>JAYKKT010000059.1:4387500-4987500 GCA_036023115.1 Brasenia schreberi | reverse complement strand
CAAAGGGCCCTTCCGGTGAGCTAACGCTCTGGGTGATGTTTGGGGTATTTTGAAACATCGTGGTTTGGTTGTTGGAATGTGAGTTTAATAGTTAGCATTTTGGTTTTTTCCTTGCTTTTAATAAAGGTAAAGTTGAAGTTTTGTGGTTGTTCCAGAGTGATTCCTTGCAACGTGATAATAGGTGCATGAATCTCCCAAATTGCAACGTAACCAGCACCACGGGTGAGCTGAACTGGGCTTCTGGATGCGTGATTCTCGGGCAAGGGTTTGTCATTTGTGTGGCTTTGAACTTCTCAGGATTTATGGGGGTTCCTTGTCTTTTACGGCTGTGGCAGTATGTATGCATGACTTTGGAAGAAATTGCTCTCTTTTTGGGGGGTTGAAATGGAGAGGCCAAAGCCAGATGAATGCCCATCGGTATCGAACTCACGATGTTCAACTTGTGAGTCTAACCCCTAATAAGGTGAGCTGTTGCTCTTTGTGCAAGAAATTGCTGACTTAGGTATGTCCAGGGGCATCCTCACGAAGCTTCATATTCGCTTAACTTTTATGAAGAGCGTATTTCTCAATTGCATGATCCATGCAAACCACTCTGTACAGTGTGAGAGAAAAAAGAAAGAAAGAGAAGGTGGGGAAAAAATTTGTTTACACTGAAATAAGGTCGTCAATCCATGGCGGTCAGTGACTAGAAACCTTTCCAGGTGCCACCATCGGAGCCTGTTGGAAAAGAAGGCATTTACAATGTGAAAAGGGAAAAGCTTGTCAGTGGTGTGACGCTGGCCAGTGTAAGCGTATCATGTACATTGGCTCCATGGAGTCTTCTCTCCCGAGTCGTTCAATGTCAATGATGACGGAATGTGAAAGGGAAAAGCTTGTCAGTGATGTGACGCAGCATATCATGTACATTGGCTCCATGGAGTCTTCTCTCCCGAGTCGTTCAATGTCAATGATGACGGAAACTTTGGCAATAGTTTCGCAGAAATGGTAGCCTCCAAGAAATCGCGTCTACCTATTCCACATGCCCAACATCTATTACTAACAATACTAAAAGGGATAATGGAGTTTAAAAATATTCAAACTAACTCCAAATCGTGGGTGGTGGGGCGGTGCTTTATGTCCCTTCTCCTCTTTAAAGATTATGAAAGTGGCAGGCATGTATATATATCACTGCAGCGGTGGATCTACGTTAAGACGAGGTGGGGCGATTTCTACCTGAAATTTGGAAAACAAATGAAAAAGTTACAGACACGATCGAATCCATGGTTACCCTATATAGTTTGCCCATCCTAAATGATTGAATAGGCAATTCGCTCCACCCCACAAAAAATTCTAAATCCGCTATTGTATCATATGTATCCACACGTGTTTGAGTTGAAGATGCATAATATGTCTATGAGCATGCAGTGGAAGCTCTCAACAGGAAGTTGAAGCCTCAAGCGAGAACTGTTACCATATGCGACTTTTAACATTTTGAGCTTAAAATTCTACGAGTCGAGAGATTTTGGAGCTGATATTGCAACCAGTTCAAAATTTGGGGGGTCTAAGACGGTTGTCTTAGTGGCCTTACCCCACCAGCCACTCTTGGTTGAACGAGTAATTCGATAAATATATAAAAATTTATATTTTCCATTTTTTGGGAAAGGTTTTTCAAATTTCAGCATTAGAGAATCTCAGTAGATGAAGGTACAGGAGCACTTGAGAAAAGAATAAGCCAAATTTGTAATTTCTTCCAGTGGCGGATCTAGAATTTTTTTTGTGAATTTCAGGTGGACAGGCCACCCCACCTCTAAATCTGTCACCGATTTCTTCCTTTTGGTCCAAATCCAAAACCCTCGACTTCAATTCCTAGTGTTACATATGGAGAGATGTCATACCTGACTTTCTCTTAAGTCCACATCAGGGGTGAAGCTATCTGAAGACTGGTTTTCGACTTGAACTCGGATCAATTCTTATGGGGAACAAGTGCTGAACCACTTGAACCAAGCAGGCGTTGGTAGAAATTTTTTCTTTTTAATATAGAGTTGGTAGATAATTAATAATACGAGGATGCAAGTAATTCAACATTCCGGCTAATTAAGCGGGCCATCAAAGAACAACTCAGTCTTGCTTAGAGCTATATTATTTAAGATGTCAACGGTCGGTGGGGCAGTGCGAGAGAATCGGTTCTCTCACCAATCGCACGTGAGCGCGTATATATATATATATATATGAACACCAACGGCAGCGGCAGCCACGAACGGTTCTTTACAAAGGAGCAGAAATAAGGACGTATGTAAAGAAGGAAGCGTTCGAGTGAGGCTCTCCTTGGCTTATTTTCTTCAAAGCCGACTCCCCAAAAGGAGCCAAAGGACTCTTATTCATCATGAAGACGGTGGCGGAATCGATCCATCGGCATAGTCACAAGGAGTGCTGCATGTGTGGCGATTTCGGGTTCCCCCACGCTCTCTTCCGTTGTAGGATCTGCCTCTTTAGATCCCAACACAAGTAATTCTAACACTCTGCTCTTCGTCTCTAATCCCTCTCTTATAACGTACTTTCCATGAAATTTTTCATTTCTGTAAGTCAGTTTTTGTTGGGTTTCGAGCTTAAATTTGCACCATTTTTTATTCAGATACTGCAGCGATCTCTACCCGAGAGCGGAGTCTTATCACGTATGTAATTGGTGTCTTCGGGACAAAGACAGCACACCCGCCACACTTTGTACCGCGGATGATTCGTCGGCGAGTAGCGGAGTTTCTAGTGATGGTGGTCTGCTGTGTTTGAAAAGGAAAGTTGTTGGTTTCGAGCGGAGATTAAGCACGGACCTTCAGTGTATCAAGAAGAACATATTTCATGGCGACAAGAATCTGGAACGGGAAAGGAAATCTGCAGCAGATGGAAAGGAGGATCATGGACGTTGGAGTAAAAAGGGGACGATGGAGAGAAAGAGCAGCGGTTTTGGCCTTAAGGAGAGCGTTCTCTTGCGGACCAAATCAGAGAATCTATCAAGCTCGAAAATCGGCGCAGCGAGACAGATTGGCAGGGGTAAAATTAGAAGATATAAGCTTTTGGAAGAGGTGGCGAGTTAGAAGCAAGAAGATGGTCACCAGAGTCTCTCTCTCTCATTTCATTCAGACGATGGTAGGGAGAGGATATTGTGCTGAATGTATTGATCTTGGTGGAGAAGAAGTAGACCATGTAACATTCAAGGTGGTCGGTATAATTCACTAGTTTTTCTGTTTTTGCTTTTGAAGACATCCGATTAAAATGGGATGATAACGAGAAAATTGTTATGGCCTCAGAGCTTTTGCTAAGGTTCTTTACCGAATACCCTTTTCGTTTACAACGGATGCTAAAACCAGAACTCTTGTGAGTCGACCCCTTGTGCTTTTAATTTACAAAAAAGAATCAATCCAAGAGCAATTCGTATCGCTGGTCGACCAAGAGAACTTGCTTTGGATGCCCTCCTGTTAAGTCAATTAGCATATTGCCAAAAAACTGTGAATACTTTCTCTCTCTCTCTCTCTCTCTCTCTCGGGGGCAGGGAAGGGGAAGACACGTTTTAGATCAAAGGATTAATGACTGTTGGGAAGCAGGACGACTGGTCGCATTCAGCGACGTCGGAGAGAATCCTCCGGTCAAGTCGACGGTCACCAAACCCCACTGACTCTCTGGAAATAAATCCAATGACAGCGTGTGAATCGAGAAGCAGAATCCAACTCCATGTGATGGGAGGTTCCGCAACTGACTTGTGGGCATAGTTATCGAATAATTTGTGATGAACTCGTGGACAGATCGGTGGTCCATCAAGCCCACGCCGCTCGGTAATAATTTATGGCACTTTGCATCATACTTATATATCATATCGCATCATTTCATTTTTTATCAATAAAAAAATATAGTTAAAATAAAAATATGAGAGTTATTAAGAAAAGAAACAATAAATATCGTAAATATGGTGATGTTATATGATACCATTAGTTTATAGTGTACAGTAGATTTGGTATCATATGATATAATTGGATATGCGCCAGTAAGTGGGTGAGAACGACGCAAGCACCTGAACCATATCAATGAATCTATTAAATATAACGATATTAATGTATCAGACAGAAATGGATTGAAGCCACATGCCTCATCAGATCTCTCTCTCTCTCTCTCGAACACACACACACGAGACCCTGTTCATATATAACTCAATGAGAATGAAATGTAAGCGCTATGGGTTCTTACTGTTATCGAGTATGAAAGATTACTTATTCCTGACATGCAATGTTCAAGGAGGTTGGTGTATATGTAAGACCATTAACCGAGTCCTACTTAACCATGACAAAGCTATAGAGATGTGGGGCATTGTCTAGGAGCAGCAAAGCACGCGCTGGCGCACACACAGACTGCACAACCTGTTTCTTTAAGTGATCATCCACACGAAATGACACAGGCGTGAACCAACTAAGCACCATGAAAGACTCCAATCAGTGTATTTGATACCATTATTGAGATCTTTAACAGGAACTTAAGTGGTTCTGGATTTAGTGCCACTACTCAATGTGCAAATGAATATAAAGGAAATCAGCTTCGGAGTTGAATGCAGATACAGAATAGAAGTGTACAACAATTGCACCATAATCAGGTTGCATATGGCAGTAATTTTTTCTAGATTCTGAAAAGCACATCCAATCTGTTTCTTTGAAGTTCGTTTTGCAAATCGTATCTGAATAATGGAGTTGAATATCTGATCCAATGTTGGTAACATCCCAGACCCATGAACAACCTGGTTCTTGAGACTCAGGCCTTTTATGCCCTTCGATTGAAAGCCTGAGAAGACAAAGAGGCTTGGCCCTTCAACTTGAACCTTGTTTAATGAGGAGGCTTCAAGGACTACGCTTTCAACAAGCAGAATTAGATGTTAACAGGATGAGAACAATTAGCCTTTGCCACGGCACAGCTCGAGTAACAGCCAAGTTGGAGATATATCAAACTTGTCGTGCATTCCCTTTCATAAGTCATGCTGTTCTACCAGATTACTTGCCATTAACTCACCTCTGAATTTTAGCTTGATTCAGGAAGAGACATTGCTGAATAAGGGTTTTAGATGGAACACAAGAACAACGCACAGTAAGGAAAAGGGAAAGAGCTTGAAATAAATGATACAAGTATTCGCGCAGCAAAATGCGGTTCAAATAAATAGTGTTAATCGCGAAGACAGTGCAATATGTAGCATATATATACATAGATTTTGTATTCAAAATCTATGTATTAATAGAGTATCTACATAAAAACAAAATATAACCCTCACGAATCCAACAATTATGCCAAAATTTATACCTTGCATTAAATTCACGGAACCCAATTTGAAGCTCCTTGCTCTCGATAAAAATGTCATACAAGTCATGCTTCCGCACACATCTCAATTCTTTCAGCAAATAAAGAAATTTAGACATAATAATTTTGGCAAAGAATGAAGAGTATCTCCTGATGCTATTACGGAATGGATCTGCACAGAACCATATGCCCCCGTCATATTAACTTAGGGCATATAGACGCAGCATTTTGCAGCTCATTTACCATGAACTTATCTTCACCAGAAAGCATTCTCATGAAACAAAAACCTTCCTATGGATAAGCAATGCAAAATATTATCTCGAGCAAAAAAATTGTCAACAGAACTTAATCAAGGTACTCCCAATTATAACCTATGGACAACGAACGCAAACTAGACTCTTGCATACAGCACACGAAATCCGTCAATCTCAGGGAACAAACAATGAACATCTTGAGTAAATCAATCTGGAAAGTTCAATCTTTTATTTGACAGAAAGCTGCACCCAAAACTTAAACACGCATGAATGTGTTTATGGACTGTTCCTCGATCTTGGTTCCATGGGTCTGTTTTTCACTTGGTATAGAAAGGCAGGCGGGAAACATATGGCTAAATGGTTAGACCGTACGGTTGTTGATAATGAATGGAGACTTGGCTTTCCTGATGGCTTAGTGCAAAAACTGCAGACTTCAGTCAGACCATTCGCCCCTCCTTTTCAGGTGCTGCTGCACCTTTCCAATAGATTGAAAACTTTCTTTAGAGATGTCAAAATGGGCCTGTCTCAGCACTAAAAAAATGCAGGCCGGTAAAAACCATAGTTGAAGCAAAGCCGAATGGCCCGGCAAGTCTGATCTTGCGAGCTGACGCAGGCCGTGTCAGGGTAGCCTTCACAGCACATGTTCATTGGATATTGGATGGGGTCGGTAAGTCCCAATCCAAATCTATTTGAAATTCAAATTCAACCTTAGTATTTCAAGTTTCAAAAAGACATACACAGGTAATAAAAGAAATATATAATATATTAGTGTTATCTGTATCTCACCATATTTTACGGTACGATACAATATGTATCGTATCTTGTCTATGATATGATACACGATATTGTAACATATAAGATACAATAATCTGTATCGCATGATATAAACCGTATCATACGATATAAATAGAAACCCATGTTTCTATGGGGTTTCTGACTTCCATTTTGGGTCTTCAAGCTCCTCCAAGGTAACTTCCAGCTAGAGAGGCATCTCCAACGATTTTCAAGGGTCTCTAACGCAGCCATCACTCCGTTAGACACAAGCATTCCAGTGGTTGTGGTATAAGTTTTTTTTTTTTTTAATTTTTTTCTTTGTATTTGGTGTTTTCTTGTGTTATTTTTTTTAAATGATAATATATGAACTTATGAAGTGCATGTGAATATTCTTTCATTGTATTTGTGAAGTGGGAAACACTCTATTTGAGTGTTTTGATGGTTTACGAAGTGAAGATTGGGATTTATGAAGTGTTTTTATTTTCAAGTTTATTAAGATTAAAGTGTTAAATTGAGATGTCAGGAAGGGTTGTTAGGCACTCTCAATTTTGGTATAATGATCCGACATGATAGTGGGTACAACAATTGAGGGAAATATATTGAAAATAAGATATGTTTCTTATGAGAAGATGATTAGTGATGAAATTTCTTGTTTGAAATATCACTTACCAGATACTAGGAAAGAAGTTGCTCCTTGTACAAGCAAAGTTAGGAAAGTACCAGAAGCTATTAAATGACAATCCCTATAGAATTGAGAGTATCATAATAGAGGTTGATAGTAGTAGTTCTTGACCGCCAACTAATGAAAAGAGCGTTGTTGAAGAGGTTGGAAGTGGTAGAAGAAAAATGGCTAGAGAAAGATCTTATTATAACATACATTCATTTTTTCCTCCTAGTACTACATCTGTTGTTTAACCTTAAATTTGTGTTGCTATAACTTCAAAGCAATTACATGAGCAAACAGACCTTACAGTAGGGAGATAGTTTTTTTATGCATAAATTCCATTTAATGCAGCAAATTCTTTTCATTTTTAAGCAATGTTGAATGCCATTACTAACATTGATCCATGGTATAATATGTCATCTTATCAAAAGTTGAGAGAGAAACTATTAGATAAAATTGTTCTTGAAGTCTAAGAGTATTATTCGACTTTCAAAGATTCATTAAAGGAGACGAGATGTACTTTTATGATAGACGGACGGACACATAGGTGAGAGATTTTGTTAAACTTCCTTTTCTATTATCCTAAAAGACTTATGTTTTTTAAATCCCTAGACATGTAAGAAGAGTCACATATTTGAAATATTATAAGGCTAGAATTTGATAAGGTGATATTAGAGATTGTGCTTGAGAATGTAGTCCAATTAATAATAGATAATACAACTAACTATAAAGCAATTGAAAATGAGTTAGTTGATACTTATGAGACTTTTTATTTGACACTATATGCAACCCATTGTCTAGATCTCATCTTGGAGTATATTGGAGAGATAATAAAGTAAGTGTTGTCAAGGTATCATAAAATTTATCTATAATAATGTTTTGTATTATAATTGATGAAGAGATATACAAATGGTACAGAGCTTCTTCGTACAACCGTTATTCAGTTTGTAACTAATTTATTATCAGTACAAAGTATTGTTAAACAAAAACAAGCTTCAAGAGAATGTTTTCCTCACATGAGCAAAATAAAAGAAATAAAAAATTGAATAAGATTTTAGAGACAATCTTTAGGAGTATATTTTGTAACTCGTGTGTTGGACTATTAAGGATCACATGTTCTTTAGTCAAAGTTTTGAGATTGACTGACAACAAGGATAAGTCATCTATGAGCTATATTTACGAAGTCATGGATAGGGTTAAAGAAGCTATTAGAAGTAATTTTAAAGAAAAAAAGAGAGATTATGCGTTCATGTGAAATATTATCAATAATAGATGAAATAAACAGTTGTATCAGTCTATTCATGCATCAACTTACTACCTAAATCCAATATTTAAGTATTTTGCAAGCTTTAAAAGGGATGGTAAGGTTAATCGAGATATCATTGATGGCATAAATAAATTGGTTCATGATGGGAGTACAATAAATGTTATACCTCGAGAGATGGATATCTATGATAATACTCTTCAGTTGATGAGCTTGTGTGTAGTCATTTACAATCGTAATAATATGCGTATAAGTAAATTATTTATCTTAATATTTAAGTTTCTTAAATTTTATATTTATTGTGGAATAACTCTTTATGTTTGTTTTTTCTATTAGATGTTTGGTGAAATAGATTTGAAAGTGATTGCACAAACCTAGTTAAGTGTAAATAATAAGAGTTCATAGTAAACATATAATGCAATGGTTGTGAAATGAATTAGAATGCTTTTGAACATATCTACACAAGAAAAGTACAATAGATTTGAATATAAGTGACTCAATAACATAGTTTTCACCCATTACAACATGAGGTTTCAACAAAGGTAATAAAGGATTTCAACTTGTGAGTCAATTTCCTAACGAGGTGAGCTATTGCTTGTTGTGCATAAAGATGAGTTCATATAAACTTGTTAAGTGCATATAATTTTGTTCTTTGTGTCAAATGTTAGAAAACCATGATAAAGGAACTACTTGGGTACACCAATTCTTTTGATTCTGCAAGAAAATTGTATGAAAAGAAAATTTATATAATTATTTACTAGAAAGTTAAATACTGCAAAGAAAATAACATGTTAAAAATTACGTTATTAACTTCAACAAACAGTTCATGTATAGTGTGTACAGTCACTGGCGGATCCGGAAACTTGTTTCGGGTGGGGTCTAAAAATTTTAATACGTAATTGAAAAAATTTCACAATTTCAAGTGGGGCAGTGGTTGTGTACAGTTCATCTCGTATTCCTTTCGTGTTTGGCTTTTCTCAGATGAGCTAATGACCCGAACACGAACTGAGATTTTCTGTTGACAAACGAACCACGGGCAACCTTGTTCAGTTAATTCACCTCTTTTGATGGACCTACTTTCTCTTCTCGTCGATTAAAATGAAATATAAAAAGCAAAAGTTCTAAAAGAAAAGCCATGCTTCCCAATGAAAGTGGGGTCTGTGCTAGCATTAATTCTAGAAAAAAATGTATGCATGCATGATCAAACTAGTTCCTACATCGAATACAAGGCTTCAGAAATTGAAATAAATGATTTTTTTCTTACAAGAGGAGGCCGAAGCCTAATACACACCCACACATGCATCCTCTAGGAGTCGAACTCTCGACCATTAGCAACAGTGCTAGAGCGCCCTAATGCTCTTGGTACAAAATTAATGAATTTGTGTCCATAAGATCATTGAATGGCTAGGTTTCTGGCCAATCTTATCGATCCAGGTAAATGAATATGAATGCAAGATTTAATCTAGAGCACATGTCAGGTAATATCCAAGATCCAATCTTCTTTTTATTTTCTTTATGGTGAAGTTCACCTCTCATGTAGGGGGCAATTTCTACCCGCCCCGCTGCAGGACAGGGTGCAAGACGAAAGATCCGCATGTGAGGCAGGGCAGAGTGGGGTCGGGTTCAAGGTATACCCACCCTGCTATATTTATATATTTATTTATAAATATTTTACTTATTATATATGTTTATATGCACGCATTTTCATATAACTATAACTATATATATGCATAATAGCTTTTAGTTTATTAATATAAAATACCATTAAAGTTATATTTTATATAGAATATAGAATATTAAACATATTTTTAAAAATTGTTTTTATAGGTTGAAGTCAAGCAACACGGGACAGGGTTGGGATGTCACGAAAATGTGAGGGGCGAGTGCGGGTTTGATCCCCCAAAACCCTTAGATTGGGGTATATAAAGTGGATTCAAGGGTGAGACGGGTGCGGGTGGAGTGGAAACCCAACTAATTCAAGCATATCCTCCATGAGGGTTGTCACGAGACGAACTCCAGCTTGCTCGAAAATATGCGGAAATAACGTCAAATCTGCTTCATGATAGCATTGCTCGAATGCTTGTTAAATAACCAGGCCTAAAACATTTCTTCTGCACGAATTGGAGGGGCTTGTCTCCCATACTGACCGTTTCCTATAAACAAAGGAAATTTCAAATGTAAATTATGATAGAAGAAGGTCCTCTTCCTTTATAATAAGACCAATATATTAAGTAGATTAGAGGTAAAATGTAGAAAAGATATAACCAATGATACAATACTACTGATTAAATGATACTTGATAGACAAAAAAACACAATGATACTAATGTGGATCATAAAGAAACTATATGCAAATCAAAATTCTTTATTCAAACTACGATCCAAATGACTTTAGATGGATCAAACGAGATCCAAATGACTTCATATCATATCAAATCAAATCCAAATCAAATATGACACCTCTAAATCAATTCCACGCACCACAAGAATCACGTGGGAGAAGCAATTGGCATCAGGTTAATATCCCGTGACAGGATAAACCTCTCCCATGCTGGTTTTCTCCAATCACAAGATTCAAGCTCGAGACTTTTGCTAAGGAGAAACTAGTGCTGAACCACTTGAACCAACGAAGTTATGAGTTCAATGTGGATCGAGGATCTGAAATGGACGGACATGATTGCCTCTAGGATCCAATCTTCTACGCCACTATAAACGAGGTTAGATCAGGTGATCTATAGTATCATGATTTGGACCAAAATGCATGCATTCATTCATGTCATTTTAATGCAATTCAATCACAGGCCGTGATCCCTTAGATTTTTTTATCACACGATCTGTGGGCCACAAAAACTGCAGCCGTAATTCATGCTAAGACATGAACTGCATCATGAGAGAGCATTAGCTAGAAATGCTGGGCCAGGCCGGCCCAGCCTCGAAGGGCCACATGCCCGGCCAACTTCGGGTCAGGCTCATTTTTACATAATACATACATACTTTGGCCCCGCTTCCTAAATGGGCCAAAAAAGTCTGGCCCAGCCCTACATTTTCTTATGATAGGATCGAGGTAGCCTCTTAGGCCAGGCCCGTTTTGACATCTCTAGCACTAGCAATATAAAAGTAGATTTGAGTCGTGTCAAATACAACAAAAGGACACATGCACTATGGGCGTCTTCGTATCTGGTCAATATATCTTCTTTATCACTTTTGAGGTTCTACCATCTAGTCTGAATAGCTCAATGCACTATTTTCTTTTTTGTCTATTTTTTTATTTGTAAATCCATAACTAAAAGTTGATGTTAGGTGGTTAAGCTTTCTCGTGGAATTACCTTACAATCTTTACAACACGTTCTATGTTTTTTTCTACAAATAAAGTAATCAATTTGTGTTTGTTACAGCCATCAGAAAGAAAACTCCTCAAATTCTAGAAGTTCCAAAATCACTCACATGAGCAACCCAATCTTCATCCTGTAAAACATTATAAGGTTTCAGATCACAATAAGCTATGCTGTAAAAATAAACCACTGCATTTGCTATTCCAATGATAACATCTAATCTCTCTGATAAATCCCAGCTTTGAGTGTCACCGACATGAGAACCATGTATTACATTTTCCAAGCTCCCATTGTCCATGAACTCCAAAACCAAAGCTTTAAATCTTCCACTATCCCAAACATATCACAAAATCTTCACCAAGTTCCTATGCCTTAGTTAGCTAAGTATACTAAGTTCAGTTATGAAATTCTTTTCAGGTACAAAATAAAACTCTTGATTCAACCTCTTAATGGCAACAATCTTTCCATCCTCAAGCTTTCCTTTGTAAACGGTGCTTGTATAACTTGCCGATGATATTGCCTTCACCAAAATCTCCAGTTGCTATCTCTAACTCGCTTTGTGTGTATCGCTTGAGAGTCTCCGCCAATGAACGTGAGGTCTCTGAATTGGCACTTGTGCTTTTCCTTTTCCGACGCAGAAGTAGAATTATTACCATAATTGCAGTGAAAAGGGTCAGACATACAAAGATTGCGCATGACTTTATAGTGATTAGAGAGTCGGTTTTTGAGATTTTGTGAAACTTCTTATGATTGTTTGAGGCACTCTCGCTGCAAGGATTGAGAAATTTCGATCCGCAAAGCCCTGTGTTCTCTGCTAATTCTGATGGACTTAGGGTTTTCAGTATGCCCACTTGAGTTACAGGACCTTGAAGATGATTGACAGAAAGATTGATATGTAAAAGGGTGGCTATGCTGCCCAAGGTATCAGGAATGCTACCAGTAAGATTGTTGACAGAAAGATCAAGGGACACTAGTTGATTGAGGTTTCCTATTTCTTCTGGGATTTTACCTTTTAAGTGGTTGTGGGAAAAGTCCAGGTTTACGAGTGAACTCTTGATGTAGAAAATGCTATTAGGAATTTTACCAGATAGAATATTGGTTGATAAATAAAGCATTACAAGAGACTCGCAACCATCAAGACTTGCTGGAATGGTTCCAGAGATATAGTTGTGCAATGGTCTGGATAGTTGATAATTCTCCTAATTGACCAGGAAGAGATCCAGAAAAGAAATTGTATGATAAATTTGGAGTCAGCTGCATATATTTCAAGGCTGATATAATTGAACCAGAAATAGGGCCAGTTAGCTGATTGTTGGAGAGATCTAATTCCAGTAGCCTGTAAAGAGAGTTCATGCCTAGAGGAAGAGAACCGTTGAGAAAATTTCTGCTTAGATCTAAAGACGTCAGCCATTGAAGATTGGAGATGGACTGCGGAATGCATCCACAGAACTTGTTTGAACTCATATTAAGTACTGTTAGCTGTGTCAGCTGAAAAACTTGATCAGGAATGGTGCCCTCAAAAGCATTTTCGGAAAGGTAAAGTCCTTGAAGATTTGAGAGCAGGCCGATCTCTTTGGGCACTAAGCCTGTAAATCTGTTTCTATGAAGTTGTAGTGCAAGCAAATTGCTCAAATTTCCCATCGCCTTTGGGATTTCCCCTCGCAATAAGTTGGATTGCACCACGATTTTTTTGAGATTCACAAGCATGCCGATTTTTGCACTCAGCAATCCACGAAAATTATTCACAGCCAAATTCAGAGTTTTAAGCATAGTGCAATTGTACAAGTCCTCTGGTATCTCCCCACTTGCTTTGTTTTGCCCAAGAGAAATAATTCAGATTCTTCAATTTACCTAAACAACTAGGCAATGATCCTGTAAGTTCATTGCGGGTCGATGTAAAATTCGACAAAAGTGTACAGTTTGTGATGCTATGAGGAATTGGACCTTCAAATTGATTATCAGACAGGATTAGAGCCTTCAAATTATAGAGTCTACCAATGCTAGGAGGAATCTGCCCAACCAAGTAATTGAAGCTCAAGGACAAATACACAAGATTGGTCAGGTTAGACACAGTAGAAGGGATGCTTCCAGTTAATCTGTTAGAATGGAGTGTCAGGGACTGAAGGAATGTCATTGATCCAATCTCTGGTGGAATCGAGCCGGTGAGCTCGTTCTGTGAAAGCTGCAACCGACTCAAATTCCTGCACAATGATAGAGATGATGGGATCGATCCAGACAACTTGTTTCCATGCAACCTCAGCTTCTGCACATTAATCAGACCTCCCAGCTGTCTCGGTATGCTTCCATTGAACTCACTGCTGTAAAGATCCAAATCAGTTAGATTTTTGCAGATACCCAATTCCCCCGGAATTCGTCCCATCAGATGGTAGCGTTCCACTCAACTGGTTTGAACTCAAATCCAAAGTTCGCAGTTCTGTCAACCTACCAACAGAAGCTGGAATTGGACCCTCTAAACCATTCAAGAGCGCAGTAAAAACCTGAAGATTTCTCAGATTTCCAATGGTTGTAGGGGTCATACCAGTGAGGTTGTTGGTACCTAATGCGAGGCCGGCTAATGCCGAGCAGTTGCCGATGCTTTCAGGTATGCTGCCATTTAAAAACTTGTTAGCAAGATCAAGAATCCGAAGGTTTTGGAGAAGGCCTAACTGAGAGGGAATAACTTCTGTCAAAGAGTTATTATAGAAGGCCAAATTGGTAAGCTTTGAATTGAAGCCTAACTCATCTGGTATTGCACCAATGAAGGAATTTGAAGTTAGGTCCAAACTTTGAAGATTTGAGATGTTCCCTATGAAAGGTGAAATGGACCCTTTGAGCTTCATACCTACCAAAGAGATTGATACCACAGATTGGTCTGATGAGTCACAAGAAATTCCAGTCCAATTGCAGTGCTTGTTGGTGTTCACCCAATCCGAGAGAGAGTTCAGTGGGTCTTCAGTAATTGATTTCTTGAACTCAAGGAGAGCTTGAACTTCAATATTTAAGCTTGATGACTGTCTGAGGACCGGAAAGAGAAGGCAGAGTTGGAAGATGACTGAGAAAAGCTTGTTTATGGCTGCCACTACTGGGTATCACACCTGTGACTGGGTTTTGTGGGTTTATATGCTCAAATGCCATTATTTTTACAGTGAATATTTACAATATGTTGAAGCAAGCGAGGATTTGGAGTCACGGGTTTGATTGATTCCTTATTTGTGTTTTGTAGTGGGACAAATTTGCGAAGCTGAGGGGAAGGTGTGGAGCCCTTGTTTGGCATATGTTAGTTGATAAGATGTCTGCTGAAACTATACAGACTCGTGACCAAAGTAGGGTCCTCTTAACATCGTTTGAGGTTGTTTTATCCTTTTATCTTATCATTTATTTATAAATTAATTGGCTAGCTTGTAAGCTTATCACTTCGACATGCACACTATCGCTATCGAACTTGCAACCTTTTCTTCAATACGAAGGATTTGATTTGACCCTCTAAACAATAGATCCGCAGCTCTTCACCGATGAACTTCTCCTATGATATTCAACAAAAATATTGTAACTTTCGTCATATCCTGTTATATAAACACATGCAACATTGTAAGTAGATTCCTTGCACATGCATGCCACGCAGGAACATGACCCAAACTCAAACTTGAACCAGAGCGTGATGGGTTGCGCTCAGATCCAACTTCAAATGTAAAAGATTCAACAAAGCAAACATAGAGATGAATGAACATAGCTATGGGATGTTCTAAATATTTTTCCACCCCATAGTGGACTTTTAAGCTTGAATCTCACCTAGTTTTAGTGGTCGACTCACAAGTTGAAGGTCATTACTTCAATGCCCGGGTTGTGCAGGGTATACATGAGAATACTGCACTTTGTATATAACGTGAGGGAAAATAGGTATACCCTGCACAAGTTGAAGGTCATTACTTCAATGCCCGTTATTCTACATAAATGTACGTCTATAACGTGAGAATACTGCATGTATACCCCACTTTGCATTATAAAGTTTGAAAATAGCAAATAAATCGTGTGATTTGGCCTTAATCATGCATGCCCTCTTGACTTGATTGGCGATGTGCAATGGGTCAGGTTCAGAAGCCAGTGGTCGTTGGATTGAGGGAAGGACGGTGGCGGTGTGCAAAATACTCCCTTGGCATGACCAACTATTATATATATATATATATGTTGTATGTATATATAAACATTTCTATTGTTCAATTGATACGATCATAATGGAGATTTGAATTAGAAGTATATTATATTTTGCTTTTTGTTTTATAACCTCAATCATTCATCTCAAAGATTGAATGATAGTGATTTTTATATAAGGTTATGTACTGAAAAACATCATGTAGATTGTAAGTGTATTTAAATTCAGCAACATTTTGAGTTATTACTTGTATTCCATTCAGTTTGGATCAAATCTTAAAGGATTGGACCCGCGTGATCCAAAATCCTCTCTCTCTGTCTCTCTCCGTTAAACCAGCAAGACAATATTTGCACACCTCACGTTCAAATTCCCTCTTTCCTTTCTTTCTGCCGTCTTCCTTTTTCACGTTGTGTTGCCGCTCGAATTTACGTGTATAACCTTGGCCTTGATATTTCGGTTCAAGATTTCGTGTCCCGCGTTGTGCGATACGTTTCATTGTGACCAACTCTAATTCTGAATAGAGAGCGGGAATAGCTCCCGCGAGTCTGAACGAAATGAAGAAAACGAAAACGGAAACCGCTGGTTCCGAGCCAGGGGTCGTTCAACTGAGAATTCGATCGACGTCGATCGGCGAAGAGATACCCAAAAGGAAAGGAACTCAACGATGAAGGCCTCCCTCGCCGATCTTGCCCTACTCCCAAGGCTGAAACGGGCCCTTTCGCAGCTGAAGAGGGAACTCGGCTTCTGTGTTTTTCGCTTGTTGTGAATCTTTGGTTTCTCATGGATCCGGAGAAATCGGCGGGATCGATCAGTTGTGGGGCCTCTTTGTAGATCTTCTTGTATGGTCATCCAATTCTCGGTGGCTTTTGGGAGTCAAGGCCTCCAAATGATCGAACTGGAACCCTACTTGGGGATCTGCGTTTTTCTAGTCAAGAAGACGGTATTTATTCTCTTAAATTTCTGCCAATAATTTAGGGTTTCTGATTATTTACTTCGCGTTGATTTGATGAACATTTAATGTTTAATGTGTACCATTAGTATTTATATATATTTTTATATATATTTAATATAAATAAAAGTCTTAAGTATATGAAGTAAAATACGAGAGACTTTTGGGATAGATGATAAAGATGAGACAAAGTTTAGTCGATATTGATGGATGTAACAAACTCATGTGTCCTTTTATATAGTATCTTATGAACCCTAGCTCAGAGCTTAAAGAGGACATGTTATATTACACATGCGCACGCACGTATGTCAGGCATGGTTGTGACTTGGGTTTAGGTTTAGGTATTGATTTATCTTTTTGTACGAAAAACTTTTGATTTAAACGGTCAAAATTTTTCTGATCACGAATAGTGATAAGATGAGACGGTTGAAGATAAGACAGAATGATTGAGGATAAAGTGATGCATCGTTTGGATCGGATCCATGATCCAAACACACACCTATAAATAAGTGATTAGGGGTCATTCTTAAGCATGTAGTTCGATCTTTCTCCTATTATTAGGATATGTTTAAATTTGTTACATATTATGTTTTTATGCATGTATGTCTACCGTTTTTTCCAACATTCTCTACATCTCATATTTCCTTCTTCGAGCCATCAGTTAATCAGTTTTCGGTGTTTCATGACCTTGCAATTCTCCTCATATGATGGGCAATCTTTTGTAATTTTTTTGTACGTAACCATTTGATCAACAACTTAGGAATAAAGATTGCTCACAATTGGTAGATGGACATTTCCTATTGCCCTTATATTGACTACTTTCATCTGTAATTAAGTATTCTGGAAAAATCAGTGTCTTTAAATTACATTTCTAGCATGTCGACTGGTTTCAGATGTTTTCATCTTCTTTGACTCCTATACAGCTTTTCTTTTTTCTGCTGTTCCGAAATAATTAGATCAGAAGCACCAGCTGGAATCATTTGATGATCACACTTCTCTATGTTCTTCCTTCTGATTCTTATATGCTGATCTTCTTTCAAGTTATGTGATCATTTCAAAGGTTTCATTGAAACGTTTCATGTCTGAGAAAATGTGGATTGTGTGAACTTGTTCCTAAATTTTTCTCCAGTTTGACCGTTCTAACTCTATGCTTAATCATACTATTTTCTGTCAATAATGTCAGTCTTTCAGATTATCAGTCATTTATAGAATACAATTTTTCAAGGAGGCCTTGCTGCTTGGAAAAACATATGTTTCAAATCAAGAGGCTCAAAATGAGGCTTCGTCTGCATCGGCCCTTGCACACAATCCAACCTGTAGGCCATGGGTGAAACTAGATAAATGACAGTACAAAATGTGGACAAAACATAAGATGTTTGAGAGGAAGGTAGGTATTTTAAGATGAGGGTAACTTATGACGAAAAGTGAAACCTATAATTTTAACATGCAAAATTAGTAACCAAAAGAGAATATTTATTCATTCATGTATCCCTAAAAGAAAACCAAATAAACACGGACGTGAAGAAAATGGTGAAACAAAACAAAAAGCTTATTCATTAATATATCGATAAAAGAAAACTAGAAGACCAACTCTGAAAACAAACAAACAAACACGTGTGAAAAAGGAAATGGTGAAAGAAAATCATAAGATTACAAGCCACAATGCCAGATTACGTTTCGATTTAGGCATTTTGAAAGAAAATACCAAATTACATAGATTTGGGGCTTTCAATTTCCTTTCAGATGATGGCGCCCAACAAATAGTAATGCAAGAAGATGATTAGAGGTGTGTGTGAGACAGAGAGAGAGAGATTAGGGCAAATATTGCAATCCATGATTAACTCCAGCTAACACGCAGTGAAGGAAACTCAAACCAGCAAGCAGCAATGCAAGAAAATTTCGATTTCCTTTTAGATGGCAATGCCCAAAAGGTAGCAATGCAAGAAAATGATTAGAGATACGAGAGAGATATTAGGGCTAATATATACTTTTGAATACGTCGGTAGAAATTGTGGTTTATATACTTTTCTGACTTGGCTAAATCTGCGAAACTAATACTAACATCTTTATTTTCATTAAAAAGATTATAAAAATAGTTTTTTCATCTATTTCTTATATCATCATTCGCCACTAGAATTTTTCATCCTCGTCTTTTATGCATCTAACATAATTAAGATATTTAGTTTTCTTATATCTAGCCCTAGCTATCCTAAAAATATCTCTTTCACCCTCTTTTGAGTTGAGTTTTTTATATAAGTCCTCCTAAATCTTAGCTTTTGCTTCACTAATGGCCTTCGCTTCCTTCTTTGCTTTCTTATAAGCCTCTAAAGTTTCACTAGTTTTCTTAGCATAATGTAATTTGTAATATGCTCTCTTTGCCTTGATTTTATTTTGTACTACTTCACTTCACCACCAAGCTTCTTTTTGTGCCGGTACACCTCTCTTAGATACCCCTAACACATCTTTCGCCACTTTCCTAATATGTATAACCATATTGTTCCACATATCATAGGGTGTACCAACATAATTCCAAACATCTTTTTGAAGGACTTTATGTTTAAATATATCTTCTTTCTCGCTTTTGAGATTCCACCATTTACTCCGAATAACTCAATGCACTCTTTTCTTCTTTGTCCATTTTTTATTTGTAAATCCATAACTAAAAGTCGATGTTAGGTGGTTAAGCTTTCTCTTTGAATTACCTTACAATCTTTACAACACGCTCTATCTTTTTTTCTACAAATAAAGTAATCAATTTGTGTTTGTTGTAAGCCACTCTTATAAGTAATTAAATGTTCATCTCGTTTTTTGAAGATTGTATTGACTATAAAGAGATCAAATGTCATAGCAAAATTTAAAATCTCCCTACCTTCCTCGTTTATATCCCCAAAACCAAAGTTTCTATGAATACCTTGATATCCTAATGCCTCTTTATCGACATGTCCATTTAAATCTCCTCCTAAACAAATCAACTCCCTTTGTGGAATCTTTTGAAACACCTTATCTAACTCTTCTCAAAAGACTGTCTTTATACTATCTTTTAGTCCTACTTGGGGTGCGTAAGCACAAACTATATTCAAAACCTCTGCTCCTAACACTAATTTCAATGTCATGATTCGGTCACCATATCGTTGTATGTCTACTGCACTCTCCTTTAAATCTTTATTTATGATAATACCAACTCCGTTTCGAGCCTTTTCTTTACCTAAGTACCATAATTTAAAACCTGTATCCTCTATCTCCTTTGCTTTTTCTCCAACCCATTTTGTCTCTTATAAACATAGAATATGAATTTTTCTCCGAATCATAGTATCTACCACCTCCATTAGCTTACCGGATAATGTTCCGATATTCCAAGAACCAATACAAATCTTATTATCTAGGACTAGCTTCCTTACTCCCCGCATCCGTTCATAATCAAAATGCGGAGACCCAAAAATTTTCACTACATTCGGGTTTAATATATAGAGGTCAGTATCGCGTTTCGTCGTTGAGAAAAGTAAAAACTGAGATGAAGAGAAAACAGGTTGTATCGAGTTTGACCTAGACCCAAAGTGACCCGACCCGAACCCTGCGCACCGTTTGAATATTCGCGAGCTGACTATTTGGACTATCGCCTCTCTCTCTCTCTCTATGCAATTTGTTTCGAAGCTGGGTTCAGTCGGTTTAACTCAGTTTCTGATCAACAGATCAAAGATGGGTGTTTCAAGGATTGTGCTCAATAAGCCCCGTAAATCTCCCTTTGCCTTCAAATCCTCTCACCACCTTCACAAGACATCCAGCATATTCTGGTATTCATCTCCTTTCTCGATCACTGGGACGACCATAGAGATTTCATCCATTTGTCTTCTTTCCTTTCCTTTCCTTTTTTTTTGCTTAAGCTTTGTTGGCTGCAGTATTTTTGATGTATATCGTATTGTGTATCGTTTTGATATATCTATTGTATCATCTCATATCATATCATATCATTTCGTATCAATTTTAATATTAAAAAATTGAAAAAAATCACAATTTTTTTTTTAGAAAAAACACTCAAATTGAAAACAATTCATATGAGTACATATTTATTCATCAATCACTATTTAATTTTAAATATATAAAGCATTTAAGCAATACATCTTTAGTAAAATTATAACTTTATAATTGAAAAAAAAATTATATTTACGGGCCGGGCCCAGGTCTTATGGGCCTGGGAAAATGTTGGATGAACGGGGTCAGCATACATATTATATGGGCTTCTAAAAATATTGGTCCGGTCCGACCCTTAAAGGGCTATGGACTTGGACTGGGTTTTGCGCCCCCCACCCCGCCTTTCCCTTCATTCTAATTTTGTTGACATCTCTGCTTATTTCATTTACCAGCCCTAAACGAAAAGGTTTCTTATATTTGGATGTCATCGGGTATGAATTTCGTATTATGCAATTTGTGTCTTTTCTAATTGTTTTCAATGAATGTTACCACGATCCCAAATCGAATTAATTGCTTTTCGGGTTTTTTCCCAGTACAATAGGAGGCCAGAGTCAGATGCATGCCTGGGTATCGAACTCATGACCTTCAATTTGTGAATCAACATGTAGCTACAGGCAATTTGACTCAGTCGAAATCTGCAATTTAAAAAAGATAAAAAATAAAGAAAATAAATTATTAAGCTCCATTCTTTGTGCATCTAGTAAGGGTCTCTCTAACCCAAGCTTAATTAAATACCAAATAAAAAAACATAAACAAGTCGATTTGGTTGGTAGAGTGCGACCCTGCTCATGGATTATGTATTTTAGGACCTTTTTCATAAAAAGATGGTTATCGGTTCTAGGATGCAAGGGAGTCGAGGAAGTACTTGACCACCCGGCATAAAACTCCCAGTATGAACCTCACAGCGGCCGATGTGGCCTATTTAATGGAGTTTAAACACCAACTGGTTAGAAAAGATGATGAATATCCTCCACCGTGGAGACATGTTTTGGCCCTAGGTGTGGTGAGCATGGAGACACATACTAAAACAAAATGAAAGTGTTGTCGATTCGATCTGTGATGGTGTTATTCGATCCGGACGATTCGCCCAAAAATACTTCTCACTCACAAACTAGTCGAGTTCATCTTTCTCACGACGGACCTCAACCTCAATAAAAAGTGAAAAATCAAATGTGGATTATAACAGAAAGTCTTTGTATAAGGACCAATACTCTTATATTGTGTAGGAGTCAAATGTAAATAAAACCTAATTACACACATACTATGACACAACACTAATAGAAAAAGACAGTTAAAAACACTCTAAATGTAACACTATAACACTAATGTAAATCACAGTTACTCCGGATCAATATTCACTACCTAAACTATGGTCCAAATGATTCTATATAAATCCACATGAGACTCAAACTATTCTAAACTAAATTAAATCCAAATCAAACATAACAGCTCCAACTCTAAATCCTCACGCCAATCAAATCATGTGTGGGCTTTGTGAACCTCTGGTCGATGTCCTGTGACATACTGCCAAGATAAAGGCGAGGAATGAACAAAATCTCTAGCCAATACTAATACAATAAGAATTATCGGATACTCCTCATCCTCCACTATATACATGCATGCAAGGCGTGCACACACACATACATCCTGAAATGACCGTTGGATTGCATAAATCAAATTACATAAATCCACAACAATAACAACAACAACAACTAAGCCTTTTCCCATACTAAACGGGGTCGGCTACATGGATTCTTTGTTTCCAAAGATCCCTATCGTGTGCCATGTTAGCAGTTAACTCACAATAAGCTAGATCATTCTTTATTGTTTCTTTCCAATACTTTTGTGGTTGTCCTCTAGCTCTTTTAATACTTTCCAAACTTAGTTTTTCATACATTCTTATAGGTTCTTCTTTTGATCTTCTTTCTATATGTCCAAACCATCTTAAACGATATTCTCTCATTTTATACTCTATTGCCGTCACTCCTAATTTGTTTCTAATAACCTCATTATGTATATGGTCTTTTCTTGTATGACCACTCATCCATCTCAACATCTTCATTTCTGTCTCAGACATCTTTTGTACATGTTAATGATTGACTGCCCAACACTCAAAACCATAAAACATAGCGGACCTAATTAATACTCTATAATATTTACCTTTTAACTTTAATGGTATCTTCTTATCACAAAGAATACGTGATATTCCTCTCCATTTTAACCAACCAATATTAATTCTATGCATAACATCTCCATCAATTCTTCCATCACTATGAAAAATTGACTCTAGGTATTTAAAACTTTCCTTTTGGGAGATGCAATGTGTGCCAATTTTAATTTATATGTCCTCTCAGGTAACCAAATGATCAAACTTACATTCCATACATTCTATCTTTGTTCTATAAGTCGAAGGCCTTTGCTTTCTAATATTTCTCTCCATAGTTCCAATTTTATATTAACTTTTTCCTTAGACTCCTCCACTAATACAATGTCATCTGCAAATAACATACACAAAGGTACTTCATCTTGAATATGTTTTGTTAACTCATCAATCACCATTATAAATAAGTATGGACTTAAAGTTGATCCTTGATGTAACCCAATATTAACTTCAAAGAAGTCTGTCATTCATTCATGAGTCCTCACACATGTTTTTGCACCATCATACATGTCTCTTATAAGGTTAATGTATGTCAATGGGATACCTCTTTTTTCCAAAGTTCTCCAAAGAACCTCCCTCGGTACTCTATCATAAGCTTTTCTAAATCAATAAATATCATATGAAGGTCTTTCTTTTTTGCTCTAAAATGTTTCATAAGACGTCTCAAAAGGTGAATCGCTTCAACAGTAGATTTAGAAAAATAGTCTTGTGAGCCAAGTGATTCCTATTTCATTCATCGGGCAACTTTTGGTTTTTCTATATTTCATTAAATAGTTTTGTGAGCCAAGTAATTCCTATTTCTCCTAGTATTTTCCAAACTTCTATAAAAATATTATCTGATCCTACCGATTTACCACCTTTTATATGTTTAAGAGCCTCATTGACTTCATTCTTTTGAATACGTTGGTAGAAATTGTGGTTTATATACTTTTCTAATTTGGCTAACTCTCATAAGGTAATACTAACATCTTTATTTTCATTAAAAAGATTATAAAAATAGTTTTTTCATCTATTTCTTATATCATCATTTACACTAGAATTTTTTCATCCTCGTCCTTAATGCATCTAACATAATTAAGATATTTAGTTTTCTTATCTCTAGCCCTAAATATCCTAAAAATTTCTCTATCACCCTCTTTTGAGTTGAGTTTTTTATATAAATCCTCCCAAATTTTAGCTTTTGCTTCACTCACGGTATTTTTCGCTTCCTTCTTTGCTTTCTTATAAGCCTCTAAAGTTTCACTAGTTTTCTTAGCATAATGTAATTTGTAGCATGCCCTCTTTGCCTTGATTTTATTTTGCACTACTTCACTCCACCACCAAGCTTCTTTTTGTACCGGTACACCTCCCTTAAATACACCTAACACATATTTCGCTACTTTCCTAATATGTATAGCCATATTGTTCCACATATCACAGGGTGTACCAACATAATTCCAAACTTCTCCTTGAAGGACTTTCTGTTTAAATATATCTTCTTTCTCGCTTTTGAGGTTCCCCCATTTACTCTGAATAGCTCGATGCACTCTTTTCTTCTTTGTCCATTTTTTTATTTGTAAATTCATATCTAAAAGTCGATGTTGGGTGGTTAAGCTTTCTCCTGGAATTACCTTGCAATCTTTACAACACGCTCTATCTTTTTTTCTACAAATAAAATAATCAATTTGTGTTTGTGATAAGCCACTCTTATAAGTAATTAAATGTTCATCTCGTTTTTTGAAGATTGTATTGACTATAAAGAGATCAAATGTCATAGCAAAATTTAGAATCTCCCTACCTTCCTCATTTATATCCCCAAAACCAAAATTTCCATGAATACCTTATATCCTAATGCCTCTTTACCGACGTGTCCATTTAAGTCTCCTCCTAAACAAATCATCTCCCTTTGTGGAATCTTTTGAATCACCGTATCTAACTCTTCCCAAAAAGTTGTCTTTATACTGTCTTCTAGTCCTACTTGGGGTGTGTAAGCACAAACTATATTCAAAACCTCTGCTCCTAACACTAATTTCAACGTCATTATTCGGTCACCATATCATTGTATGTCTACTACACTATCCTTTAAATCTTTATTTATGATAATACCAACTCCGTTTCGAGATTTTCTTTATCTGAGTACCATAATTTAAAACCTGTATCCTCTATCTCCTTTGCTTTTTCTCCAACCCATTTTGTCTCTTGTAAACATAGAATATGAATCTTTCTCCGAATCATAGTATCTACCACCTCCATTAGCTTACCGGATAATGTTCTGATATTCCAAGAACCAATACGAATCTTATTATCTAGGACTAACTTCCTTACCCCCCATCTGTCCATATTCAAAATGCAAAGACTCTCTCTGAAAATTACTCACTACATTCGGGCAGCAATGTAGCGGGACTAACTTCTTTACCCACACCCATCCATGATTTGGGAACCCTGTTTGCAATTGATTCACTACATTCGAGCGAAAATGTAGTGGCCTTTTTTTACTTATTACTGCATTCGGGCTCTGCAGCACGTCGCTAGGCGGGGATGCTCCAAAGCAATGCTCATAATTTTTGTAATCCATGTTATAAAATCCGACAAAGTTTTACGTTGGTTGCCGAAAGTCTAACACAACCCTCCTCCTTTATCCGGGCTTGGGACCGGCAATGTAAGGGTGATCCCTTACATTGGGGAGTTCGAATTACATAAATCCCTTGTAAAAAAATTTGTGTGTGTTCATGGTCCAGTTTGGTTTGGTTATGAGCGAAGGTTGAGCCTCAAGCGAGACCCATATGATCATCAGTTCTGAAATTTGGGAGCAACAAACCAAACCGTAAGTCACAAAACCGAATCAAACCACACCTCTTTGAACCAAACCAAACTATCTGCAGAACAAAGAAGAAAGGAAAACGGGAAGAGTACAATGATGGAGAGTTCGGAGGAGACAAAAGGAAAAAGACTTTGTGTTGCATCGAGATTTGCGAGTGCTGGGAATGTCAAGCAGTTGGGCCCTCTGTCCCTGCAATCAAACACACACTCTATTTATCTATCTAACAATCTATATATATATGTATATATATAGGGGGAGAGAGAGAATCGCCTATATCTCTCTCGTCTATATTTCATATTGAATGGTTCACTTATCACATCACACTCTTTCTCCATTACTCCAAACTATCTTTTATCGGTCAAAATTATCGGTATCATCACTAAAACCACATAAAACCTAATCAAAGCTATAAAATCACTTATATATATAAATATTTAAGTTTTTTAAGGTGATTTTGACAGTGAAAAGGATAGTTTTAATTAATAGAAGGCCGTTTAGAGCTGTTGAACAATAATGTAAGATAACGAAAGATGACGGTGTAACCGTGCAAAACAATACGATTGAATATTGAATACGGATTACTTTTACTTCTCTCTCTATATATACGATTGAGTATTTCGTGTCGAGTACGGTTTAGAGCACTTTTCTTTTGTCGTTTTTGGTGTCATAGACCTCCATTTATCTTGTTTAATCTGGATTGAACCTAACAAAAAAAAACCTTCTTCATATTAGGTTGATTCAACTACACCGTTCTTATCTACATTGGTTTGCACTCGTAGCAAGTCTCAGAGAACAACGTGATGCTTATGATTCTTTACAGCACCTTTTAGGCCATTCGCAGACTGGGACTTCAGCTTATTCTCAAAATAAAGAACCCAGGATCAAGACTTCAACCTCCATAAGATTGAACATACAATTTACCCTTGTTTGATGATCGAGTTCGTCTTCTTAAGAGACCAGTCGAATAACAAGCTAAACAAACCCGATCGGAGCTTGAACTAGGTCGGGCTTAATCAAAAGTTGAGTCAAGTTAAATGAAGTTCCGCGATCAAATTTATGATCAACTATCCAATTAGCATTTGAGTTGGATTGATCCTCGTGTTTTGCATGCACTTATGTTATGAAGGATCAAGCTTTTGGTAATGAACTTTGAACAGAGCAAAACTCATATATAAATCTTGCAAAAACCAAACAAAACCACAAAAGTGGCTCACCATTAGCTAATTCATGGTACCTTGTTAGTGGCACACCATCTAGCCAATGGTGGATCTACAATATTTCTTGGGGTGGGGTGAAGGTGAAGGGAACTATGTATAGTGGCCATGGATTCAATCATTCTTTGTAAATTCTTCATTGGTTTTCCAAATTGCAGGTGGAACGGCCACTCCTCCTCGGCTCGATGTAGATCCGCACTGATCTAGCTCCCACTAACACTTAACCCATTTCTCAAGTGTTCATAATTTTGTGTAAAACGTTGCTAAGACAAACAACTGATTAAAGATTGCCTAAAAGTTTCAATATGGTTTGATCCAGATTTCAGCTATTTAATCATCAAAGACTTGCACTAATTAGGTAAGTGTACGTTGAAAGGAAGGAGGCCATGAACTCAAGTGCAAAACTGCAAAAAAGGATGGGTTTTTTGTCTATGTACTAATAGTCTGCCTTTCTGTCTGTCTTCGACTTTGAACAGTATAAACCCGTGCTTTTCATCATTTTCTTTCATCTTTGGGAAAGCTGCAAGGAGGGTGGGAACAGCAACCTAGGTGGAGCAACCTTTTATTGTCAAGTCGCTGTCATCAGAACTTTTTCCTTTCTCTCTCTCTCTTTGTAATATATATATATATATGAACCACCATGATACGAAATTTGATCGTAGTTTCACTTTCCAACAGATTACCAAAAGAAAGGGGATTTCAAGTCTATTATTTGATAATGAACTCAATCGCACACCGACACACACTATATATATAAGAGAGAGAGAAGTGAGTGGATGGTACCTAGCTAAAGACATTGTTGTTTGTTCAGGTCCTGGGTTAAAAGATAGGTTTGGAGTGGTTTTAAATCCCATCAGGGCTTTCATTGTTGATGTTACCCTCAACTAAATCCTCGAACTAGGCACGAAAAATGTATGTTGGAAAAGCTGATGTATGATTCTTATCTTGAGCAATGTTCAGAAAACCAGAGAACCTAATTCTCATCCAAACTGAGCAAATAGAGGATGAGTCAGTACTGTCTTTGTTGATGTCACCCACAATCAGGCGTTTAGTGTTGATGTTATCGTTAAGGGTGTTCAAGAAACAGCCGGAACCAAACCAAATCTCTATAATCGAAGCAAACCAAGGGTTTGATTCGGTTCTAGATATCAAACGGTTTTGTTTAGTTCGGTTCTAACATGAAATTTATTGGGTTATTCATTTCACAATTCCAATACTGCAACCGAACTATGAAAACTGAATCGAACTGTTGTAAACAAAAGAAAAGTTCAGTATGACATTGAGTAGAGAGGTGGAGTAGGGATCCATAGCATCTACAAAAATATTAGTAAGAAAAATTTAGTACTGTATTAAGTAGGATGGCGGAGTGAGAGATCCATGGCATCTATAATATAGATAGTTTAGTACTTTATTGAGTAGAAGATGGAGTGAGAGGATGAGGGTTTGAACAAAGTATACCTTTCTTTGCCTTTTACTATTTGTATTTATAAGAGATTAATATATGATACGTGGTCATTCACCATATGATACTAAAATATTTTTTTTGAAAGGTATCCTCACGATAATTTTTAGACGTGGTTGAGAATCGAATTGAACTGTCGGTTCGGTTTTGATCATGCCATTATTTGATTTGGTTCTCAAAATACTAAGAACCGTAAGTAACAATTTGGTTCATAATTAAAACTAGAATTGAACCAGACCCAACCGTGATATCCTAATCCCTTAATCTAGATTATATATATATTACCAATGCAAAATAGGAGAATGAGGCAGTGCTGTCTCGATAATTCATGAGGAATAACGTTTTATGTATTTTAATCTCATGAAATTTCTTTCATAAATGATCAAGGACAATAATATCTCATGATGTTCCAGATATTAGCCACTGCCGGTCACCATGCAGTCACCTAAACAAGCAGAGGATGAAGACATCAGTCATAATCAATTATTGACGTGTTCTGAGAAAAGCTTCCTTATGTCTCTAAAGGGCCGAATTCATGGTTGAACTTTTGAGGTGGAGCTGCTAATGCAGGTGCCAGTTCCATGATCGGGTAAAACAAAAGAAAATGGAAGTAGCAGAAACCGCATGTTCTGAAATACGAATTTCATTTAAAGGTGGAAAATGGACTCAAACCCCTCTTTCTTCCCGGCGCCTATTTGCCGAACTAAGTGAACTGTGTTTCACAGAGTTCGGAGCTTGAAAGTTCCATAAGTTCTGCAAAATTCCACCCTGCAAACAGGTTGGATTCTCTCTTTCTCGTTTCTCAAATCAGCTGTTGTTTGGCCAAATTAGCTTGTGGGCTATACATGGAAAACCTTTCTTTGCTGTCTTTATGTGCTGTTCTTCATGCATACTGTCATGCATGAATTCCAGTTCAATCACTACTATACTGCCGAATAGATCATCTTAGGGATTGGATCTGCTGATCAATGATATGGGCCGTTGGTGCTACAGATGAACGGGGTCTAGAGCTCAACGGCAAGATTATTCTTGTTGGCTGCTGAGGGTGCATATATATGGATGAATGGCATCCAACGCCCTCCGGAGATCGTACTGTGATCGTCAGCTACTGGACCGAACGGAATCTTGACTGTCTGGCCTTCATAACTCCGCAGATCTCTCTTTCTTCTTGACAATCTGTTGTCGTCAGAAGATCAAATGTATCTCATATGCAATCTGCATGGAGAAAACAATCCCCGCTTAATATAACAACCATTAACGTTAATAATACAATGAATTGATTGGATGATCCGCAACGTACTTGTCGCTTGCAAATTACAGGCCAACCCTAAGAAATTCAAACAGAGAATTCATAAATTCTCAGTTCGGAGAACCAAGCAGAAGTTTCGCGGCTAGTTTGAAGTTTTGTTATTAAAATATCAAAAGGAGATGCGGCTGCTTAGGTTCATATAAGAGCGCGGTATTTCTCTTCCAAATGAGAAGCATCTGTTCATCTTAGTAACTATATACTAGGGATAGTCCGATCTGATTCCGTAATTCGAACCATTCAACTATTTGTCTTATCAGTTTCTCGATAATAATCATCCTTCGACCCGAAAACAGTTGTGATTTCGGATGGTGAAGTCCATCTGAACTTATTTGATTGTACTGATTGCAAATCCGGACTGTTGTCAAATAGCGCAGTTCGTTGGCCGGAAAACCATCAGAGGATGCCGTGCGCTATTTCCGGTTTTATATATTCATGATGCCTCCGTTTCATATTCACGATATCGCCGCCACTGCGTGCAAGATCACTGTCCTTAACACCCAGGCTAAAATCTTATTGGATGAAGTAAGAAGTGCTGAACTCCCGTGGGCTTTTCCGATGTTAAGAACACCTGCACCGTTCCATTAGCAAGCTCGGTCGAAAAAGGATAAAGATCAGGTAGGTATGTTTTGAGGTTTTCTCACACCCGGTTAGCTTAAGAGGGCTCGGTGTGTCTGTGTTGTGCTCCACCGCTCAGATCGTATGGTTGGGTTTTCCTGGTTTGGAGCTCTTATTTGGTACGTTAGGAAACTCATCCGTAACCAACAGGCTCTTACGGTCCATTTCTATATTCGGGTTCAATTCTTGTTTATACGTAGATCTTCTTAAACATTTTTTTATATATTCAATATTTGAATAAAAAACATTATTTACTTTTCATACTCACATATTTAATGCGTAACCATATAATCATTTTTAATATTTAAATCTTCACTATTCATCACATAAATCAAACTATAAAAATAAAGAGGAATTGAGTTGAACATATACCATTATCTCATATTATTATTAGTATTATATATGTGGTTAGAAACTATCAAGGGTCTCATCGCCATTTAATGCACGTAGAAATAGTCATAATACGTCTCGGTGATTAGATTAACACGGGCTTCCTCTGTGTTAGGGACGATGGGTCTCGTCTGCATTATGTCATGTGACCAAGTCGGGCAGCCCAACGGGCCAATGACCCCACGCAATGCGGGACATTTCAGAGGCCTTGCAATGCGGGACGTTTCAGAGGCCTTGAAATCCGAGCGAGGTTAGTCGTGTTGCGCCCAATAGGGGCCCACCAAGCCCGTAATTGTTCTCACGCGACCCTACCCGTCAGTGTCAGTGCAAGTCGGGTGCCCACTGGGCCCCACCAAGCCCGTACTTGTTCTCACGCGACTCTACCCATCAAGGTGTCAGTGTGAGCCAGGTTTCGTCGGGTAACCCGATCCCGTACTGTTTCGTCTAATATGTCATGGTTTATAAAAATTCATCAAAAACCCGAACCCGGAACTTGAGTCTCTGTCTCTCTCTCTCTCTCGTCAGTGGCGTTTTGAGTTTCTTTCATCCGTTAAAAGCATTGAAAGTTGGAGCTTGCTGAAGTGAGTCCATACGTTCTTTATCAATCATCGTCCTTATGCTTGAGGTGGTTCAAGTTTGGGCTTGCTTAGATCTTGGCGTCTTTATCTTCGTGGTAGATTGATGTATCAATCTTTTATTGTACAAAGTATTGTTCAAATTGTACATACATCTACATGTACAAATAATAAGAATGGTATTAATGAATATGTGGGGATAAATGCATGGTCACAGTAACGGATTTAGAAAATAATGTTAGGAGTGGCGAAGTATGTATTTCATGGTGTTAAGGGAACGAAGCAAGAAGTATTCAACTGCTAAAATGAAATGTCAAAATTTCAAGGCGGCAGCTGCCCCTCCTTCGTAGATCCACCATTGGTCACAAGAAGAAAATTGAGTGTAAATGTGATTATTTGAAAAAAAGAGAAGTCGCAACACCACATGATAAAATGAGAGAAATTAACAGGAATAAAGTGGTTTGAACATTGTCATTGACCACTTGTAACTAAGGTTGGTGGATGCGCTGGGTGATAGTTTGGCTTCGTGTCGATCAATCCAGTATAGTTTCTTCTTTTTCTCCTTTCTCTTCTCTTCTGTCTTCTTTCTCTTCTCCCTTTCTTTCAGTAGAGAAGTGTAAAAAAATGGAGAAAGTGAGTGAAAGGATAGAGACGAAAGGAATTCTTTTGTTGGGTTTTGAAAGGAAGAGAGTGTCGTTTGGCCTCCTCCACTTTTCTGCTCTCTTCCTCCATCTCTATCTTCCTCTCTTCTTCATGAGTCAACTTTATTCTTGTAGAGGATTTTTATTTGTTCTTGGTAAAGTCTTTGGGCAAGTGTTCACATGCCGAGGAATGAAGGCGACACGTTTCCTGCAAAGTCAAGCTATTATATCTCAAAGTGATACCTTTCTAAGGTGGTTGATGTTCATGTTTTTTCTTTTGTTATCGCGTAAATTATTATTTTTAGTTTAGGATATCTCTATTTCTTTATTTATATTGTTCCTATACAGCCCCCTTCTTTGATGAATAAAGTTTTTATCATTTTCATGAAAATAAAATAGTCTGAACGTTTAAAAGGTAAGCAAATAGAGCTCCAAAAATGTATGAGGGATATGAAAATTAACAAAAGAGACAAACAGATGAATGCACCAAACGTATAGGAAGGAAATAATTAAATAAGCGACTGAAGCTCTTTGTGAGTGTTAGACAAAGAAACAAAGCACTAAAAAGATAAAGCACAATGATAACTAAGAACTGCAAGTCCACTAAATAAGGCTTGATTTTGTTTTCGTTTTGGTGCAATGACGGATCCATACCCAATTGGATCTAATACTTACTATAGCCATGTATGAGATCTAAACTTGAACAGTTGAACTCACTTAGATTGCAATTGGGTCCGAAATGTGGACACCATGAGGGAAAAACGAGAGAAGAAAACAGTAAAAAGAAGAGAGTCTTGAGACTAAGCTCCGCCGAGCCTATACTAACCAGAGAGTGGCAAAGTACTGATCAGGCGAAGTTGCAGGAAACTAGTACCAACAGTAGTGGTTTCCCGGCAGCTGAAGCTGATGCTCAGTACGGTGACAACCCGTCGCATCAGTCTTCGTCCTCTATTCGGTCACATGATCACACTGCAAGTTCCACTCTCCTGTTTCCTATCAGTACCATTTCCTTTTATAATGATTATAACGAATTTTATGTTAAAGTAAAATTAAACAAATACAAAATTTGTTCGTTATCAGTTTGAGGATAACAGTGAGTAGGCTCTGAGACGCTGAGTTCGCGAGGAATAAATCATGATACAGTCGGCTAATAAAACAGAAAAGGTCATCCTTCAACTCACATTCCCAAGATGCAGATAACGTGTACCGGGGTTCCTTTTATGATTTTAATTTCGTATTTTTAGGAACTTAATGGATCCTGATATGAGTGAACGCTGAAGCATGCTCAGGGAATGAACTTTTATCATAAAAGCTTACATACTGCTAGCATCTGCAGGTGCAAGTTTTCGTGAAAATTGCGCGAGTTGATGGTTTTTAGAAACGAAAGCAGCAATTAGATCGACCGCAATGATTATTTATAGGATTCGTGCAACCAACTTCACTTAATGCATGTGTAAAAAGGTTTCATTTCTGTTTTGGTTGGGAGAGAGAATCGCATGGTTAGAGTTAAATATGCAGCACAACCAAGGATCCATGTACTCGAAATCATTTATGGTGTGTAGAAGACTCATGTTGGTGTTCGTTTAGAGGGGAAAGAGCAACAGAATAAATTATTTAATAAATATGGAGAAACAAATGTTGGTAGATTTGTGAAGGGAATAAACTAATGAACAGTGATATCTGTCTCGAAGCATTGAGCCATGTTTGGAAATGTCGAGGGCAACCCTTCGAAGTCCCACTTGATAGTCAAACGAACAAAAAAGCATACACTTTCTTCTCTCCCTCTGTGTGCGTGTACATTGCCACTTGGGAATTACAAGAAAGACTTCGACTCCCTTCTTCACACCCTTCATCTTCGTATACATACAGTGAAGTGAAACAGTGTGATTGGGAGTTTTAGAGAGAGAATGGTAGCCTTGGATCTGCTAAAAGTTAACCCCACTGAACCGCTGCAGTGGTAGTGCACGGTAAAAGATCTGCAGGCATGATTTTGTGTGAGGAGAGTGGGGGCCCCAAATGAACAAGTACCGGCACAAGCCGGTGAGGTCTACTAACGGAAAAAGCACAAGAAAACAATGAACTTTTCAGATTTTTAGAGGAGAGAGAAAGAGAGGGAAAGGGGGGGGGGGGGGGGTATTGTCCAGTATTTGTATTTGTTGGTGGGGTATTACCCAGGACAGAGGGATTATATTTGTGTCAATCTATGGCTACCACCCTCAAATTATTTCACTATATCTGCTTGAAACCAAAGCCTTAATCTCCTTCGCCGGAAATGAACAGTCTTTCGTCCGAAATGAGCAAGAAAATGGTGGTTTAAGGAAGAAAACAAAGAGAAGATTATTACTATGGAATTTGAAGTTCAGGAAGATCAAGAAGAGGAGGTAAGCTTGCCGGCGCCGGTGGGTCACGAATCTCTTGGAAACTCGTCAACGCCGACTGCGAGGACGAAGATGAGTGGTGGTGATGCGGGGAAGAAACAGTTGATCCAGTACAAAGAGTGTCTGAAGAACCACGCTGTGGGTATTGGGGGCCACGCTGTGGACGGGTGCGGCGAGTTCATGCCGGCCGGAGAGGAGGGCACGCTGGACGCGCTCAAATGCGGGGCTTGCAACTGCCACCGGAACTTCCACCGAAAAGAAACCGACGGTGAGAGGGACGTCGGCGGTGGTAGTGGCTTTCACTATCAATCTCATTTCTCTTCTTACTACCAAACGCCGCCACCTCCTGCGGCGTATCTCCAGGTGCCTCACCGACCGGCGTTGGTGTTGCCGTTGACTGCCGCCGGAGGGGGTGGTGGTGCACACTGCAGGGATGACCAAGAAGACGTCTCCGGCGGAACGGCGAGCGGTGGCGGCACCAGCGGGAGCTTTGGAAAGAAAAGGTTTAGGACGAAATTCACGCAGGAACAGAAGGAGAAGATGCTGGCTTTCGCAGAAAGTCTGGGATGGAGGGTTCAGAAGCACGATGAGGCAGCGTTGCAGCAGTTTTGCATGGACACAGGCGTCAAGAGGCACGTGCTGAAGGTGTGGCTGCACAATAACAAGCATACTTTAGGTAAGAAGCCGTGATTTGATTCACTACATGGCCTCCAATGTCTTGTTAATCTTTTTCCTTTGTATCTTTTCTGGTGTTTGAGAGAGAGAGAGAGATAGTTATTTAGGAGTTTAGGAATTGCTAGTTTTTTAAGCTTTGGCGATCTTCACTTAGTTGGTTTTCAAACTGTTTTTCTTTTTCTCTTCATTACCACGTTATTTATTATGGTATTTTTAGAATCGGATTCTTGGTTACCACCACCTCTCACCTCTTCATTATCTTCTTAGACAAAAGGTCGAGAAAGGTATACCTCTTTGTTCTCTTCTAAACTAATGAGATTGTGTAATGTGAGAGAGATGCATGTATTAGAAACAAGAGAAATACGCAGGGGATATCCGAACGGCAACATCTCTCTTTTTGCTGAAACTAAACCTTGTTTTAGTCCAAACTAGAGAGGAATCTAAAGGGCTATGTACAAATAAAAAAATATTAGTCAAAGGAGTGTGGAAGATGATGGAATCTTGCGGCTTTCACAAGGCACGTCTTGCCTGAGGCTCTCCGGAACAGACTGCCTGCAGCATCCACCACTCTTATTTCGACTCAAAGTATGCATGCATTGATGCTTCTTTTCTTGGAGTCTGATCGCCCCCAACGTCGCAATACTTGGTGCAGAAAGGGATGCATATGTTGATCGATCGGCCATCGCCCATGAGTTCTTTGCGAAACGAGAGAGAGAGAGAGAGAGAGAGAGAGAGAGAGAGAGAGAGAGAGAGAGAGAGAGAGAGAGAGAGAGAGAGCACCTTTCATGCATTGGAGGGCATTATGTGAACTTTAGGTTAAACAAAGATGGTCTCAGAACATACATAGATGTAACGTCGTATACTGACTGTAGAGGTTTTCCGGTTAAGGACTAACAGCGTATGCAATCCTCAGCAACTCCATCTGTCCAAAGAGTAACTTTGATCGTGCTGAGGTTGCTGTGCCATTGATGATAGATATTAGGTCATTCTCCCGGCCTTGCTAGCACAAAACGGTGGTAAATTACCACTGCCGGTACCAGATGGACGAAAACGGCGGCCGTGATGAAGATCGGACGGCTCCGTCTCTTCGATCATCACAGTCATGACTAAGACTATGCAAAACGTGCGTGCATGGTATTACTACAAGATCATGCTGGCCACAGAGATCGCTCATCATTTCGCACAGTTATAAGTACTTCACGACTTCTTGTTTGCTCCTAATTGCAGGAGATCCCGCTCGAGATAATTTTTAAAATAAAAGACCATCGTGCTTTCTAGTTGTGACCGGAATAAAGACTTCATGGTGTTCTTGTTCTTAAGACGACCACTTGAGACAATTAGCGTCATAATGACCTCCCATGGAACACACACAAAAACCCCTCCCACACACTCTCTCTTTCTTTATATATATATATATAATGTGGAGAGAGAAGTTAGCCTATGTGCACACTCACTCATGCTTTAAAATATTTAAGGATTTCAATGGTTTCATCATTGACATTGATGGTTGAGATTTAAATTTCAAAAATAAAAAAATATACAATAAATACACCTTAAACTTTTAAACTTTGAATATTTTTTGTCATTATTATCAACCGAACAATTGAAATCTTTAAGTATTTTTAAGCATCTAACCATGTACACATATACTAATTTCTCTTTCTACATAGAGAGCATGATTCATGCACACATCATCCCATGCTTAATTATACTCAAGAATCTCAACCGTTCAATTGATGAGATGAACGGTTGAAATTAAATTTTCAAAAGCAAAAAAATACCTTGATACTTTGCATGTATAATAAGTGCACCTCATACTATTTATTTTTAACTTAGAGATCTCAGTCATTAATCTTCAAGATCCAATGGTAAAGATCTTTAAGAAAATTAGAGTATAGATTATGTGTACATGAACTAATTTCTTTCTCTCTCCCTCTCTCTCTATATATAAAGTGATTGGATCATGCTCATTATTGACACTCTTTATTCAGGTGTAACTATTGTTTTTTGAGACAATAATGTAGTAACAATGTATTTCGTATTTTATCAAAAACTTTTTAAAAATAAATAAATTATACTTACGCCATTTAAAAGCAATCGTGAACATAAATGATCCAGTTTTCTTATATATATATATATATATATATTAAAAAACTTGATTTTGATGATGGAAGCACACGTATTTGTATGCATGTGCGTGTGCATATGTGTGCCAACCTCTCGCTGGTTAATTAACCATATGGGCACATTTGGGGTGTCCATGCCTTTCCTTTATTTGGAAGGCAAGCTAGAATAAGCCGACTCCTACCAGAAAGCGACCGAGAGCTGACCTTGTGGAAGAGGGCCCAATGTCTTACTAACCGCAGTTTGTCCATATGGACTGGATATAGTTTCATTTAATGACACCAAAAGAGAAAAGATCAACATGAATAGCCAGTTCATCTGTGTGTGGAGATCCTCTTAGGAAGATGATGAGGAAAAAGAAGAATAATGATGAGGGTAAATCTAAATTGCCCTTCCAGAGGTCACCCCTCACCTCAGGATAGCATGGTCTAATAAAAATAGATCCTTTCTTTTGCGGTTGCTATGGATGTTAAAACTCCAAAAAGTTGAGAGAAGATGTGGAGAAGTCCTGTCTCAGTGACATCCCTTCAAACCTTTTACCCTCTCATGGACAATCTACTATCTGAACCGAAAGATGCTCAGACATTTCATAAAAAATAAAGTAATTGATTTTAAATGACTAAACTAGAGAGACAGAGAGAGAGAGAGAGTCCTCTAGGCTTGGTGGTGAAGGGCGCATATTGCAACACCTGCAAAAGGAAGAGACCAACAATACCAGAAGTCGTAATTTGACAAATTTAGACAGACTGTCAGGGTAGCCAGTCATACGCTCAATCATTGTCTTAAAGCCGATGAATTCCTTGAACAGAAACTCCTCTCGCCATCAAAAGGGAGTCCAAAGGAACGAGAAAAAGAAGTCAACACTTTGTTTTTGTTCCTCGGCCTGACCCCCAAAAAGTAAATCATGCATATGGGGACAGTGTGATTCTGAACTCAGTTGCTGCTGGCCACAGAACAATTCAATGAAGGGCACAGTTTATGTGAAGACTTCAGGGCCAACAAGCTCAACTGTTAGCAGCTTCGACCTGAGCCACAAGTCTAACATGATAAAGGTCGATCGATCGGGTGTGACAGAAAACGAACAAAGAATTCCTTATCCTGCATACACCAAGTCAGCAATACACTATCCTTAAATGCAAAGAAGCCTAACTTTTGCTGTTTCTGAATATGAATATGAACCAGTTTTAACTTCTCACCACTTATATGCCTCATGTAAGGCCTTCATTGACAGTATCATATATGCTGGTCTGATTTAAACCAACTTTTCACTGTTGAGATTGACTGGGCAGGGGAGACGCTGGAATATCAACTGTTCACTTATCTCAGACGAAGATAAAAAGGCCAAGACTAAAACCAAGCCTTGTTCCACACTAAGTAGGGCCGACTACATGGATCCTGTGATGTAGCAGCGTTTAATTCCAAAAAAAATGTCTTACCGTTTCCTTCCAACACTTCACGCCTTCCTCTGCCTCCTTGTTATCACTAACTTACTCACACCTTGTTGTGCAAGCTAAAAGGCATAAAATGTTCAGAAAACAAAATCTTTGAAGATCGCAATAATACCAGTGAAAGGAGAGAACAAGTGTACAAACAAATTTGACTAGAACAAATGTCTGCAAACTATACATATGACGTTCAATACACACCCCGTAGAAGAATAAAATGCTTAGCAGTCACGCACTTACTGAAGAAACCCTAAAAAAGAAACAGTATTACATACACAATTGCGACCAATGTCATAACTCAAATATGGACTCATACGAGAAACTGAGATCAACAACCAATAGCCGGCAGTTTGGCTTGTAGCTATATATTACTTATGCTATTTGAGAACGGTGCTCGGCCAGGGCGTTCTCTAGTGATTTAACAGCACTGTCATAAGTCACGAATCCCATGAACCAAAATTCATGGTTGTCAACAGATGTGACCTGTATATACTTTTCAGAAGGATTTACTTTATTTGCTGAGGCATTAACTGCTTTTAGCTGATGCAGCGGAATTACCACCTGTTTTTCACCACAAACGCATCAGAATTACCTAAAACCATATGGTAAACAAGAAGTTGAAAGTATAAACAGCTTTATTCATGCGTGACAATTGAACACGGATTACAATTGAAGCTGGTTGATAAAATTATATGTTGGTTCATTTCTAATACACTACAAGGTTATTGCAGCAATCAAGGTCGACATGAACCAAGAAATTTACCCCCAGTGACAGAAGACACTATATATGGAGCATCCGTTAAACTTGCAGTAATGTGATAATTCATGATGCTAACCCACAAAATAAGTTCCCTCTTGCTTTATCTCCGACCAAGTTGACAAGTGCTATTAAAATGCCACATTTAACCCTAATTAAATCGCATCTGCACTTCTGATAAACTGAATTACAATGGGTTCATATATACATACAGCAGAAAGGAGGAGTTCGATTGCAACCCTGCTACACCAAAGGCCTAAAGACATGAAGGAAAATGTCACGTTCTAGCAACAATTTAAATTAGGATAATTTTAAGGAACTTACACTATCTCTAATGATTTCTCACTGTAATTAAATGCATGAAAATATATTTCAAATGCACCCGATATGGATACGTGAAAAGGAAGTGGCATCGAAGATCCTCCATGTGACAACAAAAGAAACAAGTTAACAGAGACATCACATAGGTACGCAGGGTAATCACAAAAGAAAAGAAAATTACAGAAAAGAATCAGACATAAATAAAAGGCATGAAGGTACATAAGCCGCAAAAAAGCAAGAAAACCAAAGGAAACACCACAACAGGTGCTGAGTAGAACATAGAACTTAGTCTACCAATTTTCACAGTTTTTCTACTAACTTGCCAAAAGTATTTTTCTTGGTTTAATAATTCTGGTAAACTCTAAAGCCCCTAGTTAAAAGGAATATATGCCCTCTTTGTATAATAAGTTTTAAATCATGAAGGTTGTGTTTTCCATCCATTCAACCAATAGTCGAATGACCTGAACCTGTAAGGATTTCACTTGTCATTTAGCACATAAACTAGCAGCCTGGCAGGTGGGGCAAAGTTACCTTAAGAGATCCCATTTGTGTAGTTGGTGAATCATTCTGCCCAAACCAATGCCGCCATCCCCTCCCCATGCGGAGAAAAATGCACATCTGCTATTTAGATTGAACCCTTTATGTCCTCAAACCTAGGCTTGTCAGTTTTACCTACATAACAACTAAGCCTTTTCCCATACTGGGGACGGCTACATGGATTCTTTGTTTCTTCATAGCCCTATCATGTGTCATATTAGCAGTTAACTCAATATGAGCTAGATTATTCTTTATTGTTTCTTTCCAACACTTTTGTGGTATTTCTCTTCCTCTTTAACATTTTAACAACCTAGTTTTTCATTACTTCTTACTAGAGTTTTCTTTGGTCATCTTTCTAATTGTCCAAACCATTTAAACGATTTCCCCTCATTTTATCCTCTATGGGTGTTACTCCTAATTTGTTTCTAATAATCTCATTATGTATACGGTCTTTCTACGTGTAACCACTCATTCATCCCGTCTTCATTTCTACCATGGACATCTTTTGTACATGTTGATATTGATGGTTAACTGCCCAACACTTAAAATCACAAAACATAACACCTCTAATTGTTGCTCTATAATATTTACCTTTCAACCTATGTCACAAGGGTGCGGGATATGACAAATTTCAAAAATTTTGGGTGCGGCGACACAACTAAGGTATATAATATTATATATTATATATAATATTTAAGCTACAACAAGTGAGACATCAATTAACATAAGTATATGACAATAGCAAGTAGACAATTTTATATTAAAGCAAAACACATAAACTGTAAACAACTACTACTTTCATCATAATACACAAATCAATCTTCACTATCCAGACCCATTTATCTAAAAAAACCCGAACTTCAAAATCGATACCAGATTTTGAAGCGTGGAATATCAAGGAAGTGAAGAAGGTCCGCATTGAGATATTTTTCTACGTTCATCGGCGGAGTTTCATGGGAGATGATGAAAAACAAGCTGAAGGAGCATTTTGGAAACTATGGTGAGGTAACTCAGGTGATCATCATGGGAGATAAGGTCACAAGTCGACTAAGAGGTTTCGGTTTCATCATCTTCACGGATTACTCCCTCTTTGATCGGCTTCTCCAGGATAAATACACCATAGACGGTAGAACCGTGAGTTACAAAAAAAATTATGTTTTTTTGCAATGTCGCACTGACACGATGACACGGGTGCGGCACTCCACCTCTTAGAAGTGTCTGTGTGACCTAGCTTTCAACTTTAATGGTATCTTCTTGTCGCATAGAATACATGATGCCCCTCTCCATGTTAACCAACTTGCATTAATTCTATGCGTAACATCTCTATCAATTTTTCTATCACTCTAAAAAATTAACCTTAAGTATTTAAAACTTTCCTTATAAGGGATGCAATGCGTGTCAATCTTAATTTCTCCGTCTTCTGAAGTAAGCAAACAATTAAACTTACATTCCATATATTTTGTCTTTGTTCTACTAAGTCGAAAGCCTTTACTTTCTAATGTTTCTCTCTATAGTTCCAATTTTCTATTAACTTTTTCCTTATACTCACCCATTAACATAATATCACATCAAAGTACTTCATCTTAAATATGTTTTGTTAACTCATTAAGGACCAACATAAATAAATATGGACTTAGAGTTACACCCTTGATGTAACCTAATATTAACTTCAAAGAAGTGTCAATCTTTTATGAGTCCTCGCATGTTTTTACGTCATCGTATATGTCTCTTATAAGATTTGTGTATGTCAATGGAATATCTCTCTTTTACAAGGTTCTCCTAAGAACATCTCTTGGCATCCTATCATATGTTTTTTCTAGATCAATAAATACCAATGTGAAGTTTTTTTTGTTTTAAAATATTCCATAAGACGTCTTAATGGGTGAATCGCTTCAATAGTAGATTTGTCTGACATGAATCCAAATTAGTTCTTTGTTATACTCATGCTTGTCTTACCCTACGTTCAATAATTCTTTTTCATAATCTCATAGTATGACTCACTAACTTGATACCTTGATAATCATCATAATTAGGGATGCCTCCCTTGTTTTTGTATATAGGTATAAATGTATTTGTTCTCCATTCCTCATGCATCTTTTGGTTTTTCTATATTTTATTAAAGTTGTCTGAGCCAACTGATCCTCGTCTCTCATAAGATTTTCCATACTTCTATAAGAATATTCTCTGTACCTACAGATTTACCTAACCTTTATATGTTTAAGAGTCTCTTTGACTTTATTCTTTTGAATACGTTGGTAGAAATTACAATTTATATACTTTCTTAATTTGGTTAAATCTCCTATAGCATCTGTATTTTCATTAAAAAGCTTATAAAATTAATCTTTCGATCTACTTTTGATATCTTCATTTGCCACTACAATCTCCTCATCCTCATCTTTAAAGGATCTAACAAAAGTAAGATCTATAGTTTTCTTATTTCTAGCTTTAGCTATCCTAAAATTATCCTTTTCACCTTCTTTTGAGTTGAGTTTTTTATATAAATCCTCTTAAATGTTTTCTTTTGCTTTACTAACAAACTTTTTCACTTTTTCCTTTGCTTTTTTATAAGCCTACCAACTCCGCTCATATAAAGGATCACCCTTGCATGGCAAGTCTCAAGCCTAGATAAAGGAGGAGGGTTGTGATAGACTTCTGACAGCTAGTGTAAAACTTCATCGGACTTATTTACCATGGATTCTACAAATTATGATAGGGCTTTATGGAAATAACAAATCCATGTAGTAGACCCCATCTAGTATGGGAAAAAGCTTAGTTGTTGTTATTGTTATTTCTTACAAGCCTACCAAGTTTCACTATTCTTCTTCGCATAATTCAATTTATAACACGCCCTTTTTGCCTTAATTTTATCTTTCACCACTTCACTCCACCACCAAACTTCCTTTAGTACCCGTACGCCTCCCTTAGATTCACCTACCACATCTTATCACTTTTCTAACATATAGCCACATTATTCCGCATGTTAGAGTGTGTGCCTACGTAATTCCAAACATCTCCTTGAAAAACTTTATGTTTAAATATACCTTTTCCTTACTTTTAAGGTTCTACTATTTAGTCTTAATAATACTATGCACTCTTTTCTTCTTTGTCTACTTTTTTTATAAGAAAATCCATAACTAAAAGTCGATGTTGGGTAGTTAAGCTTTCTCCTAGAATCACTTTTCAATCCTTAGAACACAATCTATCTTATTTACTACAAACAAAATAATCAATTTATGTTTGTAGCTTGTCAGTTTTACCCTACAACAACAACAACTAAGCCTTTTCCCATACTAGATGGGGTCGCCTACATGGATTCTTTGTTTTCACGTAACCCTATCATGTGCCATGTTAGTAGTTAACTCACGATAAGCTAGATCATTCTTTATTGTTTTTTTCCAACACTTTTGTGGTCGTCCTCTACTTCTTTTCACACCTTATTCTTCTTTTGATCTTCTTTCTATATGTCCAAACCATCTTAAACGATATTCTCTCATTTTATCCTCTATTGGTGTCACTCATAATTTGTTTATAATAACCTCATTATGTATACGGTCTTTTCTTGTATGACCACTCATCCATCTCAACATCTTCATTTTTGTCATAGACATCTTTTGTACATGTTGATGATTAACTGTCCAACACTCAGAACCATAAAACATGGCTGGTTTAATTGTTGTTATATAATATTTACCTTTTAACTTTAATGGATCTTCTTATCACAAAGAATACCTGATGCTCCTCATAATTTTAACCAACCAACATTAATTCTATGCGTAACATCTCCATCAATTCTTCCATCACTCTGAAAAATTGACCCTACGTATTTAAAACTTTCTTTTTGGGGGATGCAATGTGTGCCAATTTTAATTTCTATGTCATCTGAAGTAACCAAATGATCAAACTTACATTCCATATATTTTATCTTTGTTCTACAAAGTCAAAAGCCTTTACTTTCTAATGTTTCTCTTCATAGTTCCAATTTTATATTAACTTTTTCCTTAGACTCCACTAACACAATGTCATCTGCAAATAACATACACCAAGGTACTTCATCTTTAATATGTGTTGTTAACTCATCAATCATCATTATAAATAAGTATGAACTTAAAGTTGATCCTTGATGTAACCCAATATTAACTGCAAAGAAGTCTGTCATTCTTTCACGAGTCCTCACACATGTTTTAGCACCATCGTACATGTCTCTTATAAGGTTTATGTATGTCAATGGGATACCTCTTTTTTTAAAGGTTCTCTGAATAACCTCTCGATACCCTATCATAAGCTTTTTCTACATCAATAAATATCATGTGAAGGTCTTTTTTTTTGCTCTAAAATGTTTCATAAGACGTTTCAAAAGATGAATCGCTTCAACAGTAGATCTGCCTGGCATGAATCCAAATTGGTTCTCTGTTGTTCTCGATACTTGTCTTAATCTATGTTCGATAATTCTTTCCCATAATTTCATAGTATGGCTCATTAACTTGATGTCCCGATAATTCGCACAATTTTGAATGTCTCCCTTGTTCTTATATATAGGTATAAGTGTACTCGCTCTCCATTTCTCGGGTATCTTTTGGTTTCTCCATATTTCATTAAATAGTCTTATGAGTCAAGTGATTCATGTTTCTCCTAGGATTTTCCGAACTTCTATAGGAATATTATTTGGTCCTATCGATTTACCACCCTTCATATGTTTAAGAGCATCTTTGACTTCATTCTTTTGAATACATCGGTAGAAATTGTGGTTTATATTATTTTCTGATTTGGCTAACTCTCCTAAGCTAATACTAACATCTTCATTTTCATTAAAAAGCTTATAAAAATAGTTTTCCCATCTATTTCTTATATCATCATTTGCCACTAGAATTTTCTCATAAATTTCTTTGATGCATCTAACATAATTAAGATCCTTAGTTTTCTTATCTCTAGCCCTAGCTATCCTAAAAATAGCTCTTTCACCCTCTTTTGAGTCGAGTTTTTTATATAAATCCTCCCAAATTTTAGCTTCTGCTTCACTAACGGCCTTTTTCGCTTCCTTCTTTGCTTTCTTATAAGCCTCTAAAGTTTCACTAGTTTTCTTAGCATAACGTAATTTATAACGTGCCCTCTTTGCCTTGATTTGATTTTGCACTACTTCACTCTACTACCTGCCGTTACACCTCCCTTAGATTCACCAAACACATCTTTTGTCACTTTTCTAATATGTATAGCCATATTGTTCCACATATAAAAGGTGTACCAACATAATTCCAAGCATCTCTTTGAAGGACTTTCTATTTAAATATACCTTCTTTCTTGCTTTTGAGGTTCCACCATTTAGTCTGAACAGCTCGATGCACTCTTTTTTTCTTTGTCCATTTTTTACTTGTAAATCCATAACTAAAAGTCAATTTAATTATGTATATATATATAGAGAGAGAAAGTGTTAATTGAGATGGGCAGAGGCCACTATTTTGATTGCCATTAGCACTAAAAAGAAGCAAGCTGAGAAGATAACCACGGTTGGAGGAGGCCAGTTGAAGTGGTGGAAGGTGGCCATTGACCACCTCATATTGGCCCCCAAAGCGTTTGTTAGTATGGTTGTAATAACATCTGGCCCTGTGTGCCTGCTTGGCCCAGCCGTGATCAGCCCCCAGGGCCAGATGGCTCGGGCCGTTCAGCCCATCTCCAAAAATGGGTCAGAAATTTCTAGCCAGGCCGATTTTGACATCTATATGTATGGAAGATCCATATCAACATGAAATGCCAATTATATCTCTGCTAGAAAACACCAAATAGAGGGTATACTCTTTAAAAGAAAGCTACACTAACTAAAACACACCTTGTAATAGCTCCATTCTGTCTGGTCTCCAACTTTGTATGAAAGAGGATTGTCACTGCAAAAAGCAAGCTTTGCAGAAGACATGTATAATATTCCAATGACTGGACCGGCAGATGTTGACAAATAACATGCATATGTGTTCTGCAATTGTTCCCCAGGAAGAATCTCAAATGTATGTTGGAAAATCCGTTCATAGCCTCCTTCAGCAAGAACTTTGGTCCCTTGAGCGATTCTCCCCATGGCCGTGTCAGCAACACTGGGACCTGTCTTCACTGTTTCACAGAGTTCACTGATGAGTACTGTTATACGTAGATTAAGCTATGAAACATCACATCAAAGGGAAGAATAACAGCATGGACATGGTTATAGGTATGCAAACAAACAAATTAAGAATTGCTCCATACAAGAGTAAGGTTCAAATGAATCAAATCTCTAAGTTCTAATTTTCTGCTGAAGTTTAGATGCAGATTTCTTCCAAGTCAAGGAGATATTTGCAAATACAACAACAACAGCTAAGACTTTTCCCATACTAAGGAGGCGTTCACAAATAAGAAAATGAAATAATGAGTGCCTGGTATGGGAACTTGTGATAAACAAAAACAGTAACAACTCAGTTCAGAAATGCAGCATTTTTTGCATTTTCTACCGTCATTGAGAGGTTGATATCTTTAGGTTCATCCAATGACATTGGCAAGACAAAATAAGCAGTATCATAAACTTCGACTCAAACCTTCTGATACAATCAAAGAAATGAATTACATCTTGCAAGATCACTCCATAAGCTAAACAGGTACTTGGACATGACACTACCTCGATCTGTACACCAGGTTCAAAGCCTACAAAATTTTATGTCAAATATGTCATCGAATTTCAAAAACTGCACCATGAGATCAAAACTTCATAAGTTTATCAATGAAAGCATAGATCACGTATCAGATCCCCCCTGCCCCCAAACAAGGAAGATTGTCAATAGAAATTGAAAAGAAAGGCAAGAACAGTTTTTTGTTAATGAAGCACAAGCACCCACCTAGACAGACACACAGCACTCGTGCACATACATATTATACATATAGTGGACATGGTTCCTGCTCAATTGAGCAGGATAAGCCTGTTTCACCATCGTCTGCCACTTCAACCACTAGCTGCTGCCCTCCATTGAGTAGAAGAAGGTGGTGGAGTGTGGTGGCTGATGGTTGAAGCACCAAAAGGTGGCCAAGATAGGTGTGTGCATCATACTCAATTGAGTATTAACCACACCACTGCCCCTCTATCTATCTATCTATATGTATATATATATATATATATATATATATATATATATATATATATATATATATATATACAACCAAAACCTTTAATCATATTGATAAATTCCTAAGGCAGTGTTTGCACATGTAGCCCACGCACCATGGAACCTAATTTTTGGCACCATATGGCCCTGCAATCAGTGTGACACAGACAAGGGCATGCATGACGCGAATGCATTAATTTTGCATTGAAAACAGTGGGACCAAGTTGCGTGCCTCATGAGCAAGATACACATGGCCGCATCATTACAGCCACATGCCTCAATTTTTCTGATCAGGATTTGATATCTCAATTGCCCAAAAATCCTATTATATACGGCAAATATGATCTGTTGTCCCGGTTGACTACTTGCTGAAGCATGAAGTGTCAATCATTCAAATGCTATAATTCAGTGTTATCCATATCGCCTATTCCCACCATGGCGTATCACAAATGACAGATTATCGGCTTGTATCGTGCGATACGCCTTATTTGTTTTAAACCCCCCACCCCACCCGAACATAACCCCACATTTCTGTGAGGTTAGTGGCTTCTATTTGAGTCCTCTGACTGCTTTACGATGACTTCCAGCTAGAGAGAAGCATCTCCAACAGCACCACCACTCCAGCGGTGATAACAATGACAAGCGGGTGGTTGTGGTATAGGATTTTTTCTCTTTTTCTATGTGTATTTTGTATCTTCTCGTTTTTTTGTTTTTTGAATGACAATATATGATGTGAGCGGATTTATTTTGGTTGTATTTGTGGAAATCTATGAAGTGGGAGACACTCTTTGAGTGTTTTGGTGGTTTATGAAGTGAATATAGGAGATTTATGAAGTTTCTGGCAATTTATAAAGTGCTTTTATTTTAAGGTTATTAAAATTTAAGAAGTAATAAATTAAGATGGTAGGAAAGGGTGATACGCAATCTCAATCTTGGTATGATGATCCGGCATGGTAGTGGGTACTTTAATTGAGAGAGATATATTGAAAATAAAATGTAATTGTTGTGAGAAGGTGATGAGTAGTGGAGTTTCTTAATTGAAACATTACCTAATAGGGATAAAGAAAAAGGTTGCTCCTTGCACGGGCAAAGTTAAGAGTGTAAAAAACTATTAAATGGTAATGTGTAAAGATGACTGGGAGTATAAGTTAAAAGAGACAAGAAAAAGAAGATCTAGGGATTGTTTGAGGAAGAGGATGTTGGACTTGATAGCAGTGATGACGATGATAGCATTCCTAAGAGTATAACTGAAAAGAGACAAGAAAAAGAAGATCCAAGGATTGTTTGAGGAAGAGGATGTTGGACTTGATAACGGTGATGACGATGATAGCATCCCTTCTCATGCTAAGATCGAAGTTGGTAGTAGTAGTTTTCAACCACTGACCAAGAAAAAGAGGGTTGTTGAAGAGGTTGCAAGTGGTAGAACAGAAAAGGCTAGAGGAAGATCTCATTCTGGCATGTATTGCACCTGGTGCTTAACCTAGAATTCATGTTGCTATGACTTGAGAGCAATTACGTGGAGAGATAATTTTATAATACATGCATTTCATTTAATGCAACAAATTTCTTTCATTTTTAAGCAATGATAAATGTCATTGCTAACATTAGTCCAAGTTATAAAATGTCATCTTATAATAAGTTAAGAAAAAAATTATTGGATAAGATTGCTCTTGAAGTGCCAGAGTATTGCTCGATTTTGAATGAACCATAGAAGGAGACAAGATGCGCTATCATGGCAAATGAATTACTGGATAGGCAATGAAGGATTTTATTAAACTTTCTTGTCTATTGCTCTAAAGGACTTTTATTTTTTAGATCACTAGACATGTCAGATGAACACTATACTGAACATTATACTCAAGAGGTTCTAAAGGTAAGAATTTAATAAGGTGATATTAGAGGTTCGACGTGAAAATGTAATTTAATTAATTACAGATAATGCAACTAACTATAAAGCAATTACAAAAGAGTTAGCTGAGAGTTATGATACTTTTATTGGACACCATGTGTAACTCATTGTCTAGATCAGTGTTATCCGTATCGTACGATACAGTGCGATATATATTGTATCGTGGGCATTATATCGTAAAAATGAAATTATCATGTCGTATCGTGCGATATAGGTTGTATCGCACGATACGATACGCCCAAGGACCCGTATAAAGGGTCCCTAGTCGAACAGAAACCCACATTTTTGTGGGTTTCTATTGTTTTTTTGGAGCTCCCTACGCTTCCCTTCTGTGGTTCTCCTCTTCCTTGAGGTTCAATAGTCCAAAAACGTGCTCTACAGTGTCCGAGTAAGCCTCCTAACTCGAACTATGGTATATTTTTTGTGTTTTTCTTCATTTTTTCCTTTGTATTTGTTGTTTTTTTTGTGTTATTTGTATTTTTTTTTAAATGACAAAATATCAAGTTATTAAGTGTGAGGATATGATTTTTATTGCATTCATGAATGGGAGACACTCTAGTGTTATTTGAAGATTAGGGATTTATAAAGTGCTTTTATTTTCAGGTTTTTTATTGAATTAAAGTATTCAATTGAGATGGCAGGAAGGGGTGTTAGAGACTCCCATTCTCGGTCTAATGATCCAGTATGGTAGTGGGGTATACCAATTGAGGGTTCAAAATTAAAGATCAGATGTATGTTTTGTGATAAGGTGGTTAGTGGTGGAATTTCATGATTGAAGCACCACCTAGCAAGGACTAGAAAAGAAGTTGTTCCTTGTATAGGCAGAGTTATAAGTTTGCCAAAAGGCATTAAATGACAATGTCTTCATATGATTGAGAGTATATAAGAGAGGAGACAAGAAAATGATGATTTAGGGTAGTTTGAGGCAGAGTTATAAGGCATTAAATGACAATGTCTTCAGATGATTGAGAGTATATAAGAGAGGAGACAACAAAAAGATGATTTAGGATAGTTTGAGGAAGATGATGATGCTATTGGATTCACTGATAGTATTCCTTAAGATGCCAGAACAGAGACTGTTAGTAGCAGTGCACGACCACCAAACAGGAGAAAAATGATTGCTGAAGATTTTATAAGTGGCAGAAGAGGAAGCTCAGGAAGAAGTAGAGGAAGAGATGCTTCTAGCATATATTCATTTTTTCCTCCTACCACTACACCTGGTGCCCAACCTGAAATTCGTATTACTATGGCTTCAGAACAACTGCATGACCATGCAGACCTTGTAGTGGGTAGATGGTTTTATGATGCATGCATTCCATTTAATGCAGCAAATAGTTTTCATTTTCAAGCAATGGCAGATGCAATTGATAACATTAGTCTAGGATATAAGATGCCCTCTTATCAGAAATTCATAAAAAAGATCTTAAATAAGACCGTCCTTGAAGTGCAAGAATATTGTTCGACTTTGAGAGTCAAGGAAGGAGACAGGATGCTATATCATGGCAGACAGATGGACAGATAGGCGAGAAAGGACCTTCCTAAACTTTCTTTTCTACTGTCCTAAATTACTTATGTTTTTTAGAGGAGAGACACACTCCACAGATCCTACGACAAGAGTTTGATAAGGTGATATGCGAGGTTGGGCTAGAGAATGTAGTCTAATTGATTACAGATAATGTAGCTAACTACAAAGCAGCTGCGAAGGAGTTAGCAGATACTTATGGGACTTTCTATTGGACACCATGTGCAACCCATTGTTTAGATCTCATCCTTGAAGATATTGGTGAGATGGATGAGATAAAGGCAGCAACTAAGTGTTGCCAAGATATTACTAAATTCATCTACAACCATGCATTTGTATTGTGTATGATGAGGAGATATACAGATGGTGCAGAGCTTCATCGTACAACTGCAACTCAGTTTGCAAGTAACTTCTTATCTATAAAAGCAAGCATTAAAGAGAATGTTCTCCTCGAATGAGTAGCAACAATTTGCAGAGTTGCCTCAAAATAGAAGAAACAGAAAGTTAATGAGATTTCATACAATTTGCAACTCGGTTTACTAATTTTTCCTGATTTTTAAAATATTTTTTCTATTTTTTAAATACTAAAGTATGATACGATACGCCCATATCGTGGAGCTCAGCGATACATGATATGATACGCGTCAGACAACACTGGTCTAGATCTCATCTTTAGGAAATTGGAGAGATTGATGAGGTAAAAGCAACAACTAAGTACTGTCAAGATATCACTAAATTTATTTATAATCATGCATTTGTATTATGTACGATAAAAAGATATACTAATGGTACAAAAGACTGCTATTCAGTTTGCAATTAATTTCTTGTTAGTACACAATATTATTAAATAAAAGCAAACCTTAAAAAGAATGTTTACCTCAGATGAGTGGCAACAACTTTAGAATTACCTCAAAATAGGAGAAATATAAAACTTAATGAGATTTCATATACGGTCTTCAAGAGTACATTTTAGAACTCATGTATTAGATTATTAAAAATTACATATCCTTTGGTTAAAGTTTTGAAATTGACTAACAATGAGACGAAACCATGAATTAGGCTAAAAGATAATTTTAATGAAAAAAAGAGTGATTATGTACCATGTGGAGGATTATTGATAATAGATGGAACACGATTGCATCAGCCTATTCATGCAATTTTTATAGAAAAAAGTGTGATTATGTACCCGTGTGGAGGATTATTGATAATAGATGGAACAAACATTTGTATCAACCTATTCATGCAACAACCTACTACCTAAATCCAATGTTTAACTATTCTGCAACCTTTAAAAGGGGCAACGAGAATAATAAAAGCATGATTGCATAGACAGATGTGTTTCATACTACATACTGGTCTTGATGAGAGTAGAACAAATGATATACATCAAGAGATGGAGATCTATGATAACGCTTTTCACTTGATAGGTTTGTCATTAACCATTCACAACCGTACTAATATGTGTCCACGCAAACATATACAACACAACAACAACTAAGCCTTTTCTCATACTACATGGGGTCGGCTCCATGGATTCTTTGTTTCCACATAGCCCTATAATGTACCATGTTAGCAGTTAACTCAATATAAACTAGATCATTCTTTATTGTTTCTTTCTAATACTTTTGTGGTCGTCCTCTTCCTCTTTTAACATTTTCACAATGTAGTTTTTCATATCTTCTTACGAAATCATCCTTGGATCGTCTTTCTACATGTTCAAACCATCTTAAACGATTTTCTCTCATTTTATTCTCTATTAGTGTCACTCCAAATTTGTTTCTAATAACCTCATTATATATATGGTCTTTCTTTGTGTGACCACCCATCCATCTCAACATCTTCATTTATGCTATAGACATCTTTTGTACATGTTAATGATTATCTGCCCAACACTCAGAACTATAAAACATAACAGGTCTAATTGTTGCTTTATAATATTTACCTTTCAACTTTAATGGTATCTTCTTATCGCATAGAATACCTTATGCCCCTCTTTATTTTAACCAACCGGCATTAATTCTATCTATAACATCTCCATCAATCCATTAATTTTTCCATCACTTTGAAAATTGACCATAGGTATTTAAAATTTTCTTTATGAAGGATGCAATGTGTGTCAATCTTAATTTCTATGTCCTCCGAAGTCTGAAGTACCCAAATGATCAAACTTACATTCCATATATCTGTCTTTATTGTACTAAGTCAAAAGCCGTTACTTTTGACGTTTCTCTCCATAGTTCTAATTTTCCATTAACTTTTTCCTTAGACTTATCGACTAACACAATGTCATCTGCAAATAACATACACCAAGGTACTTGTTTAATGATTTAATCACAAATAAAGGTGCATTGCTTAAGCCTTAAATGCTTATACATTGAAATTTGAATGGTGAACGAGAAATGTTTTCTCAACTTTTGAATTATAAGAATTGTTTAGAATTGTCTTGATTTTTTTTTTAAAAAAACAACAACAATAACTAAGCCTTTTCCGATACTAGATGGGATCGGCTACATGGATTCTTTGTTGCCACAAGGCCCTTTCATGTGCCAAGCTAGCAACTAACTCAATATAAACTAGATCATTCTTTATTGTTTCTTTCCAACACTTTTGTGGTCGTTCGTTCTCTTCCTCTTTTAACATTTTCACAATCTAGTTTTTTATATCTTTTTACGAGAGCATCCTTAGGTCATCTTTCTATATGTTCAAACCATCTTAAACGATTTTCCATCATTTTATCCTCTATTTGTGCTCCTCCCAATTTGTTTTTATTTTTTAACTATTTAAAAAAAAATACAATATGATACACCTGTCCCGTGGAGCAAAACGATACACGATACGGTACGGTTCAAACAATACTACTATAAGTTGCAATTGCACATGAATAGACCCTTAAAACCGGGCTTTGTGTGTGAAATCTTAATCATTAAGAACAAGGCTTTCGGTTTTTGAGACCCTCTCAACCAACCAAATGTCTATTTTAAATCTACCACATATATGACAAAAAAAATTCAAGTTTTATAAGCTTTAACTCAACCATGGTTTCACATGTTCAGGAATTAGTGACTGGACGGTATTGCAGGAGCAACCAATTAAGATACCTAATCTTTATGGCCTATATAGATTGATAGAAATGGATTACAGTTGGATGCAATTTTTTCTTTCCACATAAGGGATTGATATAGAAGGATAGAATGAAAAGGAACCACAAGGGAAACATCGAGACAGAAATGGCATAGGTGAAAAGGGTATTTCATATTTGGACTTCAACCGCCATTTATGCGCTAAGAACCTGGGAGAGAGTTCCTTTAGTTAGGTTTCTTACAGTTGAGACATGCTTTTCAAAATTCAAACTGATTTTTTTTAACATCTATTCCTTGGTTCAGCATTTACCAAGAACATTATATTGAGACCCTCTTTCCAGTGAGATTGATTTTGAATAGGCACCTCATAGAAAGCAAAGTATAAGACTGCAAAAGGAATATAAGATTTCCACTTTGAATATGAATTGAGAATGGTGAGTATTCTACCGTTGAAGGCAGATTTGTAGTTAAGGAATCATGCCCAATCAAAAGATACAAAGACACACTTACAGCTTCATGATGAAGGAACCACAAAAGGCAAGACGTAAATCCGGTCACCTCATCTCAAACAACCTTTAAGTTCTACAGCAACTTCTAAGACATCCAGCAAACTATAATTTCCTTTAGCAAAATTAGATGATCCAAGTAATAAGATAATAGACTCATCTTAGCATCGGTCTGTTGGTAAAGTGGATACACGAGTTCTTATAAAAACTATCCTAAGATCGACCCAGTTTCCAAAGAAACAGAACCGACGGTGGAAAGGAACCAAGTAAAATGAGTATACAGATTTTATTTTTCTCAATCAATCAAATGAGTTCAGTGGTGGATAAATGTCCTACCCGTTCATGTCAATCTATGAATCATTGAAAGAGATGATGGAACAAATGTATACAATGTTTCCAACATCCCGTCGCCCAAATTGAGAAAGCAAAACAAGCAAAGAAAGAACAAGATGGAGACTCACGATGCTGCCAGACGTTTCCAGCAAGATCCTGAGTCTTCTCTTTGGCCTCCTTCACCTTCTTCCCCCATTGTCCAAACACTTCCCGGACAGTATCCAACGTATCTGCAGAAAACAATTGAGAACAAAATCAAATAGGAGAACAACAAAAACTGGTGATCGATAATCATCAAGAACGAAAAGAAATGAAGCGAAAAACGACCCACCCATCACAGAAACCAAAATCAATACGCGAAAGCAGAAAGTGGAGAACGAGAATCGATGATCATCGATTTTTAACAAAGATAAATCGAAACTTAATCCATCTAATAGAGATTGAGAGACAAAAGGCAAAGAGAAAGCACTCACTCTTTCCGTTGCCGGCAGGGGAAGCAGAAACATAAGGGTTTTGGGAAGACAGGGGAATGGCGGCCGGATTTCCGTCTCGGGATGATGGTGGCGCTCCATCAGAAGAAGGATCGGTCGGTGAACCCATAACAAAGGTGCCCCAATTTCCGGAACCACCGGTACCACCAACGTCCTTAGTATCAATGGTAGGGTAGGGAGCATAGTCGCTGGAATGATGGGCAACCGGCGGCGCCTCCTTCTCGGCTTCTTTGGTGTCGGCAGCAGCCTGGTTCCCTGGATCCATTCCTCTCTCTCTGAGATGATCGTATCGGTCTCGCCCCTTTAATCTCTTCTCGTATCGATGGGATGCTTGCTTCGTCCGAAAGTTCGAAGCTTCCACAAATCTCACTCACCACACCAGGACGGACGAGTTTGGGTGACGACGTGACGTAAGCCATACTAACGGATTTGGGATGTTTCGTGACGGCTTGTTTGAATAAGCGGACATTTCCAGACGTTTCGACATCGGTTCCTAACCGGTTCGATGGTTCCAACCGGAACCAAATTGAGCCAGAAATCGGCTGGACGTGACGTAAGCCATACTAACGGATTTGGGATGTTTCGTGACGGCTTGTTTGAATAAGCGGACATTTTCAGACGTTTCCACATCGGTTCCTAACCGGTTCGACGGTTCCAACCGGAACCAAATCGAGCCAGAAATCGGCTGGACTCAGAACCGGTGAAACCGAGACTCGTCCTGTCTGGTGTCAGTTTCATCTTTTACTAAATCAAAACCGGATCCAGACCGGAACCGGTGGTTTCAAATCTCTGGTTCCAATAATTTTTAATTTTCTTTAAAAACTATTTTTACAAAATTATCGGTTCCAAACGGTTTCATACCCGACAGTTCTAAGTTCTGAACTAACTGGAACGAGATATGTTTACCCACATGATTGGCATTCGCATGGACATAGTGGTCAGTTTGGAACGGGTCCATCTATTTCAACCCCGGACAAGCCGGATTCCAAACTTAGGGTTAGAGTGCAGAAATTTCAAGAATCCGAACCAGCGGTTTATTTAATTTAAAATTTAAAATCTTGTTGTGGGGGGTGGTGGAGATAGCACACTTATTGGGATGATGATTGTTTAGCCAGTAAACGATTATTATCTTCCATTAAAGATCAGTTTCGTCTTGATAAACTTTTTTACATATTGGGATGATGATTGTTTAGCCGGTAAACGATTATTATATTGCCATCTGTAAAAGGAGCAAAAGTTGTTATGGATGCGAACACAGGTCGATCCAAAGGTTATGGCTTTGTGAGGTTTGGTGATGACAATGAGAAGCTACGGGCAATGACTGAAATGAATGAAGTATACTGTTCCAGTAGGCCCATGTGGGTTGGCGGTGCAACTCCAAGGAAGTCATTTGGTTTTCAACAACAGTATTCTTCTCATGGTGCATATAAATTTATTACTTATCTTTTTCCAACATCATGGATGTTATGTTACTTTACTTGTTCTGTTCCTTTCCTGTTGTATGCTTCAAATGCTTGGTGTGATAGCAACTTATTTGCTGGTCAGGGTACAAAATATTCATCTAACATTATGTTTTTTATGGTTGGTTCTTGCTTTGTTCTACTGATTACAGTACAATTGTGCATTATTCAGTCAAATGTCCAAGTGGAATGTGTTGAATGAATGAATCAATATGTATATCTGTCATCTATGTATGCTGGTCGTTGTTCTTAGATTAGTGGGTCGACTAGTTTAATTAATAAATGAGTCAGTCTAATCGTGTGGGACCAAATTAGATCAGATATAGATCCAATTTGGGTACCGTACTTAGTTAGTAATTAATGAGTCTAGCAAAGGGGCATTTCGATCCTTCAAGTTATAAACCCTATATAAAACAACCTTAATTATAATTAGGTTTTCTAAGCAAAAAAAAATAAAGAAGGAGAGGGCGGCAGCCAATAGTGGGCCGATTCTCAGTTTCAGCCTCTTTCAACATTGCTTCATTTCATGATTATTTTGCATCATAGATTGATTAAATTTATCATGGTATCAGAGCTTTTTGGTTGATATTACCGCAAGTTCATTGTACAATCTGGTGGAAAAGTCGATCTCCATCAAGAAGAAGTTGTGGCAGCCTGCAAAACAACAAAAATCGTGAAAGAATATTGAAGAAAAGCAAGGAACGATAGATCCCTGGCCCAAGGCTGAATTCCTAACTTGTATCCAAGCAAACATGATCATCTTTCAATGTGTGCGGACCCAATACTTGAAGGTAAACAACTCATAGCTATCAATCCTTGAGTGATACAGGCGGTATATAGTCATTCCAACAAAAACACGCAGGCACTAGAATCAAGTCACCCACAAGAAATCCTACTAATGCATAGAAGTATTTCTTGAAGAAAAGGATCTCATCTATCTCTCTAAAAAAGGATCACAACTGCCTGTTGTGTTGGACAGTATCGGAGATACTTTCAGTTATCGTTTATGATCATAGTTAAAGAAAAATACCACCTGGAATTGGCCTGGTACATTAGTGGCTGATTGAAAAATATTACAAGTTCCTGGAATCGGTTCTTCTTGTTTTATATCAAAGGTGAAGGCTGAAGTACAGTAGTGGCTGATTACACATCCATCTCCATTCACGTGTGATCCAAAAACTTTTTTGTTGTGGTGTACCTGCATATCTTAAAAAAAAAAGAGTGGAGGAATTATCAATAATCTATAATAATGATGGATAGAAACAAGATTATAGAAGAAAGTGACAATATTACTGGAGACAAAGGAGAAGTCTTCCAAATCACCAATACTAAGTTGGATGAAAAGAATTATTTATAATGGTCCAGATCCATTAAACTTGCTATAATGGCCAAGGGGCGTTGGGATTACCTTACGGGAGATATTTCTCAGCCACCACCAACAGATTCACTTTATGCAAAATGGCATAGGAAAAATGCACTTGTCAATGCTTGACTCCTACAATAAATGATACCTTCTATTGAAAGTACATTCATGTTTCTAGAAACTCCCAAAGATATTTGGTTGGCTGCTCAAGATGCATATGCTCAAAGAAAGAATATAGCCAAGAAATATGATCTCATCGAAAAAATCAGAAAATGTAGATAAGGTGGACGATCAGTTAGTAAGTATTATACCGAACTCCGAGGCTTATGGAAAAAACTGCAACTTTATTCCAAAACTAAATATCAACTGTGTACTCATTAACGAAATAAAGAGTTTGAAGAATGAAAACTTTTTGATCTTTTGTGAAGTATTTCTCTAGAAAATGAGGTTGTTAAAAGTAATATACTCAACAGAAAGGAACTTCCATCTCTTAGTACAATATATTCTCTTATGCTCAGAGAAGAGGACAGGAAACGTCTGGAAAAATAAATGAAGCTCAATTCAAAAACAACATCATTTGTAGGGAGGAATTCTTCTACCTCATCATATTCTCGTGGTAGAGGAAGCTATGGTCGTGGCAGAGGCAGGTCATCAGTTACCTCTGAAGAAAGAGATAAACTAACTTGTACATATTGTGGAAAATCGAGACACACGAAGGAGTCATGCTGGGAGCTTGTAGGTAAACCTTCATATTATCAACATAGGCCTAACCGAGCTTACTTTAGCAGTGATCAGAGTGGAAAATAAACTACAGAGGGCAGTGTAGATTTACTGACAGATATGAAAAAGGAGATTGAGATGTTAAAGGCTCGACTGAATGATTCTACTTCTACTTTCACTTCTACTTCTACCTCCACATCTCAAGCAACTATGGCGTACCCCTTCTCATTTATTACCCATGGTAATGTAAACACTTCACATCTCAGAATATGGGTAATTGACTTTGGAGCTATCGATCATATGGTGGGTAAAAGAGAGTTCTTTGATAATTACCAGTTGACTCCAGGTAAAATGAACATTAGATTGGCCGATGGATCCTATACACCCATTATTGGGAAAGGAAGTATTACTACTCCGCTTGGAGTATTGCAGAATGTTTTACATGTCCCGAATATTTTAGTTAATTTATTATCAGTATTTGCTATTGTCTAAGACTTTAAATGTAAAATGATCTTTGATTCATCTGGGTGTATCTTATGGCAGATGGAAACATAGACAGATACAAAGCAAGACTAGTAGCTAAGGGCTACAGTCAATCTTATGGTATTGATTATACTAAAACTTTTGCACTAGTGGCAAAGATGAATACGATCAGAATCATTCTCAGTGTTGCAGTTAATCATTGTTGGAATTTATGGTAATTAGATGTCAAAAATGCCTTTCTTCAGGAAACCTCACAAAAGAAATTTACATGGATTTACCTTCTGAGTATTATCAAGAGCAGAATGACAATACGGTGTGCAAATTAAGAAAGTCTATATATGGACTAAAACAATCACCCAGAGCTTGGTTTCAAAAATTCAGTGATGGTATTATCAGTTTGGGATTCAAACAGTGTATCAGTGACCATACCTTATTTATCCACAAAAAGGAAAGAATTGTTATATTACTTGTGTATGTAAATGATATTATTATCACTGGAGATGATGATGAATGTATTGTTAAGTTAAAAAGGGAATTACATGCTCTCTTTGACTTAAAAGATTTGGGTAAGCTCCACTATTTTTTAGGAATCGAAGTTATACAAAGTGAAAATAGGTTATTCCTAAGTCAAAGAAAGTATGTTCTTGATCTATTGAAAGAAACAAAAATGGAAGATTATAGAATATGTTCTACTCCTATCGAGCTTGCCAAAGAAGACAGAAACCAAATCAGAACCATATGAAGATATTGGAAGATATCAGAGATTAGTAGGCAAACTTATTTATCTCACTATCACTCTACCGGATATCAGCTTTGTAGTCAGTTATGTTAGTAGGTGGATGCATTCTCCTTCTAAACATCATATTAGCATGGTATTTCATATTATCAGATACTTGAAATCAACTATTTCTTATGGTCTATGGTATACTCCTCATTCGTCCATGGAATTAGAGATCTATTCTGATGCTAATTGGGTTGGTTCTAAGAGTGATATGAAGTTTACCTCAGGTTATATTGTATATCTAGGAGGAAATGTGGTATCCTAGCAGAGCAAGAAACAAACTGTAGTTGCTCGATCTAGTGCAGAAGTAGAGTATCAGGCAATTGCTCTTGGCATGTGTGAAGGAATATGGATTTTATCCTTATTGAAAGAAATTGGTTTAAAAAGAGTGGTTCCAATCAATTTTCTTATATATAGTAAGGCAGCATGACAGATAGCATCAAATCCAGTTTTTCATGAGAGAAGCAAGCATACAGAAATTGATTATCATTTTATTAGAGAAAAAGTTGCACAAGGAATTTTCAACATTATACATGTTCGATCAAAAGCTCAACTAGCATATATTCTTACCAAGCCCGTGTCCACATGCAACCTAAAGAAGATTCTCAGCAAGTTGGGTATTTCAAGCCTTCAAGACCCAACTTGAGGGAGTGTGTTGAAGGAATGAATCAATATGTATATCTATCATCTGTGTATGCTGGTCATTGTCCTTAGATTAGTGGGTCGACTAGTTTAATTAATAAATGAGTCAGTCTAATCGTGTGGGACCAAATTGGATTAGATATAGATCCAATTTGGGTACCGTACTTAGTTAGTAATTAGTGAGTCTAGCAAAGGGGTATTTCGGTCCTTCAAGTTATATAACACAGCCCTAGTTGTAATTAGGTTTTCTAAGCAAAAGAAAATAAAGGAGAGGGCGGCAACCAATAGTGGGCCGATTCCCGTTTCAGCCTCTTTCATTTCATGATTATTTTGCATCATAGATTGATTAAATTTATCAGAATGGGTGTACCTTTGTAAGTTGGAAACAATGAGTGCATGGAGCCAGATGTTTGTCTCCTCTTCATGTAGCCGATCCCATCTAGTATGGGAAAAGGCTCAGTTGTTGTTGTTTATCAATTAAAAGTGGTTGGACTATTTAAACTATATCCATAATGCATCAAGGACCATTAATCTGAAGGAACTTTGCTTAAGGTTGATGGGGAACACCTTACGTGGAATAAAGTTAGCAAGAGTTTTGATAGAGATCTGATGGTATGCTTGTTGCTTTTTGTTGCCCAATGATTCCATGATTGCCTAACGTCTAGATGTTATATGTACCACCTAATATTAAATGTCAATGATACTTTGGAGGATTGGTGTTCTTTGTCATTGTTTAAATGAATTTCTGTTAGGGCAGGGGCGTACATTTGATGTTCATGCTTAGAAGCTGCGCACAAGCTCTTGAGTTTAAATATAAAATCAGTTTCCCGATAAATAACTCCTGACATGGTACTTTCTTTTGTTAAGGAGCTATTATAAAGAACTCCTGCTTAAACCACTCTTCCAGATGATTAGAGGTGCATCAGGTTCCTGCATTTGTCCAATAACATCTGTTAGGCCTTTTATGTTTCGCAAATGAATTTCATCTCTTATATACTTGAAGACTAACCTCCGAAAGAATTTTCTAGATTTGAGTAGTAAATCTTACATGTTTGGTGAATTCTTTTTGCATTTTTTCTTCAGGGCAGGGATTTCAGTCTGATGGTGATTCAATTAACACAACAGTAAGTTTTAAACATTGATATCCTCTTTCGAAATTCAATCAGTTGAGATGGTCCTTACGGTAACAGTTCTGTTGTAGATATTTGTGGGGGGACTTGATCCAAATGCCAGTGATGAGGATCTGAGGCAAGCATTTTCTCTTTATGGAGATATTGCATCTGTTAAAATTCCAGCTGGCAAAGGGTGTGGTTTTGTGCAATTTATAAACCGGTATGTCTTTAATCCATACCTTTGAGTTGAATGTGTGCTATAAATCTCATTTATATGGTATGAATGTCGTCACAATTTGTTCAGGGTGAGTGCTGAGGAAGCATTGTCAAAGTTAAATGGTACTGTGCTTGGAAAGCAAATGGTTCGACTGTCTTGGGGTCATAGTCCTGCAAATAAGCTTGTAAGTTATCCACACCTCATTTTGTGGTTGTTTTGGTACTTATTCATGTTTCGAGTCTTTGGGGTCTCAGTTATAGCCTGATGTAGTTCTCCCACCGTTGCTGGCTTTGTTTCATTTTACTGAATCATCGAAGAAGCGACCATGGTTTACCTCCCAAATAACTCCAGGCCTCAAGTGGTTGCTTTTGCTGTTTTTGTTTATTTATGAATCCATCTTGATGTTTGAATTGTTGTTGCTTCATTTTTTATTCTTGAAAAACAGCCTCGAGCCGATCAAGGAAATCAGTGGGGTGGTTCTTATTATGGGGCACAAGTTTATGATGGTTATGGTTATGCTGTGGCACCTCAAGATCCAGCTATGTATGCCACAGCTTATGGAGCATACCCTGTTTATGGAAACAGACAGCAGGTAAGCTGAAGTCTTGGAAAGCTGAACCATTACTAGTTGTTAGGCAGACTGACTTAGTGAGAAGAGGTAATTTTGCTAGTTAGTGTATCATCAAGGCTTTTGATGAAAATGAGTGTGGATTGAAGGCCAAGTGCTCAGGCGATATTATAACCTGTCTTCTGATTTTTGATGAGATGCAAGTGAAATGAAGACTTGGAGGCAGATTGAAAGGTTCGTTTTCCCATATTCCTGATTGGTGTGCGTGCGGTATTTCCAGGGCCCACCTGCATGCTTGTCTTTGTATCCTGTAACTGTTTTTGCTGCCATGATAGATTTTGCATGCTTTACACCCTCTTTTGCCTGTGTGAGTGCTGGGTCATTCCAAATGCTGGTGCTATCGGCCAAGCTTGCACTGAGAGGGACTTGTGTTCAACATCTTTCGATGTGAACTGATCAGGTTATCTGTGAACTAATGACTTTGTTCTTTTATTTATACTACTGGATTCTACTTCACTGCTAAGTTTATTTTATTTCTACGACAGTGGTTCTGTTCTCTTGCCTTTCGGTGTTCTATGGTGCCTTGGAAACTTGAGAAGCTTGCATATACTTAGATTGGATCTTGTGATATTTTTTGTGCGCGTTTACTGCTGGTTTATAATCTAGGCTTCTATCCTTCCATAATGTTTCGTCACTCTCAGTGGGTGAAGCTTTTAGTTCGAGTCATAAGTGCTACTTTATGGAAAAGACTTTGATCAGGTGGATTTACTGCTGGTAAACGAGCAGAAGAGGAGCAGGGTCTTTTCATGGCTCCTCCATCAACTCAAATTTGTTGGTCCTCTTCAGCTTGTTAGCTCGTATGAACGTGAACCGAGAATGAGCCGAGTTATATGAGCTGAACTCGAGCTGCTCTTTGAAGTTGAACATAACCATTAGCATGCCATTTTCGTTGGAAAATTTTATTTCTAGTCAGGAATTATGTCAAAGTTTTATTTTTTTATGCAATTTCCTTTTAGGGTTAAAGCTGCACCCAATCAGTCAGATGGAAACTGGACCTGGATGCACTAGTGATCAGCTCATCTATCTTGTTTGTGTCATGTCATATTCATGTACATGTCAAAAGCATATCAACCTAGATAGAACCTGTATTTTTTTACATGTTGCTTTGAGTGGATACGAATATCATTTTCGCATTGGGTTCTCGTGTCATGTCTGATATTCCCAGCCTTAGAAGCTGAGCAGGTAAATGGCAGGATGGCACTTGAGTTGTGCACCTGAAGGTCCTTTTCTTATCTTAATTTTCCATGTATCGCAGTTGAAAGTCCTTTCGATAATCTTAATTCTGTGTTTACGTGCTCTGGGAGACGATCGCCGGTTCATCAGGAAAACCCATATACCATTCACGGTAAAGTCTGTTAGCGGTCAGAACCCAAAACAAAATTAAAAGATGGAAGAGATTTAAGAGACCTGTTGTGAGGTTCTTCCGTCTTATCATCCCACGAGTTGTGGAAGAATCCGTCGATGTTGATGGGCTCTACGTACTTCATGTAAAGGTCGGGCAATATCAGATTTTACCAAGTCTAAAATTAAGAAATTTGAACTCAATAATGGAAGAAACTCGTGACGCCCTGTTGTGAGGCTCTTTTGATTTCACCATCTTGCGAGTGATCGGATCTGCTGGTGCCAATGGAGCCACATGACGAACCTTAAGATTGAGGTTTTGATCAAATATGATGGCGTCGATGGGGCAGTGTGGTTAACCTTAAGGAGGGTAGATTAAAGAGAGCCATCCTACTGTTTATACGAAAACCAGCAAAGGTTTGTGTTGATCATGTGGGATAATGTCTGATTTACAAACAAGAGTTTCACGTTACCTATCTTAGCTTGTCTTAGCAACTCTTTCCTTTAAAAAAAGGCTATCGGGCTATAGAGAGAGAGAGAGAATGCAAGGCTATAGAGAGAGAATGCAAATTATTTACGTACAAACTCCATTCAAACCAATTTTAAACATTCTTATTTTACTGAGGGTATCAGGGTATATATGTATTTATATATTCTTACTTAAGTGACTTTTCTTGGAAGTGACTCTGATTAATGCAGTATATTTTTTGTGTCATATGAGATTATTAGAAACAAATTGAGAGTAGCACCAATAGAGAATAAAATGAGGAAAAATTGTTTAAGATGATTTAGATAGATAGAAGAGAATAATTTATTGTGGTCTATTCTCGTCAAAAGATATGAAAACTACATTGTGAAAATGGTAAAGAGGAAGAGAATGATCACAAAAGTGTTAGAAAGAAATAATAAATAATAATTTAGTTTATATTGAGTTAACTGTTAGCATGATATGTGAAAACAAAGAATCCATATATCCGACCCATTTAATATGAGAAAAGGGTTCGTACTTGTATGTTTTTTTTGGGATTTAGGTGCGAGTAGGGGACATTGGTAATTTTTGTAAATCATAGGTGACAACACTGTTAAAAGCATAATTTATGTACATTATTGCATATAATTGATAATGTCATAAAACTAAAGAAAACATACTATTTCCATGGGTTAATTCACCTTTACAGTAATAATTGATCAAAAAGCTTGTTAATATGACCGTTGATGCACCGTGTTAGTGTGACCGTCGATGCACCACCTGCAAGGCAGAGGAGAGAGAGGCTTTGAGCCCAAAACAGCTCCCCCCACTGGCCCATCCTGCATTCCATCTTCCTACCTCGTGGAGATCAACCGTACACAACACGATGTGTATGTTTGGGTGGGAATTGGGCTTGTTTCTTTCTTGTTACCCGGGAAATATGACTACTTCAGGGCAGCCAATTTCGTGTTGAAGTTGTGTCGTATCGTGCATTGTAGGTTGCATGAGAAACTGGTGAATTCGAACTATCTTTTGCTCTATTTTTCAGATTCAGACATGGACTTTTTTGACCTGCATACGATACTTATTGTTTCCTTCCCACAAATTAGAGTCTTTTCTTTTAGCGTCTCCTAAAAATCCATTAACCCGAATCCAAATCCCATATGACCCAATCTTGGTGAATCTAGTCTAGAAGACCATCTTATTTAACCACTCTAAAACATGGTTCGTCGAGTCCGACCAAATATATATAAAAGAAAACTGGATCATACCCATTTTTGGCATGTCCACTAATATCTATCGATTATTTTTCTTTGGCATGAGTGGAGTTGGAGCTGCGGAGACACGGCCTCAAGTTGCTGAAAAGGAATCCGTCGTCGTTTACTCCTTGCTTGGATGGGCGGTATCTTCTACTGGGGCCTGATGAAGCACTAAATTACGACGAAATCTCGAAATTCTCGACGCGTGATGCCGTTGCTTATCCGAGATACGAGAAACAACTTCAGAAGTTCTGTAGATTTCTCGACTATCTTTTAGATTCTGCTCCTCCTGAAATGAGACATGATCTCCCATCCTTCATTCGTCATATGGTTGATAAGTTTGAGAGGTCGTTATTCTGGTGTCATTTTCTTCAGAAGGCTTTCGCATTGGGCCACAAAGATGCTTTGTAAGTTTCATGTACTTAGACAGTTAGCCTTTTTTGTTACAATGGGAGGCCAAAGCCTAACAGACTCACACACAAGCATTCATGCCTCGGGGATCGAACTCGCCATCTGCAAGTGGGCGTCAGAGAGCCCTACCCATGAGCTAATACTCTGGTGGCTGTTAGACAGTTAGCTTTTCATGGTCTTATTTGATGTCTTAAGTAAATAATTCTGTTCTTCGCATCACAAGATATTTTCTTGTTATTGTTGCAAATAACTGTCTCTATACTATATACCAGTAATGTTTTCTCACTCATATGTTTGGTATTTGACAGGGATTTCGTGAATCTTTTAGTTTCCCCAGCTTCCAGGGTTCTCAATAATTGGTTTGAGATCAACATAATTCTTCTAAGACATGGTCTACATTTATTTCTTCGGCATTATATCTGGTTTATGATCCAATATATATTATTATTGGTCACATTGTTTGTTTCATGAAAGTAAAACACATCATTTATTATCAGTGTAACCTTGTGGGTTTCCATTACTTGGGAATATAGAATGGTATCAACGTAATACTATTGCCTTTTCCAGCATTGTGACAGTTGTATGCTCTTGATTCTTTTGTAGCAATGGTATTTGCGTGGGCGCATGTATGTAGGTAGAAGCAAAAATAAGAAGGCAAAAGGGGAAGAGGAAGAAGCGGGAAAGAAAATTACAAAAATGAAGGTTCTGGATAAGGTTTTTATAAAACGAAAGCAATAAAGTAACAGGTCTTACGGAGAAAACCTATTCAAGACATGCAGAAAGATAAACAAAAGAATAATAAAAAGAAATTTCCACATGACTTGTGTAAGTCCAAATGCTTCACCTTCGTCCTTTAACTCTGATTTAGCAACACTGCTTCATCAAGATTTCATGCAAAGGCGTTATTGACGTGCAACTTATAGGACATTGAACAAATTTAGCCACCAAACTACATCGATACAGTCATCATTTTGTCATAAGTTATGTTATGGCCTAGCTACATTCATTTTGGAAAGCCTTATATGAACCCTCCAGAGTATATGGCTGCCTGTGTTCAATTGATTACCACATAAGTGTTTGCCCTTTCTTGAATCTTCTTCAGTATGTAAGGAAGAATTAATGGAAATCCATTACCGAGAGGTGGTGATCTCATCTCCTCTTGCTTACAGGGAGAAAGGAAAGAACCCTTTTGCAGCCAGCCAAACAATCGGAGAGGCGGAGCACTGTGCAATGAATGTGCCAGCCAGGCCAGGAATGAAAACCTACCCCTCAAAGGAATCTGGTGCCTTCATTTCATTCACGGTGGCCTTTCTCCATATAGAATGATCCATTGCTTCCTGGATGGTTACAAAAGAGGATTAACATAGGGTGGCTAACAGATACTTTGAGGATTTATTGTAGATTGATAGGATAGCAATCTTGTTGAAAATGGTAGTGGAATAAGTAGATGTGACCATACCTCTTTACCCACCATTCCAAAATGATGACAAGCAAAATGTTATGCAGCATGATCCGTTGGCTTGTTGCGGGAAAACCCTTCTGCTGGACTCATAGATGCTAGAATAAAAAATGTATGCAGTTCAGATGTAATTATATGCTAGGTTTGGGTTAGTATTAGGATAACGTTAGGTTATTTTTCAGTTTACTTTTTTGTGTATAGTCTGTTTTCTGGAGCGGTCTTACTAGCCATAGTCTAGGCATTAGAGAGATCTAACGGCTAGTCATTAGGTGCTCGCTATCTGCTAGAAGTTCTCTCCGGTTGTATATATCGTTTCCCTTTATTTTGGTTATGTTTTTCCAAGCTCGGATAAAAGAGGAGGGTTGTGTTAGGCTTCCGACAGCCAGCGTAAAACTTCCTCGAATTTTTATAACATGGATTGCAAAAATTATGAGCATTGCTTTGGGGCGTCCCCGCCTAGCGATGTGCTGCAGACCCCGAATGCAGTAATAAGTAAGGAAGAGCCACTACATTTTCACTCGAATGTAGTGAATTAATTGCAGAGTGGGTTCCCACATCATGAACAAGTGTGGGTAAAGAAGTTAGTCCCGCAACATTGCCGCCCAAATGTAGTGAATAATTTTCAGAGAGGGTCTCCGCATTTTGAATATGGATGGATGCGGGGGGTAAGAAAGTTAGTCTTAGATAACAAGATTCGTATTGGTTCTTGAAATATCGGAATATTATCCGGTAAGCTAATGGAGGTGGTAGATACTATGATTCAGAGAAAGATTCATATTCTATGTTTACAAGAGACAAAATGGGTTGGAGAAAAAAGTTTTAAATTATGGTACTCAGGTAAAGTAAAGGCTCGAAATGGAGTTGGTATTATCATAAATAAAGATTTAAATGATAGTGTAGTAGACATACAATGATATGGTGACCGAATCATGACATTGAAATTAGTGTTAGGAGCAGAGGTTTTGAATATAGTTTGTGCTTACGCACTCCAAGTAGGACTAAAAGATAGTATAAAGACAACTTTTTTGGAAGAGTTAGATAAGGTGATTCAAAAGATTTCACAAAGAGAGATGATTTGTTTAGGAGGAGACTTAAATGGACATGTCGGTAAAGAGGCATTAGGATATCAAGAGATTCATAAAAACTTTGGTTTTGGGGATATAAATGAGGAAGGTAGGGAGATTCTAAATTTTGCTATGGCATTTGATCTCTTTATAGTCAATACAATCTTCAAGAAACAAGATGAATATTTAATTAATTATAAGAGTGACTTATCACAAACACAAATTGATTACTTTATTTGTAGAAAAAAAAGATAGAGCGTGTTGTAAAGATTGCAAGGTAATTCTAGGAGAAAGCTTAACCACCCAACATAGACTTTTAGATATGAATTTACAAATAAAAAAATGGAGAAAGAAGAAAAGAGTGCATCGAGTTATTTGGACTGAATGGTGGAACCTCAAAAGCGAGAAAGAAGATATATTTAAACAGAAAGTCTTTCAAGGAGATGTTTGGAATTATGTTGGTACACCTTGTAATATGTGGAACAATATGGCTATACATATTAGGAAAGTGGCGAAAGATGTGTTAGGTGTATTTAAGGGAGGCGTACTAGCACAAAAAGAAGCTTGGTGGTGGATTGAAGTGGTGCAAAATAAAATCAAGGCAAAGAGGGTATGTTACAAATTACATTATGGTAAGAAACTAGTGAAACTTTAGAGGCTTATAAGAAAGCAAAGAAGGAAGCGAAAAAGGCCGTGAATGAAGCAAAAGCTAAAATTTGGGAGGATTTATATAAAAAACTCAACTCAAAAGAGGGTGAAAGAGATATTTTTAGGATAGCTAGGGCTAGAGATAAGAAAACTAAAGATCTTAATTATGTTAGATGCATCAAAGATAGGATAAAAAAATTCTAGTGACAAATGATGATATAAGAAATAGATGGAAAAGCTATTTTTATAAGTTTTTTATTGAAAATAAAGATGTTAGTATTAGCTTAGGAGAGTTAGCCAAATCAGAAAAGTATATAAACCATAATTTCTACCGACGTATTCAAAAGAATGAAGTCAAAGAGGCTCTTAAACATATGAATGGTGGTTAATCGGTAGGACCAGATAATATCCCTATAGAAGTTTGGAAAATACTAGGAGAAATAGGAATCACTTAGCTCACAAGACTATTTAATGAAATATGGAAAAACCAAAAGATGCCCGAGGAATGGAAAGCAAGTACACTTATACCCATATATAAGAACAAGGGAGACATTCAAAATTATGTGAATTATCGAGGTATCAAGTTAATGAGCCATACTATAAAATTGTGGGAAAGAATTATCGAACATAGGTTAACACAAGTATCAAGTATATCACAGAACCAATTTGGATTCATGCTAGGCCGATCTACTGTTGAAGTAATTCTCCTTTTGATACGTCTTATGGAACATTTTAGAGCAAAAAAGAAAGACCTTATTTATTGATCTAGAAAAAGCTTATGATAGGGTACCGAGGGAGGTTCTTTGAACAACTTTGAAAAAAAGAGGTATTCCATTGACATACATTAACCTTATAAGAGACATGAATGAAAGTACAGAAACATGTGTGAGGACTCATGAAGGAATGACAGACTTCTTTGAAGTTAATATTGGGTTACATCAATGATCAACTTTAAGTCCTTACTTATTTATAATGGTGATTGATGAGTTAACAAAACATATTCAAGATGAAGTACCTTGGTGTATGTTATTTGCAGATAACATTGTATTAGTGGAGGAGTCTAAGAAAAGGTTAATAGAAAATTGAAACTACGAAGAGAAACATTAGAAAGCAAAGGCCTCCGACTTAGTAGAACAAAGACAGAATATATGGAATGTAAGTTTGATCATTTGGTTACCTCAGAGGACATAGAAATTAAAATTGTCACACATTGCATCCTCCAAAAGGAAAGTTTTAAATACCTAAGGTCAATTTTTCAGAGTGATGGAAGAATTGATGGAGATGTTACCCATAGAATTAATGCTGGTTGGTTAAAATGGAGAGGAGCATCAGGTATTCTTTGTGATAAGAAGATACCATTAAAGTTAAAAGGTAAATATTATAGAGCAGCAATTAGGCCTGTCATGTTTTATAGTTCTGAGTGTGGGGCAGTTAATCATCAACATATACAAAAGATGTCTGTGACAGAAATGAAGATGTTGAGATGGATGAGTGGTCATACAAGAAAAGACCATATATACATAATGAGGTTATTAGAAACAAATTAGGAGTGGCACCAATAGAGGATAAAAAAATGAGAGAATATCATTTAAGATGGTTTGGACATATAAAAAGAAGATCAAAAGAAAAACCTGTAAGAAGGTATGAAAAACTAAATTTGGAAAGTATTAAAATAGCTAGAGGACAACCACAAAAGTGCTGGAAAGAAACAATAAAGAATGATCTAGCTTATTGTGATGTAACTGCTAACATGGCACACGATAGGGATTTGTGGAAACAAAGTATACATGTAGCCGACCCCGTCTAGTATGAGAAAAGGCTTAGTTGTTGTTGTTTGTTGTTGTTGTATGAGTGTAGTTTAAAAAAATTAAAGATTTTTAGAAAATAATAGAAGACAATACTATTAAATTTATGTTCTCAAAAAACAATGTTTAGACATTATCAGTGGTAAGTAGGATCTCTCTCTCTCTCACATACACACACGCACACACACACACACACACATATATATATATATATATATATTGAGAGAGAGAGAGAGAGAGAAAGAGAGAGATGGGGTCCTCTACTTTGACTCTGTGCTGCTTTACGGAGGGTCTTTGTATCCAAGTTCTTATCTTTAATGGAAAAACAAGCTCCACGATCGATTAATAATATTTGCCTTCTTTTCTAATTTTGACGTTCAACTCTATCTTTAGAGTGGGGTGGGGTGATACTTGCGTTAATAAGCTTTATTGTAGTATTAGTATTTTACAAAGCATTAATAATATTTTCTGGCGTTAAAGCACGTGCTCCAACCTTATAGTAGTGGGTGCCGAAGCTAGTTTTTAATAGTTTGAAGGGTCAAATGGGACAAGTCTTACTTGTATACGTAAAACAATCTAGGGATTGAGAAATATTTAGCATCCATTATTAAAGAAAATATGACATAAACAATCCAAAGAACCGCGACTGAGAATTGTGATAGTTGACATCAAGGGATTTTAGTTTTAATGGTTTTAGACATGGCTAGTTCAGCAGGATCAGGTCGGATCCCGTTCTGGTTCCAGCTTGAGTCTTAAGTCATTTGAAACTGGAAAAAATATTAAATTAATATATATAGAACAATCGGATCCTCCTCATCATATGTTCACCCATTGTTTTTGGATGGTATGAATATAATTTATAATTTTTTAAAAGATTTTGAAAAAGTATGAAGCATATCGTTATTGCACTCATACTATCCAAAAACAATGAGTGGACTAATGAGGTTTCGGGTGTCATAAGTGGGTCTTTCTCTCTCTCTCTCTTTCTCTCTTTCTCTCTCTCTCTCTCTCTATATATATATATATATATATTGCACCTGTTATTATGGGGAGCATAGAATTGAAACCAGTACCCACCCCATAGAAGTTTGGTCCGAGTCCGGTGTAGGTATATGCATTCTTAACCCAGTCTATTGCCATTCTTAGTCGTCTGGTTCTGGGTAAACCAAAACCTGAAACCATAATTTGGCGCTTTTGGGAGGGTTCTAGTTTGACTCCGGAATCAATTATGTTATTAAAAAATTTAAAATATACCGGTTTAAATCCAGTTCCAGTTGTGAAAAAGGTGAAATTGGAACCGGACTGGGTGAGTCCCGGTTCTGGTTTCACTAGTTTCCGATCCAACTAATTCTATTCCGGTTGGAACCGCCTTGCCCGTTAGTAACTGGCTATGTATAGCCATTCCTACATATCCCTGGAACTGGTCCCAAGCTCCAGGTATGGGCTGGGGTATACCCATTCTCAACTGCCCCATTTTCACTCCTAAATAAAATTAAACCCTCTCTTATTTAACTTTTTCTTTTTTTAATCTTCTGGTCATAACTTGAGACTAAAGCCTAACAGAGACACACGCATGCACCCTTCTTGGGAATCGAATTCACCACCTACCAGTGGGGTCAGAGAGCCCTATCCATAGAGGATAAAAATAGCAGTCCCGGCCATACCAAGGACTTCAGGTGATCCAAAGGTCAAGGAAAGCTCTTCTTCTTTCTCATTTGTTCATATTGGCTAATAATAGGCAAAAATCAATGGTGAAATATCGAGAATAGACGCTGTTTGCAGTGGTGGATCTACGAATTCCTCTAAGGTGGGCAAATAGACCATGGTGCAGTTTAAGATGGGATGAAGTATATTCTAAGCTCACATGTAAGATAGGGTTGTATCATGCTAATATTTAACTGAATATAAGCTAAATTATTTTTTATTATTTTCTTCGGTCTTTTTTTTATTATAGAAGAGCAATTAGACCTGCCATATTTTATGGTTTCGAGTGCTGAGTAATTAATCATCAACATGTACAAAAGATCCTTGTGACAGAAATGAAGATATTGAGATAGATGAGTGATCATATAAGAAAAGACCGTATACATAATGAGGTTATTAGAAACAAATTAGGAGTGACACCAATAGAAGATAAAATGAGAGAATATTGTTTAAGATGGTTTGAACATATAGAAAGAAGATCAAAAGAAGAACCTATAAAAGATATGAAAAACTAGATTTTGAAAGTATTAAAAGAGGTAGAAGATGACAACAAAAGTGTTAGAAAGAAACAATAAAAAATGATCTAGTTTATTATGAGTTAATTGCTAACATGGCACATGATAAGACTATGTGGAAACAAAGAATCCTATGTCTGAAAAAAGGCTTTGTTGTTATTGTTGTTGTTGTCTTTGGGTCTTTTTCACATCTGGATGACCTAGTTTCTCTTACCTTTTTTATTGGACTTCCTTTGATAGCTACAGTTTTCTATAATAAATGTCCTTACCTCAACTCCGGCCTTTTATTGAACTTCCTTTGATAGCTACAGTTTTCTATAATAAATGTCCTTACCTCAACTCCGGCCTTTTTATTGAACTTCCTTTGATAGCTACAGTTTTCTATAATATACCTCAACTCAATGTAAATCCCCCACGGGCTGTTTAACCCGGCCCTGTGTATGGAGAACGAGCAAGGGTGGTTCGGTTCATTCGGCTCGAAAGAATTTGACAATGGTCTTGTTGGGTCCCTGTCGAAGTCCGACTCGTTCTATATTTCAACTTGCTACCATACCGAAAGGACTTCACCCATTCACCCGGTCACGAGTTCTACTGTACGGTTTGTTAATAATAATAATAAATCTCAAATTGCTGACGACATCGATTATCAATTCTTAGCGTCCGAGGGAAGGGTAGAAATCGTGTCTGCTTACGGACACGCTAAGATTGAAGTTTGAGAGAGAATCTCAAGATTTGATGGGAGACGGCATCGGAAGAACCACAGAGAAACAAAGGAGAAGAATTGAGAGAGGAATTAGGGAACCGGTGGAGAGAGAGATGGGGAGGGGGAGGGGGAGGGGGAAGACGGATTTGTGGATGTTTCTGTTATTGGCGTGGTGCGTGGGGATGAGAGGCGTGGAAGGCATATGGTTGAATGTTCCTCCCACAGGAACCAAGTGCGTGTCGGAGGAGATCCAGAACCATGTCGTTGTCTCGGCTGATTACGCCGTTATCTCTGAAGACGCAGGCCATGATCCTACCTTGGTATCCGTCAAGGTCTCCCTCTCCCTATCTCTGTCTCGAGTATTTCCGAAAAAATGCTTCATTTCGGATGGCTTTCTATCTTTCAGTTGGTTATTTGCACAAAGCCGTTTGATTGTATCCTTCTTCTCTCTTTATTCTCAGCTATTTCTGCAGATTGGCGCTGATTTTCTTTCTCTTTTTCTCTCTTGTGAACTATTTCTGAAGACTGGTTGATTTCTCTTTGTTGGCTTATTGCCTTTCACTTGTCTGTTACCAATCTTTTAGTTTTGATCTCCGTTCGGTTCGAGTTTGAGGGGAAAGTCTGATCTTCAGTTGGGTCTTCGAAATGTTCCTTGTCATGAATTGGGGTGCTACTTCTGCCTTCGAATTTTTGTGAAATTTCCGTTTGCACTACGTTATATTTGGCAAACTGATTTCGGTTTCTGTAAACAATAAAAATGGCTGACTGATTCTAAGTATCATTCTAAGTGAGCTCCTGATGGAACTGAACCCTTTGTGAAAAAGATTCAGGTCATATTTGTATTTTCTTCGGACCTCTTGGATTTTTTGACTGGGGATATCAACTTCCACTAGATTTTAATCTAATAATCCAATTTATTGGTTGTGGTGCTTGTGAACATGTGAAGCTGGTGGTGTCGCAGATTTATACCTTTGAAGGTTCTGGTTCCTGCAATTAGCGTATTATATTGATTGCCCTATTCTTGTCCTGAAATTAATCGTTGGACCTTCCTGATAGAATAGAAGATAGAAACGATGTATCAAAATATCATGACACTACACCAATACATCACATTAATATTTGAAAATCAATCTAACATGTCAAAATTGTAAGGAGGTGGATGATTCTACATGTTTTTATTGCATTCTCACCAAATGGTTGGTGGTTAATATTGAAAACAGTTGGACATCTGTTCATCTTGAAGTCAAGAACCGACAATAAAATAGAAGAGTGATCTGGTTGCTGAAAGAAGACAGTATGATGGACTTATTTATCAAAAAAGAGAAGAAAAGCAGCAGGTTGTGAGAATAAGAGGAGATGCATTGTAGATGTGGAAGCAAAGTTGGGAGCAATAACGTTAAATTAAAGAGAAGAGGGAGATGATAGTGCAAAAAAGCGGATAAAAGTAGGGGAGAGGTGATGTAATTTCTGAGAGAAGGTGATAGAGACCTGATGGTGGTCAGTTACTAGAAAGAAAACAGAAATTGGGGCTAATAACACTAAGAATAGTAGGGATTGGAGAGGCAGTGTGAGGGATGGATCTACCAGACATGAACATATCTAAAATGATAAAACAAGAAAATTTTCTCTACTTTTTGAAATATAAGGCTGTCATTACTTTTATGTAATTTTACTTTTTATAAGGACTATCTTGAGAAAATTGCTTACCTGTTAAAAGTTTGATAATTAACAAATTTTTGATTGTTTTAAGTAGCAGATAGAAATAAGTACTTCCTGGAAATTTTCTTTGAAATTTTCAGAGTAGTTTTTTCTTCTTATTCATGGTTATACTTATGAGTAATTGTAAGTTTTCAAGATTGATTAACAAATCTTGCTTTTGAAGCAGTGCTAGTACTCGTAAATACACTGATTTGAGGCATCAAAGAGTATGTAAAGTTGCATGACCTAGGCATCTGCAGCTGGTTGAGCTTCTATAGGTTATGTTATAAAACCTGTGTTTCTGGCAATACAATTATACAAAAGCTTGAGTAATTGTAAGTTTTCAAGATTGATTAACAAATCTTGCTTTTGAAGCAGTGCTAGTAGTCGTAAAGACACTGATTTGAGACATCAAAGAGTATGTAAAGTTGCATGACACTAGGCATCTGCAGCTGGTTGAGCTTCTATAGGTTATGTTATAAAACCTGCATTTCTGGCAATACAACTATACAAAAGTTTGAAAGGAGAGGTCTGGTTCAGATCTATGCATGGTCTCATGAATTCAGTTTTTTGGAAGTACAAATGACATGGTTTGAACCCTCACAGGATCTAAAAGTCATGCAGGTTACATGGTCTTTGTATTGTTCTTTTTTCATCAGGCGATGCTTTAACGGTCCACCAACCATCATCTTCTTTACTTTTGTCATTTAAATTCTTGAAAACATGTGCAAAAGCTTGTAATAGATAAAGCTCAGAAGCGTTTAAACTAAACCACTGATAAATAGTTTGCAATACTTCTTACAAATGTGTGATCTGGGATACTTCTAAATGTTAAGAGTATGTGGAATAAAGTGATCTATTGCTCTAGAAATTATCTTGTAGATAATTCTTCTAATAAGCTGCCTAGTATTGATGCAACTCAGAGTTATTCTCCAGTTAAGTTATGGTGTTAAATCCTAATATCCCTCAACTCATTGACCTTCACAAAGGCACGGACAATATGTTGCATGCTATTCCAATGTATTTGGATATTCTGTTCCTACATTTTCAGGCTTCAAAGACATGCATGCGCTCCTTTCATAATTTAAGTTGAAAAATAACATTAAAAGCCTAGTAATATCAAGTAACTATCATATCAACCATATATGGCAAAGACGAGTAGCTTTTATGGAGAAAAAAAAGAAATGGTAGAAACATACATGTCAAACTCAGTTTTGAAATTCATAGGAATTTTGTATATGCAGTATGCAATTTGTTGACAAGATTTGAACAAGACTTCCTTGCTTCAAGATGCCACAATGTTCTATGTTGAGGTTCAGCATTACCAATAAGATCAGAATCCAGTATGATCCTATGTCGGTGTTGGTATTTAAGGTTTTGATTGGGGCTTGTTCCACCTGACATATTATTATGGTATTTGTGTAAAAATAATGCAGTTTATTATACTTTTCATTTCCAATTTAGTTTATTTATTTTCATACATGGGATGTTGTTGTGAATATGCACATATAGTTGTAATCCAGAACGCTTCTTTTAGAACTCAAGGTAAACCAACTACATGTATGTTGTACCATGTAGTTGTCACTGCACCAATGTGATGTAATAATGGTAGTTACTTCTATTGGAACATGGCAACTTTTATCTTTGTTGTCCTTCACCCAAGAACCCTTGTTTTTCTAGAGCTATCTAATAATGTGATAGTGGTTAGTGCTGCTAGGGAAAAAGTGTTATGAGAGACCGGTAGTGACTTGGTTCTAGCCAGTTGGACGCACAAAACATTTAATAAATGCAAACAAATGTTTTATGTTTTTGACTTTGTGAAGCCTGGTAAGGATACTAGCATGGTGGTATTTGATTATTAAGAATGCTAGCAATTACTTTACAAGCATTAAAGATACGCCTACATGCATCTGATCATTATGCTCTGCTTTTTACATAAGTTGTAGAGTATACCAACAAAGTGGACTTGCTGTCTGCCTAAGCTTTTATTTCTTGCTAAAGGTTCCCTGACTGAGAATGTTCGTTAGTTCTGGGGTTTAGTCTGTTTTAGTAGTTAGTGAGGATGTGCTCATTTTAGAGATTGTATTCTAGTCAGATCATTTTGATACTATAGAAACACGAGTTGCAAATACATTTTGGTCTTTAAGTTTTCAGCAAAGTCTTCCTCATGGACCTGCTCAACGTTGCTAACCTACTAATCCACTTTATTCTTCTTGGGGGTGGTAGTAGCCAACTAGCCATGCCATTTTTCTTCAAGGTGAAGTGAACAGATGATTGGCTAGAACATTGATCGAAACATGGACCATATAAATTTAGTCTTTGATTGTCCAAACATGGTTAGAATAGATATTTTTCCATTTCTCTTGGTCACTCATATGGCAAAGTAATGTACTGGTCCTAAGGTCATGAGGATTGCTAGTTTCTAACTGGTTAACATGAATTAGAATTACAGATAATGGCAGGAATATATTATCTATGAAGCGCTCTTTAATTTCTAAAACCATGCTATGCTCATGCTTTTCTTGACACTGTAGGAAGTCTTTTTCATAGAAACTAATATGCATTATGTTAAAAAATTGACCGTTATCCATGTTCTTTTCAGGTTACATCACCTTATGCAAATACACTCCATCATCAGGAAAATGTGACCTCTGGCCAATTTGCCTTTACAACGAATGAGGCTGGAAATTACCTTGCTTGTTTCTGGTTGAGTGGAAACCACAATAACAAAGGAGCCAGTGTCAACCTTGACTGGAAAGTTGGTATCGCGGCTAAGGATTGGGATTCAGTCGCAAAAAAAGAGAAGCTTGAGGTAAACATGTGAACACCAGTCTCATTAATTGGGAGATATGTCTTCGATGCTCACCTTTGTACCCAAGATTGATGGTTTTCCTCCACACCGACATGCATAAAGTACATGTGTATGCTTATATTATTTAAAGAATGAACACATATAAACACTTTGTTGAAGCACCTAACATCTGCTCTGAACCTGCTCTGAAATAAATGGTTCCTGCTTTCGATAAGTCTCTTCAGTGTCTACGAAGATAAACTTAGCTTATTTATCTGTTCATCTGTAAGCTTCTGGTCTGATCTTGATGACAACTTATTACTGCATGCATAGCTGCATATATGGGCATGTATGCCCATAGAAATGCAATGTGCAATACCGTTTGCCACATGAAAAGAACACACGTCTTGTATGGTTAGGACTAACAGATTTATTCTGAGAGGAAGGACTAGAGAAGAAAAAGTAGACTGGGCCATACTGGCATGAGCTGTGTAACGAAACTTTCTACAAGACTATGGGATGGACTATGTATCGTGTCATCATGTTTGGTTGGGAACAAAATGTCCCTTGTGTCTTCCCTTGTTCAAGCCTGAAAAACTTGGATTTGAATGGGCCGTGTCAGAGTGAGCTGACATTGTGACATAATCCACAATGCTTTTTCGAGATATCTCTATCATCGGCTGCAGAAACTAGCAGATTTGTGCATATTCCCAACAAGTGGTTTTGACAACCTAGAAAATTTATGATCATCATATTTGGTTGGGAACAGAACGTCCCTTGTGCCTTCCCTTGTTCAAGCCTGGCAAACTTGGATTTTAATGGGCAGTGCCAGAGTGAGCTAACATTGAGGCATAATCTTCAATGGCTTTGGAGGTTTCTCTCATTGGGCAGAAACTAGAAGACTTACCAAGACATGCATCTCCAGGCGCATGTTCTGTACAAGTTATGATTATGATAACCTAGAACTTTTCCTCAAGTTCCTGAGTAAATTCTATTCAATTTCTTGCTCATGTATTTGCATGCTTGAGGAATTTCCTACATCTGATATTTCTTCTTGGTGGTGTTTGTTTCCTTCACCGTAATTAGAAAATGCTGAGGTGCTAGTTAGACCAATTTGAACCTGGTTTTTCTTTATATCCCCATCCAAATCTGTTCGCCCCTCTTGTGTTGGAGATGGTTTTGAAAGGGAAACAGGCTGAGAGCATGACATGGTAAAGTGCCTCCTTTCGAGTTAACAAATGGGGAAATGTTAAAACTACGTCAACACTTCTAGCGGGGTGCCATGCCCGTGTTAGACACTCTGACGTTCAACACTCGTACCACTCCCGTGCGATGTAGCACTCTGTTAACAATTCTTAGTGCTACGACACTAAGAGTCTAAGACACTATAAATATTGACCAATTATTACTTTATTAGTATATTCACCTACGTGGTTTTGTAAGATATTGTCAATTATATATAACAACATATATAAATTATACTTATATTTAATCATGTTCCCTCAAACATGATTGTCAAAAATTGTTGCATCCCGCACCGCATACATGTTTACGCCTCCCCTGCATCATGTGACAGTGTTGAAATAGCTTATTTTGAGTCTCTACTTATGGCCGATTTTCCAAACCTCTACATTTTAGGTGAGATTTCCTGTTCCACATTTTAGTCATTTTTGTCTTTTCATTTGATCACAATATACTTTTTATCAGATTCTTGCATAATTTTACACATTAAAAATTACACATTTTATACTCTTTCCACATTTTGGTCATTTACTTCCATGCAGCTGCTTGTCATAGATGTGCCGTTACATAATTGTACACATTAAGTAGAAAAAATACACACTTGATGAATACAAGACGCATGTGTGCTGTATACGGTCATTGCATATCCCATAACCTAAGCTTATTGACGTGCTTATCCTCGGATATTGATGGCCAGCTTATTTATCATCATGATAGGGTGTTGAGCTAGAGCTAAGGAAATTGGAAGGGCAAGTGGAAGCTATCTATGAGAATCTTTTGTACCTCAAGGGCAGGTGAATCCCTCTACTACCTCAGTCATGAAACAACTTTTGATCGTCTTCTTTTGCCAAATTTGATGCCCATTGTCCAATATATGCAGGGAAGCAGACATGAGGGTGGTTAGTGAGAAGACGAATGCACGAGTCGCGTGGTTCAGCATCATGTCTCTTGGTGTTTGTGTAGGCGTCTCGGTGTTGCAAGTGTGGCATCTAAAGCGATACTTCCACAAGAAAAAGCTTATTTAACTGTTCCGAAGCTGGTCTTTCGCTGTCTTCGAGAGAAGAATGATCACAACAAAGGAAAGAACCTTTTCTTGCAAAGTTGGTATCTTTTAGTCACTGTATCAATCAGGATCATGACAATACGAACGATGGCATGAAAATATGGATGCTGCAGAAGCTTATTTCATCTTGATTTGATCGACTTTCCGATTTCATTTCTTGGATTTTTCTTTGGAGAATCTTAGTGCCCATTGCAGTTTATCTTAAGACCCAAATCACCATTCTTGTGAGCTTTCTGCTATCCTTGACCAGATATTCAACGGCAAGGATGATGACTATTCTTCACCAAAAGTTCACATTGATGGGAAGATTTGGCAACTCGATTTTGTTTCTCTGCCAGCTTGAGTTGAGACTGTTCAACACATACCTTTTGGGCATTAGACAAGGTTGGGAGTACCTCTCCAGCAAGATGCACACACTGGGTGTCTAACTTATGATCTTTAGCTTGTCCGTTGAATCCCACTGGTGATGAGCAAGATTGACGTACCTAGATGCATATTAAAGCACTTTGTTGGAGGCAACATTATTTCTACACTTCAATTTTCGTAAATATCCAAAATACTTTTTCTCTTCTTTTTACAACAAATTTTGGTGTTTTTTTCTCTTTCTATGACAATCGATTTTCATTCGATTTTTGTTCATTGATAAGTGATATATGATTATTTTTTATTATCATTAGTTATTTAGACATCTAGCTAGAATCAAATGAACTAAGAAACAAGAACGAATAAAGAAAATTGAAGATGATCTATTCACCCATTTTGTGGATTTTTCTTGAATTAGAAAGGTTTTTTAATCATTGTATCTTTGTTACTTTCCTTAATCTTTAAATCTTTTGATTTTTCAAATGATTGAAGATTATTTTTTTATTTTGAGTGAAACTAGAACGGGTGTTGAAATCATAAAGGGAAACATAACAAAACTGGATCTCTGTATTAAAGAGGGAGACATGGCTTAGGCACATATTTCTTGAAGATGAAACACATGTGTCATGTCTCTATCAATCGAATGGTATTTTCTTTTAAATTTGTTATTTATGTTTTTATTGTAGAATGACAAACAACTCGAGCGAAAGCACTTATGATGGAAGCAATTTAAAGAAGATGTTGATGATTGATCAATGTATTTATCATACGATGATTAAAAAGTGTAACAGTGATTTCAATGTACCGAATGATGTATTTGTTGACTAGTTGGCAAAAGATATAGAAGATAATTTGTTGATTACGAAGACAATGGGCTAGACTATTTTCTTGTGATTATGACTGATTATATGTTTAGGAGTCATAATGACAATAAACAAGGTATGAATTGAGAGTGAAACAAGTGACAAGTATAGGGTACATACAAAGTCAAAATATAAGTCGATGGATACTAAGAAGGTCAATTGTCCTTTGTTATTAAGAGAATAAGGTGGAGTGGATGAATATTGAAAGTTGCATATAGTGAATGAGACATAATCACCATTTAGGATTATATATCAAAGAACATGCTTTTGCAGGGACATTGAGTAGCTACGAGTACATTGTAACAAAAACTTCACACATGGCCCATTACAAACTGCACAATATTTTGATGCACTTAAGTGGGTGAATGTGGAAAATGTGAGTACCGGAAGATATATTTATAATGTAAGGCTTAAATCAGGAAAGATTATTGTAGTTCTTGAAGCGTTTTATAACAACTATTATACGACTTAGACATTAACCATTATCTTATATGGCATCATAAAGTTCTTGATACAAATACTGTGAGTGATACTGTATTTATGTATCCTCGTTCGAAATTTGACTACACATATAAGACAAAAATATAAGTGTCTTACTGTTGTGTAATAAGGTTATTCTAAATTACTGTCATTAACAATTATATATTTTCATATTTTCTGTACGTATAAGATGCATGTTGTCAGGTTCATATCAACCTCGAAGAACTTCTTCGTAGCCTTCACTTTTATGAGTGTTGAAAAGGAAGAAAATTATGTTTGGGTATTAAAGTATTAGAGAGAGTTATGCATGCCAAACAAAATCTAGCTTTAGTGAATGTCATTTAAATAATTTTTAAAAATGTGACACACTTTTGTGTAGATGACATGTAACCAAAAGCATTGAAGATTCGTTGTAAAGTTGACAATGAATATAGAGACGGTGAGTGTGTTTACTGTAAGTTGGAGGAAGGTTATTTACTCATTAGATTAAATAAATTACAAAGATGTAATAGAGGTAATGGAATTAAAGTGGAAAAATCTCTCGTTTTACTATCATACGTTAAATAGTAGTGGTTATACCTATATAAGAAGAGAATTGTCTTGGCATGGAAAGATAGGGTGATTAATTATAATAGTTATAAGATTAATAGGTATGCAAATTTGTTTATAAATGCATTCATATCATCTATTATTCCTCAAATATATAATAATTGTTTATCTATATTTTTTAGGGTGAAAAGTAAACACACAAAGTTGAAAGGGTTCATTGGTACATCAACTAACATATTTGACACAATTTGAAAACAATTATATTCGTTGATAGAGTTGTATATTACAAATTTGAAGAAGTTATTTAAGGAATCAAGAACTTTAGTCATGCATTACGTTTATATTAAAGATCTTGTTGTGAACCTTGAACATTATGATGCGCTTCAACTTATTTTTAAAAGAGTACAATCATGTGGAAAAGATAAGTTCAAATATAGAAACATGTTGTAACTTGCGACATTATGGTCTACCTTGTGCTCACGATATCAATCTTCTCCTTAAATGTGGTTTTTCGATAAAATTGTTACCTATTGATACATTTTTGAAGAAGCTCGACATGAAAGGAGACACCATAAGTATTATAAAAGCCATTTAGATTAAGTTATAGAATCATACACAATGCGACAAATTTGTTAAGATGTTGGATAAACAGTTGAGTTCTCGATATACTATCCTATAAGAACTACCAATTTATCATTCTAAAGGTTAACCATCTAAACAATCTATGAGACATGACTTGTTAGCTTTAGAGCATGCAGGCAGGACTATCTTGCATAAAGGAAGGTATAGGTGTACATGTGGTTGAGGACATGATGCCTTTCCTAGGATGGGTCAATCTTCTTCGAGAAGTTGTAATCCTCTCTCGACTATTGACAAGAATATTTTCAACCAACTTGACATTATTATGATTTATGGGCCTCTTTATAAATATTTAGGTAAATGTTATTAGAAATGAAAATTGTGGATATAGAGTCATTGGTACACTTTTAGGATAAAAAGAAAAGTGATAGCATAAAGCTCAAAAAGAGTACTTAAAGGAGGTAGTATATATACTTGACATATATGCATGGGTTTTTATAAATGTTAGTGGTATTGATGTTATTATTTAATGGGTCCTGCCCTAGTTAGTATTGGATGTCCACGCTACATATGGGTTCAATTATCATTGTTTGATTTAACGTAGTATTGATATTCCTCTACAATGGGGTCAATAATATTTCTGTCACTAGTGTCAAACACTTAGCAATATGATTTAAGGGATGTGTGGTACGTAATATCATTATGCTACACAGTATTTTTTAGCGGTGAGTATAATATTTATATATTTCATTACATTATATAGACAATTCATAAATTAAAGTAGATATTAATTCTCTATTTTATTTTTATTTTTTGGCAGATTCAAATAGCTAATGGCTCTACGATGCCTCCTATCTTCCCAATATTATAACATTACCAAGATGAAATTGTTGGTAGTTGGTCAGCTACGTTTCAAGAACATATCGAATTTTGTATACATATGAGAGGACCATGAGATAATGTTGTATATAATATTAAGGATGATAACTAAGTATTATTGTCTACTTTTATATTAAATTATATGATTTGGTGATATGAATGATAATCATGTATTTTGTTAATTGAGAGAGTATGACATTTCATTGCAATCATGCATGTAAGCTTTAGTAACAAAAAAACCAAATTTCTTTTATTATAATAATCATTTACATATACAATGTTTTAAATTTATAAAATAACTACACATAAAACCTAAACAAAAAATATCATGCATCATCACCATCATCATCATCAAGTGTCAACCAGTAGATTCATTCATAGCATTGCTCATACGTCTCTATGAAGCCCAATAACATAGCATCACCCGACAATAATCGTGATAAAATTTCTAAATGTACCAAAGTTGTTGTAAGTATTACATATCTTACTCGTACACTGATATAATAAATTAAGCGAAGGCAAATTAGTATGTCAGGTTAAAGATAAACAAAAAAAGAAATACTACTGATAAAAATACAATGATTCGTTTACCGATACGTAGAATGATTAATCACGTTGAATAGCTAGAATAGGTCAAGTACGATGTAACTCACAACTAGAATCTCGTAAAATAAATCAATACATTCTCTAAATGTACCACTACATGTACACCTTGTCACACTTGTATGGATATAGTATTGGGACTCCAAAATGCTAATGCTCAAAAAATGAGAGCATTGAACTTTTAAAGTCGCGTCACGTGACTCATATTGTATCTTCTACACATGTGGTTTCAAATGTATCTTTACAATGGAGGGTTTTATGCATGTTATTTAGATGCATTAATGTCGGTCAAACTGATGAACTAAACGATAAGCATATGAGGCTCTACAACATGTGTGATATCACGATAACTTTTATGCATTACAATCTATATGTATTTTGTACAACTATATAGTTATTAGTCAATCTGCATTTCACAAAGAAATCATACAAATATATCATATAAGGTTGTATTTATCTAGAGCATTTAAAATTTAATGACTCCAAACTTAATCTCACATATGACTTTATTGATATTCATTCTCAACATATCACTCAAAATATCTTTTCTGCTTCTAATCATCATCTCCTGTGTCACAACAAGTTGAACTCTATTGGTACACCACTTATTTTATTGGCATCTTAAAGTATGATAGTCATCTCACCTCATTGCATGTGAAAGTTGTTTGTGTTTTATTGCAAATGTTTAATAAAAAAGTTAGCAATGCATGATCTATTACCTCGTATAATAAGTCTCCATGAGCAATCAAAACCCAATTTTCAAGCTTCATGTCCGTATGATTTATTGACTATGCTCTACCCAGAGTATAACATATGTAAGTTATTACTTTTTGTATTGCTTGCAAATATATATTTACATAATCTATTATAATAAATAATATTTATATTAAATATAAATTTACATTAAAGTTTTAAAGTACATGTTCCTCCAAAATCCAATGCTACTGTAAAAACTCGGGAGTAATCTCGGCATATTAGGGCATTCCTCTTCTCCTCATTACCGTCTACGGGGCATCATACATATGACACCACATTGCGTCTCCTAGATTAAGTAGTGACATTACGACCTTCTACTCATACCCTATCAACCATATATATATATATATATATATATATATATATATATATATATATAAACTCCGAAGTTAATAATGACAAAGTGGGAGACACACCCTTTCCACATCTCACTCAAAGAGGCGCATCTCCCTTGAATGGGAGGTGTGACCCAAGCACTTCTCTCAACCGCATGACATTGAAAAATCAAAGTTTTTTTTGGTGCCAAATCGACGGATTAAAATGCATTAGATGAATGAAAAATGAAATAATAAAAAATCAATAACATACCTCGATAAATTGACGAATCCCATTTGAATAAGCTAAACAAATTAGATTTGCCTTTTTCTTTTCCTTTTTCTTTTCGGTTCTTCTCAAATCTACTCTTTCGATGAATTTTGATCCGTTCTTTTAGTAGAAATGATTGTAGATCAAGTATTGTATGACTAAAATGGGAGGAAAAACAAAGAATGGCTAGAAGAACGAATGAAAACGAGAGCAATCTGTTGGTTCATGCAAGAGGAGAAAGAGTCTCATTTTTTGATAGAAAGGATATTTTCATAAATAACAAAAATGACCATAAGCATTTTGAGAGAAACGGTAAAAATAGGGTGTGTATACTATAAGAGGTGTGCGTGTATTGATTTTGTTCATTAATCATCCCTCAATTAAAAGATAAAGAGGTATACGTACATGGTAAAAGTGTTGAAAAAGAGTAATAAAGAATGATCTAACTTATGTTGAGTTAACTACTAATATGACACGTGATTGAACTCAGTGAAAACAAAATATTAATGTAGCCGACCCCATCTAGTATAGAAAAAGGCTTAATTGTTGTTCATTAATCATCCCCACCTCCGTGCTCCATAGTTCTCTCCTCTACACTCCAGTAAATGCGGTACTCCCTTTGTTTGTATGTTTGGTGGTGGTAACCGAGCCCACCACCAAGCAAGAAGGTCAAAGAAAATTCTATATTAGAATATAGTTAAATTGCCAACGCTTTCAACTTTACAAAAGAAATAATAGAAAAGCTAAAATTTTAACTTGATTTCTATTCAAGAAATTAAATTTCCACGTGAAAAGTTGCATATTCACTTTAACAAGCAGTTCATTTTCGACTTGTCTAACTCGTCTCGTGTGGTTCATGTTCGACACAGCTCAAATCAGCCGACATCCCAAACATGAACAAGCCATGAATGACCCTATTTGGTTCATTCATCTTGAGTGTTAGGACTGCCTATTATCGGCCTGAATGCGGCCATTTGTGTTCTATTCTCTTCCCTTTTCACTTAGAGGAAACTGAACATATTTTTGAATAACTCTTTTTCTAGCTTAAAAAAATCGAAAATCCCGGATCTATCAGTAATTCACAAGCAAGTTAAAGCGGGTTTGAACTCGCTACAAGATTTTGCAAATGGCATGGACGCAAGGCATGCTTCTACTTACATTTCTCAAGCTGTTCTTCTGGCACAAGGTGGCGAACATGGCTCCATGGATCTCAAATTTGGTTAGTTTCTGTTGTGCATTGAAGGATTCAACCAGGTCGATCTCTGGAAACGGCTGCAGACGATTGGAATCACTACTGAATTCGATTTTCATAACCCGATGTTTCACCTCTGTTGCAGCATGAAGAGCTAAACTTATGGCATCCCAACACCACTGTATTCCTCTCACTGATAAACACTCCAGTGCCTTAAGTTTCCCACATTCTACCTTATGAATCTTCCCTGTTAATTTGCAAATCTCATACGTATAAGTAGCTGTGCATGAGAAATACTAAGGCTAATCGTTATATCTCTGCTGAAAGATATCAGATGGTTGTTCTTTCAAGCAAGTTTGGAAAAAATGGTGCAACACAAATAGAAAACATGAAAGAGAATTGCATGAGGAGGTTTGCCCATTCTGAGAGGCTAGACAGAGTTCCAACGAGAAAGTTTGAGAAATTGGATGCTGAATGTTAAGAGAAAAGCCTAAGAATTGAAAGTAAACCATAAGACATTCTATTCCCTTTTGGAGTAGAGTAACACGCTGATATGACGCATGATCAAGCAAACAGTGACCAATAAAAATTGCACTCAGAGTGATACCCCATAGCTCACCTGGCTAGGTGAGTAGGTTCACAAGTTTCATGACATGAACTCGAAAGGTTGATCCTACCTGACTTCGGCCTCCCCATTGAAACCCAGAAAAGATGACCATACAAGTTCCTGTAATCGATCTCACTTATTGTGTGAAAAGGCTTGGTTTTGGTTCTTGACCGTGAATGGCGGCAATTAATTCTTTCAATCTTTATATAGTAGCCCTATGATTGTCTGATTTAGGTTTCGTATGAAATTGTCTAACAGGAAGAAATATAAATGCAGTTGAGAGGATGAATTGGTTTCATTAATGCAAGTTGGAAGCAAGCATCATAGTTATATGGTACTCATGCCAAGAACTTCAGCAACTAGAATCCCTAACAAGAAAAGAAGAACAAAACAACATGGAGCGAAGAAGATTAACCTGAGGTATTGGCGATGGAGAGGTGCGTCAAATGCTGAGTGTGATGAAGGTGAATCCTGTCGGCACCGTGAATCTCAAATCTTCGAAGCTTCCGAGCATTCATAGAACGTAGCAATCACCGAACCCATAAAAATCCAATCTGCATTCCACTAACTGCTGTATTTCTACCGAACCCGATCAAATCCCATCACAACCAAGCAAAGCCAAATTCACCAAATTCGGGCAAGATCAAAGAAGATCGGCAAGAGATGAATTGGTTAGACGAGCTCCCACAATCTCCAAAGTATGCAATCTCTCTAGCATACTCCATAACGGTGGATCCATTAGAAAAACACCCCACAATTTCAATGTTTCCAACCCATTCACTAGGCTTAAGCAATCCAAGTGAGTGGATTTCTCACTTGCACACGATCGTTTCTCTACCAAATTATCAACCCGAAGCCCAGCCGCCTCAGGTTGGGGTGCTTGCTTAACCAAGAGCTCAAATTCTCGATGGAGAAAGGGCCAAAGATCACCAATTCCTATAATGCCATAGTCGACATGATCATCCTTTCGACAATTGAATCTACATGATGATTATCGAATGAATTCCGGGCAAAATGCAGACTCTTTATAAACGAAGTCGAGTTCTTCCAACGTTTCGAGACAGGTGCAAGATGCAACGTCTCTTCCATTTTGGATGAACGAGACAATGTATTGAATGATATCGTTCGGCAATACATCCATCTCGCAAACGACAATAAAATGAAACCTAATAAAAACCACAAGAAATCAAGGCTTTTCGTCTAAAGCACCAAAGATATCAAAACCCACTTCACCAAACGGTACAAGAACGAATTGGTTGCATTAAAAGGTCGAGAGAAAGAAAAGTACGATCATGAAGATAGAAATCTTAGTAGAAAGCCGGTTCCATCCAAGCAAACCCAGAAAAGAACCCCAAAAATAATCAAACGAAAGCTCCGTCCAAATTGTTGTTTTCGAACCAACCTTCGGATTGAGAGTGAAGGAAGAATACTAGCCGGATGAAGAATCAACTTAGTTGAGTGAGCGTAAATAAACGCAGGATTTTAGACTATCCAATTAAACCAAAACAACCCAAAGACTCGAAACGATAATAAGATTACAGGAACAACGACAGAGACGAATAGAGAAGCGAATGGTACACAACTACACGATGGCACTCTAGTCACTGCTTCAGATAAAGATTGGGCACGAAGAACAACAAATAGAGCAAGGGAGGGGATTGGCAAGGGTATTTGAATCCACGGACACGCGCTTCAAATTTCAAAAACGGGGGACGCAATCCAACGGATCTGACAAAACGAAAAACACATGAGAGAGAGGGGGAAGGATTTGTCTGGCTTTCAAATGTTTGAAACGAAGCCATTCATCTCTGAGAAAAAAGTTATTTTTTCTCAAGTGTATAGAGGTTTAGGGTTTTAGCACAGGTTTAGAGCAATGTTTTCTTAACAACTGTATAAACGTCTGTTTGTTTATCATACGAACAATTATTAGTCTAAAATTTTCATTAAAGCACCGAACGTTAACTCAATGGTAGTGCAGCGGCTTGTGAGTGTGATAGGCTTCAGCGGTCTTTTATAAAAAAAAGTATTGTCAGCGGACTCACTTTGGGATGATTGTGAGGCATGCACCTTACTCGAAATTTTCTAAAAGATTTTCCGAATCGACTATTGTATCTCTGTGATATCATCTTAAACTAAATTTAAAACATACACACTAATGTGTACTAAATTTAAAAGTAAGGATATTAAGGTTATTATCACATTTTGAATACCTTTCTTCAAGTTTGCAAATGACTTCAATGCCTCAATGAGGCACACCAAATGATACCTGACATAAACTAATGTTGTAAGAAGCATATTGATGTCTTTATTGCACTGGTTACCGATACGCGATAACTACACCGTATTGTACAAAAGGATACTATGCAATGTAATTTTTTATTTTTGATAAAAAAATAAAAAATATTAATAGATCTAAAAAATAAAAGAATTGAAATTAATGAACAAAACATATATAACACAATCAACATTAAACGAAATTAAATCCAAAATCTTGATTCAAAATAGATTATTTTTAATAAAATTATAAATGACTATGACTCTATAAGAATATTGAGAGAAATTGTGAGAAGAGAACACTCTCACCGTAACAAAGTTAAATAACATCTCATAATGAATAATCATCCGTACCATAACGTGAATACTTAATATTTAATTAATAAACAAAAAAGTTACTAAGTTATAACTTATAATCATCTATACGAGAATGTTACAAAGTTACAATTAGAAGTAAAGAATCATGACATCTATAAAACTCACAAATTTTTTAAGTGAAAAATCAAGTAGAATGCAAAAGGAAAGAGGTATGCCACTAATTTGACAAAAACGCTAGAGATATGGAGTTGGATTTGGTGAAAAACTTCAGAATCTTGTGAATAAACCACGAAATCAACAAGAACAAGAATAAGAAAAGGATTTGAAAACAAAAAGTAGCATGAAAAGGGTTTGGGAAGAAGCATAAGTAATTTTCGCAACCTCGAATTCTCGTATTTTATATCCAAAAAATAATATTGACTCTTATGATACGAGATATATCGTACGATACAATATGATACATCTCTGTATCATATGATATGATACGGTACGACATGATAAATTATTTCTTAAGATACTTGTGTCTGTATCATATTGTATTCTTTTACGATAGAGATAAAATCATATCATATCGTACGATACGATACGATTTTTACAATATTACATAAACGATCACCCGAAGCAAATCAGCTACACATGTTTGAACATTCAAGGAAACTGTTCGATGTCGATAGCGAAACCCATAAACTAAACTAAGGTACATATTTTTCGATGAGATGGAGGGAAAAGGAAATGTTAAAAACCATTGGTTAAAAAAGAAAAACTAGTATTCGTTTGTAGCTCCTCCCCACGAACCTACTTATATGAAACTTGTTTACCTCATTATTTTAGGTAAACAATTGAGGATATGGGAAAACACAATATGGGTTCGGAAGATAAAAAAAGACTGCGTTAAGTAAAAGTATTAAAAGAAGAAGACACAAAAATGTTGAAAGAAAACGAGTAAATTGTAAGCATGACACTTGATACGTGATCGAGGTCTATAGAAACAAAGAATTCATGCAACCGACCAATCTAGTAGGGAAAAAAATTAAGTTATTATTGTAATCCGAATGTAAGATACAAATGATAGTTGGTAAATCTTTGGATCCCGTCATCTGAAAGTAGTGACTGATATCATACATGTGATCCTAGCCGTCCAATTGAAAGCATGTGATGCGCAACTAGGACTTCCTCTAATCCTCACCGTGCAAATAAATGCATTGGGGGCTATGATCATATGTAGGATGGAATCCATCATATTTTCTGATCGCATAATTATAATATCCTTCTCTCATGATGCATATTTGGAAGGTTCGGATTTTTGGATAACCCCACAATTTAAGACACTCGATGCTAGAATCCGGCCGGATGCTAGAATCCGATCTATATGACTAAATATAGAATATATCACTTTAAATGCACGAGAGAGGCTCGTTTACTTTCACAAAGTGTGGGAGATAGAGTTCATCATCATCATGGCCTCGTCGAGAGTTGTTGTCTTTCTGGTGGCTGCTTTGATCTTGTCGACGGTGATCTTTTCTGGAGAAGGGAGATCACTTATTAGCTTCACGGCTTCACTGCTACTACAATGACATCCCCGAAGACACCTCTGATACTGCGAATGTATATGAAGCTGACGACGTGTCTGTGGGCGATTTTCGGCCGACGGATCCCGGCCATAGACCTGGTGTGGGTCATCCTCCTTAGAAGAGCAGTGTTGCCATGGAATTGAATATATAGTGGTTGTCAAGCTATCATGAAGTGCTTAAGAGTAGTTATAGCCTGTATGAGGTTATCAATAAATAAATTGCAGCTTGATATTTATCGTTATTGGTGATGATAAATTAAAAACTTTATGAAGATAAATTCTGAAAATCTCAACTATTGACGATGGTTTTGGGGGTTATTCAAAATTTTACGTGATACTCACCTGGCATGGCTATGTGAAGCTCACGTCGCCGGTGGTGAGTTTGACTCCCCTGGCGTGCATGGCGTTGTGTATGTTAGGCTTTCTCCTCCTACTGTAACTAAAAGAAAATTTATCGAGATATTATTTATGGCAACGATTCATTTGCGACGCTTATTTAGTTATAATGATGGTCCAACAGTTGCCATAGATTATACCAGTGGCTTTCAGCACCATGGCTTCAGCTGGAGGCGCGTTTTTCTTATCAGTGGTTGATCTAGAAGGGTTTCTAGCGTAATCAAGATGAACAGCCCAGTCATGGGCTCTGTATAATAGCCCACAGTTGCACCGTGGGCTTTGGATCATAGTTCCATGCCTCGGGTTTCGAACTCATGACCTTCGACATGTGAGTCGACCTAGCCAGGTGAGGTGTTGCTCTTTGTGCATCATCCTCATGATTTCTGGTAATTTTTAAGACAGTCCGATTTTTACACAGAACTTGTGAGGGCAGTAGCGAATCTAGACAACTTTTTATGTGGAGCCACGGACCTGTTTATGGTGGTGGTAATAGTGTTTGATATCTCATAAATTCAACCGTGTGCTATAGCTTTTTGTTGATTTTCCAAATCGCCCATGAGGCCGACGCCCCACATTCGGCTCAACGTTATCCACCACTGTGTCAATGGCGTGCTCAAATATGTGGTTGGGTGAATTTTACACGTTCCACCTATTGGTGAGTAAAATTTTTACTCCTATGAGCTCAGAAAATAGTTTACGGTCTAAACGGTAAGATATATATATACGAGAGAGAAATTTCACGTTAGACTTTCCTTAACGTCTCGTCGAACAATTCACAAGAGGAGTTTAGAATGAAAGAAAGTCTCGTATAGAGATGTTTATAGGGTGGAGCAGGGCTAGGGATTAAAGTCCATGTTCCTGTTTCAAAACCCTACCCTCATTCCATCTTCATTCCTGCAATGAGGATCAAGAAGGCACTGATCCTAGACTCATATTCATACATATTGGAGCCCATTTTTACATCTAAAATGAAACACTAATTTATGCAAATAAATTCAAATTTAGGTATACTGTTACAAATGAACCTGGGACAATGACTATGAATTCAAAAAGGAGATTACACTCTTTTTTATTTGTCGTCATATATAATTTGTCTTATTTTCTGATGGACCTAACTTTCTATAAAATCAAAGAAGGAATTTGGATAAAGTTTGTAGGGGGGATATGCTATCCCTGATCCCAGAGATTTCCTTGCTCTCCCTGCTTTCATTTTCACTCTCCAAATCTGTGGGGGAGTGGAGGATTTCCTCTTCATGAGCATCCCCTAGCATCTCCCTCTATATATAATTTGTCTTACTTGTAAATGAACCTTAGAACCAATAGAAGAAGGGCGCATGATAAGAACCTACTATTTCCGATTTCCATCGAGGATTTCTTTCCTCTTCCTATCCCCTACCTACTCTCATAATCCGTTCCGTTTGGAGTGGATCCCCTCAGGAGTGAGGACCCCTTCCTCTTCACCCTACTCAGCTCAGCATCTCCATCCCTCCCCCCTAGTCAAGTTTAGATTCAGAATTTGATTTTCTTGTCCGGTTTATTTAATAATATCGATTTATTTAATAACATCACACATATATATAGTCTTTACCTCAAGTCGGTGCGTATCGAGTACCATATGTAAATGCTTTCTTCCGCGGTTCATCTCAAACTCTTTAAATGCACCAGTCAAGCCTGTTTTCTTCCACAAACTAGCAGTGCAGGTTCATTATCACCATGGCCCCTTCAAGAACCATCTTTGTTGTGGTTGCTTTGCTCTTCTCGTGGTCGATCCTCTCGACGTGTGAAGGGAGACCGCTTAGCTCCGGCGAGCTGCCGACAATGCTGAGGGAAGAATCATAAGCGCAGGGGTTAAACACCAATAATGGAATTGCATTTGAAGCTAAAGAGATATCCATGGAGGTATCCTGGTCCACAGAAAGCGATCCGAGCCCTTCCGGCGAAGGCCATCGTCCTTAGAAGATCACCATGGAATTGCATATGGAATTGGCTGTTGAGTAATCCAAACTTTCTTTGATCACAAATGAAGCGATTGATCAATAAAGATTGTTTGTTTTTTACATCTTTGTTCTGGAACGGTATTTGCTCATTTACTTTACATCTTTTTTGTTTTTTAAATTTTTAATCATGAAAAACTTATGATAATGTTTATAAATGGAGTCCGGTTTATAGCACAAGTTAGCCATGCATTTTGAGGAGTGACTGATAGTTACTACGGTAGCAGCTACTAGCACTTGCTGTTGCCGGCGTTTAGAATTTAATCCCTCCAGTTATAATTGATGCATCTCGGAAAGTTATGTAATGGTAGCTTTGCAGGTATGAACACCCATCGAGGCCTTTCAATTCCCAACACTTTACTGAGGGCTTCTTCCTTTCACAAGGGAAAAACAAGCTTTCACCGATGGCTTTATAACACAGAATCGTCTTTCCAAAAATTAATCTTAAAATTTTGCACACACACACACACACACAGATATATATATATATATATATATATATATATATATATATATATATATATATATATATATATATATATATATATATAACAACTAAGCTTTTTCACATAGATGAAGTTGACTACATGAATTTTTTGTTTTCATCAAACTCTATCACGTGTCATGCTATCATGTAAGATAGTTTTCTTCCAACACTTTTGTAATCTTTTTTTCTCTTTAACATTTTCATAATCTAGTTTCTTATATTTTCTTACTTAAAGCTATATATATTAAAAAAATAAGTTTTCAAAAATGATTCAGTACATATCTTTTTCGCCTTTCTAACCATCCATACTAACTGTAGAAACTTGCATGTCTATGAGAAAGTCCCACATGTTCCACCCAATGACACTAAAAAACTGTGATTTAATAAAATTTTAAAAAAAGTCTTTTGTGACATCCCATCTTTGAACTTGATTGATTTTATTTAGTATATGAAAGCAATTTATATTAATCATACCTAAGTTGTGTTTCACATACTGGCTTGTATCCAGTGGTAAATCGTTCCACCTGAAATTCTGAAAATTTTCAAGAATTTGAAAAATTAATACCTAATAGCAATTCTTTTATAGTTTAGTTTACGTTCCCAACTCCAATTCTTTTTTCGTGTATCTACAATATTTCTCCAATTCTTTTATATAGATCTAAGGTCATATTATATTCAATAGGTGACTGGTACAGCTATAATTATCATATAGATACATAAATTTCTATGATAAATGCTGCATTTGATGGTATTGGGTTTGAAGAGAAATGTTTTGCAAAGTCAGAACCAAAACTTTTAGAGGATTTGAAACTTGTGGAAGGACTTTTCGTCACTGATTTTGTTAATCAATTCAAGGAAGAATTCTACCATTTTTACAAATCAGAGGATGCAACAATGTCGATTACCAGATGGTGACGCTCATCAATCCAATCACAGGGAAAAAAGCTACGACAAGAACCCAATGCAACACAATTTCCTTCACTTCTTGATCATCACGGTTTTCGCCCCTCGTTTTTTCTAATAAAGTTGTCTTCAATTCACGTAATAACTTTGCTGTGTGACGCTCATCAATCCAATCACAGGGAAAAAAGCTACGACAAGAACCCAATGCAACACAGTTTCCTTCACTTCTTGATCATCACGGTTTTCGTATCCATGGTAGAAGAAAGCTCCATGATGCTTTATGAACAGTTCAAGCACATTCTTGGGGAAGTCAATATCAGCCAGATCGTTGTGAAACTTTGCAGGGAATCCAGGGGTTATATATCCTTCAAAGTTATTACGTGAATTGAAGACAACTTTATTAGAAAAAAAAAACAATGTCCTGTGATTTATAGAGAGAGTATGCTTTTACTCATGCATTCCATTTCGCCTTGGGGGGCATGAGTAAGCATGTCTTACAAGATTGTAGAATCTAGTTTCATATACATATAGAGAGAGAACCAAAACTTGCGTACTCTTGATGATCCTTTCTTTTATTGTTGGTGGCATGAAAATTAATGGTTTTTGAAAAAGGATGAAGCACAATGTTGTAGTCATACCTAAAAAACAATGATCAAGTGAGCAACATCGTTAGTGGGCAGGATTCAATAACTATATATATACGTCTGTGGACGTGCTGTACATGTCTTATGTTGTATACCTTTGGTCTTTATATAAAATATAGTTAAAGCAATAACTTCAACTAAAGGAAAACAGAAGTGGTTAGGACACACCCAACCGGGAAGAATTTTTTTTAAAAAAAGGAAAACTTTTGATTTGAAAAAATTAAAATATAAGCAGGGCGGTTGAAGCCTCGGATCTAGGTCTGACCCGAAAAGTGAGTATCAATAGCAAACTAGGTAACCAGTTTACCCTGGTAACTATAGCTTGTATTATACTTTTATGACAAATGTATACAGAATGTACAAGTATAAGCGGCTTATATGGCGAGAGTCAAGCTGAGCTCCTACCGTGCATGTTCGCTTCACCGAGCCTATTTGCAGTTCGAAATGGAAGTGGTGAATGGCTAGCCTGAACCCCCCCCCGTCCCCCCCTCACACACACACACACATGAACCCCTTACTAGTGTGTGCGTGTATGTGGGTGTCTGTGCAAGAGAATGGTCCTGAAGATGAGTGGAAGACAGTGGTCAGCGTCCTTTGCTGGCATTTAAATAGTGGGAGCTCTAATCGGTCGGTCCACAGCCAAAGAGCGGCACCAACTTGGTACTGCAGAAGCACTCACTGCTGGTGGCCTTCCATTTTATGCATTTGCGTGGTGAAGTTTTCAGCACAAGTACACAGCCATGGATGAATCTCACGCCCGAAGATTCTTGGGCATCTACCAATTTACAAGTTTGCTTCTTTCTTTTAAAGTTAAGTTTGTCTACCAAGATTCTCTCCCTTTCCCCACCAATGGAAATAATCTCCACCATTATATATATATATATATATATATATATATATATATATATATATATATATATATATCAACTTTTTCTTCGACGGTTCTATAATATCCATAATTTCCGAGCCACACCCATCTTTTCAAATTGTTTCCCGGCATCTAACGCATGCTTACATATACACTTTATGTGTATCGAAAGTGATAACAAGTAGCATATGCTAGCCCAGGCTAGACCACTTTGCCAAATCTGACGGTACAGCTAGAATGTACTAGCTCTAACAAATACCAACTACCATGAAGCGTTCCTGTCGCTGGCTGCAAATTCTGCAATTTGCTCTGTGGAATTTTGTCTTCATGCCACAAGAGATTGCTGGTGGGTGTCGACCATTCGGGATCTTTTAAGTGGTCCTTCGGAACAGATCCTATTTTATTCTCTAGATAGAGAGAGTTGGATTCAAACAAATTCATGAATCATTTGGCAGTGACTCAAGTGATTGGATTCAAACAAATTCAATGAATCATTTGGCAATCGTGGAACATATTTCTATGTCAAGAAGGATTCATCGTACAGACAAACTCAATCAAAGAACTCGATCATATAAGAAATAAAGTGGCAACCTCCTAATGGGGAATGGCGGAAGATCAATTCCGATGATAGTTATTCCCAAGTTCACAATTAATCTTGCGGGGAGTGGCAGCTTGATTCGTAATCTATTAGGAGGTATTGTGGTTCTTGCAAAGGCTTGGGAGAATGGGACGGGCTTCAATTGGCATTGAACATGATAATCCTGTGTACCACTTTGATCTGATATTGGAAGAAGTGTACTACCACGCAATTTGATGTAAATGGTGGGCCTGACGTGATAATCCTGTGTACTCCCCCACAAGTGAAGTAGTGGGGTACGCCCCCACACTTTTGGGGCCGAAGGGCGCACCGAACTCTTTAAATGCACCAGCCTTACCTTGTTCTTCCTCGCTTGTTTTCCTTCTTCCTCTCTCTTACACAGAAGCTGTGATCACATATAGCTCTGTTAATACAGCCTCATGGCCTCAAGGGTACTCTTCTTCTTCGTCATTGTTGCTTGGTTGGTCTTCTCATGGCCGCTGCTGATATCTCCCTGCGAAGGGAGACGTCTGACCTCCAACAACCCGACCGCAATGGCTTCTCAAGAACATATACAAGAGATGGTTGTCGCTGCCGGAAAAGAGAGAAAAGGCCACGAGAGACGCTCAAAGACGACGCGTAAAGGGCGTCGGTTAGAGGAGATATCAGTGGAGGGTTTCCGCCCAACTACTCCTGGTCACAGTCCTGGTGTAGGCCATTAGCTTCGTGGTTAGACCTACAGCCAACCAATGAACTGTGTATCTATATTACGTAATTAATGGCTGTTGAATAAGCAATGTGCGTGTTTGCTAGGCTTCTTCGTTCACTAAAGACGATGTGGTTAAAGTAAGAAGAAGACTGACGTCGAGTGCAATGTACGTAGATCGTATAGTATGCTGTGTGGATTTGTTCATTATCAAGCTGTAAATGGATAATGTGCTAATACGGATGTATTAAATGTTGTGCTACTGTTTCATTATGTAACATAATTCGTGTTGCTCGTAAGTTTTATATTTGAATGAATGGAACTAATAAGTCTGTATGAAAATGAATGTCATGCATGCATGCAAGCACTTTGATTTTAGTGCAGACGCTCGGAACACAAAGACCTCTCTTTTCTCGAGAAAGAAAACATCTTGCCACGCTTTCTTTCCATGAAAGAGAAAAACTTCAAAGAATCTTTTACGATTAAATATAATATTTTCATGAACTGGACTCACATGGGTGACTTCCTGCCTGGGTATTTGAATCTGAGTAAATAATCCGACTTCACGTCGCTCAGGAAAGGCTTGGTTAAGGTTAAGGCAGCAGAAGTTGTGGCTTTTCACGTAATAGATGGCACTGCTTTACAATGCATTATAAGTTATACTTGTTTTTCCATTCGGACGTTCAAATTTGAGATCATAAGATGCGAAATGTGCAGCTTTTAGTGTAAATTAGTAACTGACTGTTGTTTAGGTTTACTCGAAACAATATACATCAATGCAAAACGAGAAGAAAGTCCACTTCTACCTCCGGGGTCTACTCAAGAGAAATGTTCATCGGTTCAAGGTCATGAGTTTGATATGGATTCCATTCACGATCCCACCTATCAATATATATAGAGAGAGAATTGGTATATGCTAACACATTTAGATACTAGTTAACTTAAATAAATCTCAAATCATTTATTATGTTAGTACCTAAATGTACTAGCATATACCAGTTTCTCATATACAGAGAGAAAATATGTGTGTGCGGACAAGTGTGCATATACACTTTTCTTCTTGTCGATGATGCCTACATTCTCATATGGTAGAAACAAATGGAAAGACGATGTTTAGCTGTTCCAACCTCAATAAAAACAAGGAAAAAGAGCTCTCACTTTCATGATTAATATTTCGATACCTGTTGAAAACTTGAAAAGGTAACTAAGCTAATTATAATTAATTAGTTACGTAGTTGCTTGCAGCTGGGATTGTTGCAGAAGTGCCCACATATATAAAATGTTTCTTGTTTTATGGTTTTTCCATCTTTACTGAAACTTTCTTTTCCAGTAGCAACACTGCAAGATTCATACTTCAAATAATTTCGATGTGAAGTATGCAAGACAACCAAAGCACAAGTGATGGCATATAAACATATATATTTTATGGTTTCGAACACTTTGAACCGAAACCGAAATGGGCGGTTCCTAACGAGAATAGAAACCGGCCTGCTCCCGATTCGGTTCTGGTTCCTGATTCCAGGAGAACCAGAACAGGCTCAATGTATATACTCCACTCCTACTAATAATCCGGTATAGCTGTACGTGGAATTTGATTTATTTTTTGATCTTCGTAAAGACTGGCTTTCTTCTAAAACTTCCTTTAAAAGGGAGTCGTGATCATTAAATGAACTTCTCTTCTTTTCTCCATGATTGCCGACGATCTTCGTCACTGGCGCATATTCCATGCAAGGTGCTAAGTCTCTAGATATTTTGAGTGCGATCCAACCCGAGTCGCATGTGAGTACAAGCAAGTTGAACTTGGTTGGTTTAGGAAATTCTCAGTTTGAACACCAGCAGAATCAAGCTACGAACTACATGCGGGACCTCAACTGTTGTTCTTTTTGAGCAACCTGAGCTTAAATGATGAGCAACTAACAGAATGACCAATAGTATAAGTCACATATAAGCCATAAGAGAACATTTTAGGTAGTTTAGAAGGAAGAAGAATGCTTATTTCTTCCATGACCATGGAAGCCGCAGAGAGAAAACCACTATAATCAATCAAAGATTATTCTCTCTCTCTATCTATCTATCTATTATCTATCTATCTATTTATCTATCTATCTATATATATATATATATACACACACGTGTTAAAGGCAGAAAATTAGAATGATAATTAATTCTAATAAGGTACAATCTAAAATTTGATAGAAAAGAGCTATGTTGCATGGTACCGGTATCGGGTGACGGGTACGTAATTTAAAAAAAAAACTAAGGTACAGATATATCATTATTAAAAAACATAATAAAAAATAAATTTACATAAATATATATATATATATATATATATATATATATATATATATATATATATATATATATATATATACACACACAATTATATAGAGCATTTCTATATTTTAAAAGAGCATTCTAGTGTTTGAGAATAATTTTATTCTAACTATGAGAATGTCATTTATATTCTTCTTCAAAGTTGGTCACTATAGTTAATGCATATACTAAAATAGCTATGGACATCGAAAGAAATTGCAGAAAGTCAAACATATACTAATTTAAGGTTTAACGGTTCTGGATTAGATTTTATTAAGGTTTCAGTTCTAAATCCGGTTTTAGGGTGATTTAAAATCTGATTTTGGAACGATTCTAGATCCTATTTTGAGTGGTTACGATCCTTATGGTTTTGTTTCTGAGACGGTTCTGAGTGTTGGGTCAGGCCTGATTTGAGACAACCCAGACTTGGTTTTGTTTCATGAAGGCTAGGAAGTAATGGGTCGGATTAGATCCAACAAATAGACAAAATCTAGTTAGGGGTTATGGGGGTTAGGGGTTATGGGGAAAGGGGAAATGGAGCGTTGATAGATTTCACAACAAAGAAGGAAAGGGGCTTTTACTGGAGAAGAAGAGAGAGAGGGAGGAGGCAGTCAGGTTGTCGATGGTTGGTCACGGTGACAGCAAGGCCGAGGGAGGTTCGATGGTTGTCGACATCGAATGGAGTCGTGATGGCAACGGAAGCAGCTGCAAAGGGCGGTGAAGATAGAGATTTGGCTTTGGCGGCTAACGGCAGTAGTAGAGAGATGGTGAAGGGCGACGATTTTTGGGTGCTAGGTGAAAATGACTTGGATGATGAGGATGGAAGACCAGTAGTTGGGGAGGATGGGAGTGTTGCAAAAGGATGTTGGATGTGGCGGCCAAAGTGGTTGGATAGTGGTGACCGTGGCAGTTCGAGGCCAGCTTGCAATGAGGAAGGTGGCGGCGTGTCGAGATGAAGATGGCTACAACAATGTTGGTTATAGCGAAAGTCAGACTGACGTTCACGATAGAGAGGGATTTCTGTAAAACTTGTTGGCGGTAGCATTGTCGGGGCGCTAATTGCTGTTGGACCAATAATCATCATGGTTGCCTCCTTCGGTAACGCAGCCTATGAAAGGCTTCCTCTAGAGGAGGATGAGCCACCATCGCTTCATATCCAGGCTCCCGGTGGGTCGTCGGGGTTGGGGTAACCGTCGGGCATAGTTGGAAGTCAACAACAGGATTAACAACAGCAACTGTGATCGGGTACTTGACGTACCCAGATTGGATACGCATACCGGTATACACCTACATGTATCGATATGTTGCATACAATATCGATAGTATCCCATATATTGATACGTGTACCCGTATCGAGTACATACCAGACACAGGTACGTCCAATATGATGTACCCGTGCAATATAGGAAAAGAGTGTATCAAGCTCCACAACAAACTCCTATAAGTCCCGTATAGGACAACGAGATGACCTTTAGATGGAAGCATAAAACTCATCTCATATATATATAGAAAACATGATCTTGTCCATCTCTAGCATGCCTACTCTTTGTTCATTCGTTACTTGTTTATGGTATAAATATAATTTTAAATAATTTAAGTGTTTTTGAAAATATATGAAGGACAATAATGGTTATGCACGATCCAATTACTTATGTATAGTAGGAGACAACAACAACAACTAAGCATGTTTTCATACTACACGGGGTCAGCTACACGAATTCTTTGTTTCCACATAGCCCTATCATGTGTCATGTTAGCAGTTAACTCAACATATGCTACATCATTCTTTATTGTTTATTTTCAACACTTTTGTGGTTATCCTCTACCTCTTTTAATACTTTCAAAATCTAGTTTTTAATACTTTCTTACATGCGCTTCTTTTCATCTTCTTTCTATATATTCAAACCATCTTAAACGATATTCTCTCATTTTATCCTCTATTGGTGTCACTCTCAATTTGTTTCTAATAACCTCATTATGTATACGGTATTTCCTTGTATTATCACTCATCCATCTCAACATCTTCATTTTTGTCGCTGACATTTTTGTACATGTTGATTATTAATTGCCCAACACTCAGAACCATAATACATGGCAGGTCTAATTGTTGTTATATAATATTTACCTTTTTAACTTTAATTGTATTTTCTTGTCATAAATAATACATTATGCTTCTCTCCATTTTAACCAACTTCCATTAATTCTATGCATAACATCTCCATCAATTCTTTCATCACTCTGAAAAATTTACCCTAGGTATTTAAAACTTTCATTTTCGAGGATGCAATGTATGCCAGTTTTAATTTCTAAGTTCTCTTAAGTAACCAAATGAACAAACTTACATTCTATATATTTTGTCTTTGTTCTACTAAGTCGGAAGCCTTCACTTTCTAATGTTTCTCTTCATAGTTTCAATTTTTTAATAACTTTTTCCTTAGACTCCTTCACTAACACAATGCCATCTACAAATAACATACAGGAAGGTACTTCATCTTGAATATGTTTTGTTAACTCATCAATCACCATTATAAATAAGTATGGACTTAAGTTGATCCTTAATGTAACCCAATATTAATTTCAAAGAAGCCTATCATTCCTTCATTAGTCCTCACACATGTTTTTACATCATTGTACATGTCTCTTATAAAGTTCATGTATGTCAATGGGATATCTCTTTCCTCCAAGTTTCTCCAAAGAGTATCCCTTGATACCCTATCTTAAGTTTTTTCTATATCAATAAATATTATGTGAAGGTCTTTCTTTTTTGGTTTAAAATATTTTATAAGACATCTCAAAAGGTGAATTACTTTAAAAGAAGATTTGTTTGTCATGAGTCAAATTGGTTCTCTATTGTATTCGATACTTGTCTTAACCTACATTCGATAATTATTTCCCATAATTTCATAGTATGACTCATTAACTTGATACCCTAATAATTCATACAATTGTGAATGTCTCGCTTCTTCTTGTATATGGGCATAAGTATACTCACTCTCCACTCCTCAAGCATCGTTTGGTTTCTCCATGTTTCATTAAATAGTATTGTGAGCCAAGTGATTTATGTTTTCTTAGGATTTTCTAAACTTTTATAGGAATATTGTTTGGTCATATAAATTTATTACCCTTCATATGTTTAAGAGTCTTTTTGACTTCGTTCTTTTGAATACGTCGGTAAAAATTGTAGTTTATACACTTTGTTATTTGGCTAACTCTCTTAAGTTAATACTAATATCTTTATTTTCATTAAAAAGCTTATAAAAATAACTTTTTCATCTATTTGTATATTATCATTTACCATTAGAATTTTCTCATTTTCGTTTTTGATGTATCTAACAAAATTAAGATCCTTAGTTTCTTATCTCTAGTCCTAGCTATCCTAAAAATGTTTCTTTTACCTTCTTTTGAGTGAAGCTTTTTATATAAATCATCCTAAATTTTAGTTTTTTGCTTCACTAATGGTCTTTTCACTTCTTTCTTTGCTTTATTATAAGTCTCTAAGTTTTACTAGTTTTCTTAGCATAATGTAATTTGTAACATGTCCTCTTTGCCTTGATTTTATCTTACACCACATCACTCCATCACCAAGCTTCTTTTTGTGCCACTACACCTCCCTTAGATTCACCTAACACATCTTTCACAACTTTCCTAATATGTATAGTCATATTGTAACACATTTCACAAAGTATAACAACATAATTTCAAGCGTCCCCTTGAAGGACTTTCTATTTAATATACCTTTTTCTCACTTTTGAGGTTCCACCATTTAGTCCAAATAGCTCGATGCACTCTTTTCTTCTTTGTTCACTTTTTTTACTTGTAAATCCATAACTAAAAGTCGATGTTAGGTGATTAAGATTTTTCCTGAAATTATCTTGCAATCTTTACAACACGATCTATCTTTTTTCCTACAAACAAAATAATCAATTTGTGTTTGTGATAAACCACTTTTATATTTAATTAAATATTTACCTCATTTTTTGAAGATTATATTGACTATAAAGAGATCAAATACCATAAAAAAAATAAAATCTCCCTACCTTTCTCATTTATATCCTCAAAACTAAAGTGTCCATGAATACCTTGATATCCTAATGTCTCTTTGTAAAATTCTTTGAATCACCTTATCTAAATCTTCCCAAAAGTCATCTTTATAAGATCTTCTAGTAAGACTTTGGGTGCGTAAGCACAAACTATATTCAAAACCTCTGCTTTTATCACTAATTTCAATGTCATGATTCTATCATCATATCATTGTATGTCTACTACACTATCCTTTAAATCTTTATTTATGATAATACCAACTCTGTTTCAAGTATTTTCCTTTCCTAAGTACTATAATTTAAAACATGTATCCTCAATCTCTTTTGCTTTTTCTCCAACCCACTTTATCTCTTATAAATATATTATATTAATCTTTTTCCAAATCATAGTATCTACCACCTCCATTAGCTTACCGGACAATGTTTCAATATTCTAATAACTAATACGAATCTTATTATCTAGGACTAACTTCCTTACCTCTTACATCTATTTATGCAGAAAATGTGGAGACCCTCTCTACAATTTGTTCACTACATTCGGGCAATAATGTAGCAGGACTAACTTCTTTACCCATATTCGTCCATGATGTGGGAACCCTCTTTACAATTGAGTCACTATATCTGAGCAAAAATGTAGAAGCTCTTGCTTACTTTTCACTGTATTTGGGCTTTAAAGTGAAGGGAATGTCCCAACGCAATGCTCATATTTGTATAATCCATTATGTAAAAATCCGACAGTTTTACACTGGTTGTTGGAAGCCTAACGCAACCCTCCTTCTTTATCTGGTCTTAGGACCAGCCATACAAGGTGATCCTTTACATGGGCGGAGTTAATTACTTATATATAGTAGGAGAGAGAAATTTTTATATGTGCACTCATTCATACTCAAATCTACTCAAAGATTTCTATTGTTCGATTTAAATTTTAAAAAGAAAAGTATTGTTATACTTTTGTACTTAACATTTGATATTGAATGCACATGATGTATTAAATATTTTAAATGTAAATCTCTATCGTTGATCGTAATACTTAAACGAGAAAGGTGTTTAAGTGGATTTAAGTATGGATTGGTATACTATGAGAATGAAACCTCATGTTTAGTGTTCTTGTTTATGAGGCTATCACTCTCCAAAAGCAAAAGCCCTCAGGTTTACCGTTCTTGTCTACTTTACTAGTGTCTATCTTGTGAATTTATTGTTCTTCAAAGTTGCACGTACAATACTAGTTGGAATCATTCCCTATTGGGTGGTTTTCTCCATGCACATTGGTTCCATCAACCTTCCGCCTCGTGCTTACAAGCCAACATCTTATACCCATGATTAGCTTAAGGATAAATTTATCAAATTTTCGCATCAATAGTCGAAATAGACGTTTTGGGAGTAACAACGAAAACATTCCAACGGTCCGAACCGTCATATTCCGGCAGTTCAACAGTCGGATTTCACATCAACAAGTTCATTTGGAAGAGTGTATTTTTCTTGTTTATCATCAGAGAAAATATTTCCCACGAGGCACGTGAACCCTAATATTCAACCCATTATGCAGCTAGCTTTTTGCGAATGATCCACTACTTTAAAAAAAAAATAACCAATTATTTTTTTGCGTTATTTAAAATTTATCATCCCCAATCTAGGACTGTACTTTTCCAGCTCTGTGGGTAGTAGCCCACTATAGGAAGAAAAGAGATGCATGTGCAGAAAGAGACGGAGGAATCCAAGCGGATCTTGGGTTCAGATGGTTGATATTAGGTACAGACAGCCCACAGCCGTGCATTCATCTTCTCTACTGGCAGCACACTTCAAAAGTTCATCCTGTTGGCTCTCCCTCCTCCAGTTAATGTGGTCTCTGTAACACCATTTATCTATCTATCCTTTCTTTGATCTTTACCACTGTTCACCCCTTTTAAGTATTTCCCCAAAAGCTTGTCGCATCGTGAGGTCCAATAGAGGGATCTCTCTCTCTCTCTCTCTCTCTCTCTCTCTCTCTCTCTCTCTCTCTCTCTCTCTCTCTCTCTGTGGAAAACAAATCTAAATCCGTCCTCACCTCGCTAGCCATTTTCAAATTCATACCCTTCTGTTTTCTTTCATTTTTCCTAATATACGGGAGCATTGGCTTAACTTTTACCAAACTATTAAGGGTCTGTTTGATTCTCAGTGTTGAACACGAAGTACTGGAACTGCAAGCCCAGGCCCAACAGCCCCACCTCAGGAAGTGAGCCACTTTTTCATTGAAAAAAATGGCCATGGAATGCGTGTTTAATGGGCCTAGGTTTAGTTGGTGCATTAGACCGGTACCATTTCCGCGGACGTGACTCGCTAGCACTGTGAATCAAACACCCTCTAAGGGAATACATAGAAGGTGTCTACTTGAGGTTGGTTGGTGTTTTGACTCATTTAAGCTTGCTCTAACTAATTTATTAGATAAATAAATTATACAAATGCTTAAGTGGCTTGATTTAAGTTAAGAGCCAACTCAAGTCATTTGAGAGCTTGACGTTGAGCTCGACTTCGAAATCCAGTTTGTTGGACTTGGCTCGAGAGCTTCACCTTATGAGCTTTAACCTTGTTATTCTTAGCCACATCTAACGGGCTTAAACAACCCAGGCTCGTTGAAGTTCGACTCCTCTCCACCCCATTTGGAAGATGTGCATTTGAAAATGCTTTTGAAATTAGCAAAAAAAGATAGTCGGATTAAGAAATAGCCAGAAAAGGAGGGATGGATTTGGAGAAACCAAAAAGAAAGAAGATTCTCAACTTGAAGGGCTCTCTTTCATGAGGATGCAATTTAAATGGTCCTACCAAGTGGCTCTTCAGTACCAAACAAGAGAGAAATGTTAAGAATCTAACCTAAAATGATACCTGACACAAACAATATAGAGTTGGTCTGCCCCAACTGTCTTTTGCATGCATGCCTCTGGCTTGCACAATCAATGTGGGAGCACCAAAGAAGAATCTTAGGTTTTTCTCAAAAATCAAACAAAAGAATGTCTTAGCTTTTGCATGTAGAGATGTGGGTGCATTGTTTGATATTATGTTCTAAGAAAATTAAGTCTTTTAGTTCAAAGTTTCATTATACATCAAACATGAAACCCGAATAAAAGTTATATAGGCTAAATTTGAGTAAAAAATTACCAGCACCAAGAGAGAGGTAAGATACAAAAACTAGCTTTATATTTAGAATAGTTTATCATGAAGTTTTTCCTCTAAAACCAGCAAATCTATAAGGCACAATCAACGATAGAATATGCCTGTATATTGCTTTTGATCTTGAGAATCTGCCTTTTGTTTTGTATATTCCTTGGACGCAAGTAGCGAATTATCATGGGCGGTTTGGAACCGTCAAGAACCGGCTGGAATCAGATCTTGAATCGGATCGAGAATTGGAAGCCACACTATTCGGCTCTGGTTCCACCTTTCATGAAACCGGAACCAACAGTTCCAACCCACCGGTTCCGGTATCTCTTTAAACTTTTTCATTAAAATTTTAAATTGTTTTAATATTTTTATCAATTTGAAGCAGTTTAAGGCTCAAACCGAAACCGCCCTGAAACCAACAGTTTTGAAACCGGAACCAGCCCCGGGTTCCAACACTTTTTTATTGGTTGCAACTGTTGACGACCGATTGCCCTAGCTAAACACCGAGATAACCTCTTTTCTCCTTGTAAAGTGGGCAAGGGCTTGTGAGGCTGGGATAGCGTTGGCAAATAAATCAGGTTGTTGGGTCAGGAAACTTCGGGTTTGGGTCAAGAATAGGCTCACTCGGAGACGACTTCAGTTCATATTGTTAGAACCCAGACCAAACCTGGTCAGGTCGGTTGGGTCGGGGATGGCCAGGCTGTGACCATGGTATGTACAAACAGATGCTTACACTTAGACACGTCTGATTCTAGGCTAACCGGAATTGGCAGTTTAGAACCTTGAACCTGGAATTGTAATCGAACCGGCCTGCATTGGTTTCAATTTGAGTCCGAAACCGGTAATTTTATTTTACAAATTTAAAAATCATAGATTTTTTTAAAAGACCGGAAACAGAGATTTGGAACCACCGGTTTTGGTTTGGTTCCGGTTTTGGTTTTATAAAAGGTGAAACCGGAACCAAACCCGGTGGTCCCCAGTTCGGAGTTCAGCCTGTTCTGGCCTCGTTCAGCTTCAGTTGGAACCGCTGGGCCGGTTAGGAACCAGCCATGTCTACTTAGACTACAACAAAATAAGTGTATTCCTATCTTTTTCTTGTTGATATACAGGCAAGTTTTCTTGTTGATATACAGGCAAATGTGGGATTTTTCTGGATACAATTCCAAACCATTGAGATTTAAAAGTGTAATAAACTTATTAACACCTTAAAGCGATACCTTTATAATGATATAAATGTCTCCTTCATATATTTGACACTTAAAAGTGTTGAAAATATATCAAAATATTGACACTTAAAAGTGCAGAAACTTATTAACATTTATAAGTGACACCTTCCTGATGTTAAGTGTCAACTCCTACATTGACATTTAAAAGTGTTGAAATATTATTAACTCCACTTTCATTTAAAAAAGGATTTTGAAGGAAAATTGATAAATTTTAAAATATTACAAAAACAAGATCAAAATAAGCTAAATTTGAATCAATTTTAAATCGAACCCTCTTACACACACATATACATATTATATGAATTTATAAAGTATGATAAATAGATACAACATGTATTTATTTGTGTGTATAATCGTGCCTAACCCTGTAAGAAGGTATAAAAACTAGATTTTGAAAGTATTAAAAGAGGTAGAGGACAATCACAAAAGTGTTGGAAAGAAACAATAAAGAATGATCTAACTTATTGTGAGTTAACTACATCAAAGAATCCATATAGCCGACCCCGTCTAGTATGGGAAAAGGCTTAGTTGTTGTTGTTGTTGTGTATAATCATGCCTCTTGAGGTAGGGTCCAGGTCATCCCCAACCCAACCTTTGTCAGGTTGCTTTCGGGGGACCCATACCTGACTCAGGATGCTCAAAACCTGACATGGACCCAGGCTAGACCAGCCAGTATTACTTGTCCGGGGTTGGTGACCCATACGCTAGACTCATGAATACAAAGACAGGCATATCTAGATGCTTCGATCTGTTTCAAGTGTTAAACTAGTGAATTATGTCTAACAGCTCAACGAGTACATTACTTCAGTATTTGGCTCGTTGTCTCTGCTTACATAAGTGATCTCAATCAAGCTAAGTGATCTCAATTAAACTCCATTAAGAAATGCCAGTAAAAATTTCACAACTGCTAAAAAAATAATAAAAGGATTAGACATGTCCGGTTTCGGAACCGAAACGATTTCATTTTGTTTTTTTGAAAATACGGCAAATGAGTATTTTGGGAGTCGAACTCCCCAACAACCTCAATAGCAGGGTACTCTGTACGATGAGTTTGTGTAAATAGGTGTTGAGAAAAGTATATTAAACCTATTTATTCATAGTTTCAAACTGTCAGTTTTGGTTCTGTTCCAGTTTTGGATCAATTTCTCTATAGCATAAAACCGAAACTAAGAAGAGAAGAAAGAAAAACACAAGGTTAACTTAGTTCGGCTAGAGATCATCCTCCAAACATGCAAAACCAGGAATAAGATTTTGACTATGAGGAAGATGAAGAGTGGCGTACAATCCCAATGACCTCACAATCTCTTGTATAAAAACTCGTTGCGCTTCAATCTTCATGCGTGCTTCTCCCATTTTATTTAAGCAAACTTTATGCTCCATATTAGTGCAAGCTTTGCACTGTATAAATGCACAATTATTACATTTTGCTGTCATAGTAAATAATATTAGTCGATCTGAGTGCACAACACGAGAGGGTTTCGTGGTAGAAGAAATTAATGAAACCACCCCAACATGTTTGCTTGAATGAAATTAATGGACAAACCCATTTCGTAAAGTCCCTCATCATGTACAAGTGAAGCAGTATGGCGACTCAGATCTTCGAGTGAACGTACGTGTTTATTCATTCCATACGTACATTCACGCATATATATATATATATATACTAAAGCTATGTATGAACAACGCAGAGCGGCTTTTTAGCGCATATCAGGAGAGAGAGAGAGAGAGAGAGAGAGAGAGAGAGAGAGAGAGAGAGAGAGAGAGTGTGTAGAGATAGAAAACTGGGAAAAGTAGAGGTGATGGATGAAATGCAGTTTATGATCAGGTCGTCCATAGGCATATGGGGTCCAACCTATGTTCTTGATAAAAAAAACAAGCCTTCTTTTGCCCTAATGAGTTCTTGAAAAATATAGTCTCCATTCGTCCAATCCTACTGTCATTTTATTATTATATGCACCCACTTGAAATCCAAACAGACAATAATATCACCCTACCTTTGCTCTTTCTCCTTCTCCAACGCCTTATATAAAGCGCAGACTCTGTACCTATCAATCAACATAACGCACCTCAATCTTCCCTTATTGCTGACTTGTATTCATTCTGCATTACGGTCAAGTTCTGTGTTGGCTCTTCAGAATGTCTGGACCTTCACTGTTCCCTTTTCTCTTTTTAAGCTTTGCTTTTCGTATTCTTCGTGTTCCATTTGCTGTTGCCAGCAGCCCACCTAAGTTTGAAGCTCGACCGCAGACGGTGCCAACAAATGACTTAACGGCGAGCAGAAAGGTGATCAAGACGATGCTGCTTCGCAGATTGCTGGCTTCTGAGCTTCATATAACTGCAGACAGTGCAGAAAGGTCGGCGGAAATTCATAGTGATGATATTCACGGTGGCAACTCTGTACAAAATGAAGAGGATTCAAGGCCTACAGAGCCAGGGCATAGCCCGGGCGTTGGCCATGCTGAAGATCATAACTAGCTTGATTGATAGTATGGACTTTTTATTGTGTCCTATCTGCTGCCAGCTTGTGCATTCTAATTCATCTAGTTTCTCGTGTCTGATCAAGAAGTTTGTGCACAAACTTTGCTTGTCGACCGCTTTGTTTGTACTGCCACTTCATTCAAACGAACTAAAGTGCTTTGCTTTTTCCATCATTTTCATTTTCTAAATCAGATTCTATCTACCATTGACATCACTCATGCTCACCCATTATTTTTTAAATATTATTTTTAAAAATTTAAAAGTTTGTAAAAAAATACATACGACAATATTGTTAATAAGAATGATGTTGAGCACCAGATATGGACCTGGAAAAACTTGAAAAGTTCAGTAGGATGGAATTCAGGTAAAGTAGTTCACATAAATTTCAAAATAATTTGACCGTCTCTTTAGTTGTGTTCGAACTTTTCAGCATTCCAGGTGAAGCAGCCACCTCACCCAATAGGTCCGCCACTGGGTTGAACATCATAAGGTAAGGCCTTGGCTCTTAGATGGACTTGGCATGGGTTTATTGTTTCTTGTACTAGCAACTGAATTATCTCGTGGTGCGAGACTCAGTGATGAATAAAATAGCAAGCACGAGAACAATAGCTCACCTGGTTACGGGGTCGACTAGCAAGTTGAAGGTCATGAGTTTGATATTCGCAGTGTGCAGAGTGTGCATCTTTTTCGGCTTCTCCATTATACCAAAAAAAAAAGAAACATATATGATACACAATGCCAAACATGGCCAGACAATTCAATGGCGTGACAATTTCGGACACGAGATTGGAACCTGACACACATGCATGATTTGAAACGTTTGTGTTTGTGTCCACTGAGAGTAACAGACAGATATGGGGTGACGCTCGGTTGTACTTGCTTTCAACACGAACAAGAAATGAGGACACATGCACAATTGAAAATACCAAATTGCAGGCAATATAACGACCAACATCAAGACCCAGCAACCACATACGACGCGAGAATTTCGTTCTTGCGTCCACCTAAAGTGACACGAAAAAAGGATCGCGTTTGTTTTGAACTGTTTCTAAACATGAACAGCAGGACATCACATCAACACGACCAAAACATGAAATTGCCCCCTACTTGGACACGAGTTCCACCTGCTGATCGCACCAGCTAAGCATGATTTTCGAGGAACCACAAATGCTTCTGATAAGCTAGCATGGGAAAGCAATTTAGATATGTTGCACATTCATTGTTCTCAATGGCTGTTCACAATTACAAGGGATACAGTTCGACTCTTGTTTGCTGGTGCTTCTTTGTCCACTTGATTAATTTAGATATGTATATGCTTATCTTTATTATACTCATTCATTGTTTTTTAGTGATACGAGTATAAATGAAAATATACTAAAGATAGTAGTATTATGATACTTATGCTCCAAAAAAGTATTATCACACTTATGCTAAAAAAATAATAGTCAAACATGAATAAACAACGTTGATGGTGGGAAGAATCCTATCACTATATATATTTATTTATTTGTGTATATATGTATTTATATATACGTACTACAAACATACATATATGTATATATACATTGATAGATAGATAGATAAAAAAAGAGAGAGGGAGAGATAGATATAGATGTGTTGTGTATGTGTATATACTTGTAAACAACGAGAGATGGTATACCTTGTGCGTATCAAAATTAGTTTCAGTATATATATTAGTAAAAGTTAGGTGAGCTATTCACTTTGATGTTATATATTGATGGTATATTTATGCATATAAAAATCATTTTCCGTATATATTAGTAAAAGTCGGTAAGCTATTTACTTTGATGTTTTACCTTGTGTTTATGATATTATGTTCATTGACCATACCACCTTCAAGTCCTCTCCTTTCTGCATACAACAAAGAGAGGAAGAAGAAAAAGAAGAACGAGAAAAACCAAGATGGAGATACTGAGATTAGCTACTCGTGATGCAATCATCAGTTTCTTCTGGGTTTTTATCGCTTGTACTTTGGGCGCTCTCGATTCCATCATCTCCAATCATTTGGAAATCCACCCACCGATCACCTTTCTCGTGACGACGACTCTCGTCTTCATTCACATCTTCATCTTCACAGTCGCGGAAATCATCAGCGGTGCCTGTTTTAATCCGACTGAAACAGTCTCCTTCTACACCGCCGGACTCGGAAACGATTCCCTCTTCTCGATCGCCGTCCGGTTCCCTGCGCAGGTATCGAATTTAACAAGCTTGATTGTTTATCTGTTTGGTTTGGATTGTTAATGATGCCGTTTTCTGGTGTTTAGGTGGTTGGAGCGATGGGTGGTGCAGTTATTAATAAATTCATGCCTGAAGCATACCGATACATGCTGGACGGACCGTCCATGAAGTGGATATGCAGACGGCGGCCATTGCTGAAGGAGTGTTAACGTTCGTTATTAGCTTTTTGTTAATTCTCATCGTCCTCAAGGGGCCCAAGAGCTCCGTTGTTCAAACTTGGTTGCTGACTGCCGCAACCACAGCAGTTGTCATGAGCGGATTGGAGTACAGTGGATCGTCGCTGAACCCTGCACACGTTAAATATCTCTCTCTCTCTCTCTCTCTCTCTCTCTCTCTCTATATATATATATATATATATATATATATATATATATATATATATATAATTTTTATTTTTTTGAAAACTGGTATATGTTAGTAAGTGTTAGAAAACCCAAATAAATTTGAATTAAAATTTAAAAAGCAAAAATGCTCATGTAAATAAAGTAGATGCGCAAAAGTATACATGTACTTTTAATTTTTAAATTTAAATTTCAATTGAATGATTGCAATTTGTTTGTTTTTTATAGTACCTAAGAGTATTATCATATACCAGTTTCCATATATATAAGAAGCTTGTTACATAAACAAATCTCAACTATTAAATTTAAAAGATGAATAATTGATATTTAAATTTTAAAAGAAAATTTACTTTTTGCAAGTTTATTGGAATAAAAAAATACTTTTTATTTTTAATTAAAAATTCAATTATTCATTTTGAAAATTTGATGGTTGAGATTTATTTAGATATGTTGATATATAAAGTTATCATATACCATGCAATATATATTTATATATAGTAATACCTAATGTTTTGGTTGACTAGGAAACCAAAAGAGTACTTTAGCATGAGCGATCATGACTTTCCTGGCTAGAGGTCCACACCAGGAAGCTTTTAAGTTGATGATCACGAGTTTGTACGAGGTTCTTGACAAGAGAAACTATACTCATCTTTGATCTTCATTTATAGATCTACAAAGTTTGGTAGTGTGGGACAATAAAGCAGGGCTAGACATTTTTCCAAAACCAAGAATCGGAACCAAACCAAGATTGGACCAATTCTGGTCCCGGTTCAGAACCGTGAATTCCAGTTTCGATTATGGGTTTAGTCCACTATCTGGAAGCCGTCAAATTCATTAAGAAGTTGAAATTTTGAGGGGAAAAAAAATATATCAAACTGCCAGTTCTGGTTCTGACCCCAAGATTCAATCCAGCTGATTTCTGGACCAGTTTGGTTCCTGTTGGAACCACTGGGCTAGTTCTAAACTGGTCGTTTCTACATGGAGCTACATATTATGGTAGTCATGGATTATGCTTTCTTTAGGTATCCTCTCTCTCTCTCTCTCTCTCTCTCTCTCTCTCTCTCTCTATATATATATATATATATATATATATATATGTGTGTGTGTGTGTGTGTGTGTGTGTGTGTGTGTGTGTGTGTGTGTGTGTGTGTGTGTGTGTGTGTGTGTAAAGAAATTTGGATTACTTTTAAGAGGCATCTCATTTAAGAAGTTGCAAGAGTATTTGAAAATTATAAATTAAATATTACAGCTCGTGCTTTCAAAAAGCAAAAAATAGGCATGAGTATGAGATGCATTATCAAAGGTGTGACATGACTCAATCATTATATATATATATATATATATATATATTGAATCTTGTAACCTTTGGCATATGTATACTCATGTCATTATTATTTAAAAAGTTATAAAAAATACCTTTATTATACTCATGACCTCAAAAATAAACGGTGAGCATATGTTGCGAGATCCAATATATATCATGTTTCATCAGTAGACATATGATTGAAGCTCCTCGACATCAAGTGTGAGGCTTCTTCTCCCCTAAGCTTACACTTGACTTCAACTTATCTTGGCAGGATAATACTGGTAGTAATTGAGCCTCGAAATATGAAATCAGTTCTTGGGGCTATTCTATAATTTGCTGTGGGTGATGAGCTTATGGGGTTTCCTTCAATGCAGGCATATGGTTGGGCATATCTCACAAAGCAGCACGACACAATGGAGCATTTCTTCGTCTACTGGATTCCTCCTCTCGCCGGATCAATTCTGGCTGCTTGGTTCATCCATCTACTCTTCTCTCCTCCAAAGCAGAAAGTGAAGGAAGCATGGCTTTTGACAGCAGATTGATTTGTATAATCTTACAGTTAATGAATGTAAGGGCTACGTATTTGATTCTCACTCTCTCTCTGCATGTGTGTGTGTGTGTGTGCTGCATGAGATGATAGATCATGTGACCATTACATTAGCAGCCGATGACAGGATGTGACAGAATGTTGGGTGCTCAAGATTATACACTGCTCATATTTCAGAACACAAAACATGGAAATGCTGAAATTTCAGTTGTTCGACAATGGAGATTCAATAGAAAAAACACTGCATTTTCTATGATTTGGCAATGCAGAATGATCCCAAGTATAAGATTTCAAATACCTTCATATAGAGGCAGTTGTTGCATAACTCTAAATGGGACACTTGAACAAGGCACACGGTCAGTGGGCATCCTCGTGGGGAAGGAAATGAACCCCGAAAAAGTAGTTCCAGTTCATCATTATCTTGGTATGAACCCATTTCCACCAGTCACTTCCAGCGGACCAACAAGCATATTTCGACGAAGTTTTCAGGATTCCAGAATCCGATTCAAAATCAAGAGCAAAGCAATTACAGTTTCCTGTGAACAAGCAGAATGGGAAGCATGCAGCTGGAGTTCCAAGTATCATTAAAGATTTGCGAAGTAGATGAAATATAGACACACCAGGCAAAATATCAGACAATCCATTAAGGATAACAATCCGCATATAGAGCCTCGAGATATTCTTCAACCAACATCACCAAAACTCGATCAGAGAACAATCCTATACAAAAGTGCGCAGCAGTTGGAGCGCAGCACGACACAACCAACAATGTAGCACAAAAGAATATGTCAAAGGACGGCCAAAACAATGTCATTAGGAACCACAGCACCCAGATCCTTTCTCCTGAGGCTCACTCTCAGATGTCTGCAAGACAATTTTCTTCCCATCTCCCGGCTTGCTTTCCTTCTTCTGCTCCTGAGACAGGAAAACTTTTCTACTCAATATCCTATAAATTTCTTTCACAACTGTCCGAAATGCGGCATCTACATTTGATGAATCACGTGCCGATGTCTCCATAAAGAACATACTGTGAGCTTCAGCTACAGCCTTGCCCTCCTCTGTGCTTACTTCTCTCATATCCTCCAGATCAGTCTTGTTCCCAACAAGTATGGTAACCACATGCATATCTGAATGAGCTGTTCAAAATATAAGCTACATTATGAGCATCCAACTTGATTATAACAGAGTGAACGAGAGAGAGAAAGAGAGAAGGATTTACTATGCAATTCATTGAGCCATCTGCCAATGCTATCAAAAGTCTGGCGCCTACTGATGTCATACACAACTAGCGCACCTACGGCACCTCGATAGTAGGCAGAAGTGACTGCCCGGAAACGTTCTTGACCTGCAGTGTCCCAAATTTGAGCCTTGATCTCCTTCCCATCAATATCCATTGTTTGAGTCTGGAACTCAACCCCAATTGTGGATTTTGAGTTAGGGTAGAACTCATCTCGGGCAAATCTTGCAAGTAGATTTGATTTTCCGACAGCAGAATCACCAATCAGAACAATTTTGAACAGGTAGTCCTCGCTGTGTTCTTCATCTGTATCTGGCATCATGTTTCTCCACTTACCTGTTTGCTTCAAGACGGAATTCAGAAAAGGTAACTCTTGAAGCAGCAATCTGTAAAAGGGTAAGAGGACAGTGCTCTGAAAGGCCGAAGGGGAATACAGTGCATCTCAGAAAGAAGAAATATCTGACTTTGTGGCAACTGCATGCGGCCACAATGGGAACCCTTAATTTTGTTTAATGCTCGACAGTGGCATGTCAGGTGTCAGATCTGCCTTTCTTCTCCCAACTTCCTCCCCCCTATTGATTGAAAGCTGTGCCTGATCTGCTCACTGAGAACCTGGAAGTAAAGGAACTACCGTCATTAATGGATATAGCTCATATATATATATATATATATATATATATATATATAGAGAGAGAGAGAGAGGAGGGGTGGTCAATAGTTGAAGAATGAAGCTGATTCACTTATCGTTAACAACAACAACTAAGCTTTTTCCCATACTAGATGGGGTCGGCTACATGGATTCTTTCTTTCCATAGAACTCGGTCGTGTGCCATGCTAAAAGAGAAGAAGCTGATTCACTTATCGCACACTCAAAATCAACATGTAGGACCAAAATGACCGTCAATACCATTAATTTGTAACATTACAAGTTAGGGTTGCCTAGATCTTTTCTTGTTCATTCCGTGGTTAGATTAAGATGTATTTGTACTCCTTGCCCCAGCTAATTCTTGTTTTATTTTTTCTTTTGTTACATTCCATGGTTAGATTAGATGTATTTGTACTCCTTCCCCTAGCTAATTCTTGTTTATTTATGTGTATACCATTACTCAACTCATAAAAATAGCTCAAAGGAGATCCTTTAAGGAAAAACATTCGTTTTTATGTTTTTATGGGTGCTTCCGACTTCCTAACCCTACCTTGGATAAAGCTGAGGCTTTCTGACGTAGATGATTCTCCAGGGCTAAAGATTCCCAATCTACTAGAATGGTGTCGTTCCATGGAAATCTTTTCTAAGCTACACCATCTTAAGTAGAAGCATACATGAAATGCTAACGTTCAAGTAAAAATGTCAGTGTATCTCATGCACAAGTTGCTAAATTAGTCCCTCACGGTATCCAGTCACCATTAGCAAGCCACCATGAATGCGGGCTATGCTAAAACCTCTACTAAGGTAGTTCCAAGAGAAACCGTTTGCTACAAGATGAGGACAGTCTTCACCAAGGCTAACGTGTGAATTTGATAAAGAAATTTGTAACTCTTGACACAAAAAAAATTGTTTGACCAAACAAAGCAGTAGAAGAAATTATGAGTGACCTAGAGAGCATCAGTGCCATGCTTAATGTAGTGCTGCTCATCTGACCATAAACTACTTAAACAATTTAAATTACTGAAATTTTACAACTAAGAAGGCAATGGGGATGAATGACAAGCAACAATTCAAAATAATACATTTTTATAATCCAAAAGTACTAGGTTTACCAAAGAAAAGCAGAGACTTTCACCTAAGCATGAAAGATCTGCTTTAACCAAGAATTTGTGTTCAAGGCCAAAACAATAAAATGTTACAGGTTAGCTGAAAACCAGTAGATTACAACAACAACTAAGCCTTTTCCCATACTAGATGGGGTCAGGTACATGGATTCTTTGTTTCCACAGAGCTCGATCCTATGCCATGCTAACAGTTAACTCAACACAAACATTATCAGGAAAAGGATCCTGACACAGATCTAAAAAAAGAAGAAAATACAAGGGGCCAGCAGATAAGAAAATTCGCATGATGATTTCATGAAGAAAACCAACAGATAGAGAATAAAAGAGGGTAATTTTGAACCTCAGTTTATTCCTTCTCCAAGATCAAGAATGAAAAAATCCAGTTAGGTATCCTAAACCTTTCTACTTGTACCACCATCTAAGTTACTCTGGTTGCAACTTTAGGATTAACAAACCAAAAACACGTAAGATGCTTGAATGACAATCGGTATTAGTACTTTGCTACTTATTAATAATTAATTCATTGCCAGTGCAGCACATCTACTTGGTTGTATCTCTGAAACAAATTCATTGAGATCGTACACCATTCTGACAAATTTATAAATAAGTGAATGAGATGAGAACTTCAGAATAAGAAGCAACAAAAGTTAATCATCGTAGGATATTGCTAGTAGAAGACAAACACGTTTGAGTATAAACATGAAAAGAGCTTCTGAATTTTAAGGATGGATGAGTCTTTGACTTTGCAAATGCTTTGAGGCGCCTTTTGAAATATTACTTGAGTGAGCTAGCATAAGTGTATTTTACCCATATGGCAAAATGGAATGATTGCAAATTACATAAGCGATCATCACTTACGCCTCGCTTTGTAGATATTTATTTCTATTCAAGGACACAAGCTCCTTCCATATATGCTATTATTAATGGTTAGGGGGAGTTACAACTCAGCCCCGCAACAACAACTAAGCTTTTTCCCATACTAGATGGGGTCGGCTATATGGATTATTTATTTTCACATAGCCCTATCATAATTTGTAGAATCCATGGTAAATAAGTCTGACAAAGTTTTATGCCGATTGTCGAAAGTCTAATGCAACACTCCTCCTTTATCCAGGTTTGGGACCGGCCCGACAAACCATCAGCATAAATATATCATGAATATAGCAGACAGAAGTATACCATTATTAGCAACAAATACAACTAAAGATAATATAATTGATTCTAAATGCTTCAACAAAAATATCCAACACAATGTAAAAATATAAACCCATTTAAACAACATTATCTACAAAAGTCCATAAAATGTAAAGCATCATAAAAATGATATCTAAATTGACAAAGTTATTATCATACTTTTGAGTAAATGAAGTATTATAAAAAGAAGAGATAATACATTTCATACATAATCAAGAAACTTTTAATATGCACATCAAAAAGAAGGAAAAGAACGAACCCTTGAGAAAGAAAATAGGTGCAAGAAGAAGAAAAGAAGAACTGGAGAAGAAGAAGAATAAAGACATCAAGGAGAAGATGCAGGAAATGGAAGAGGCAGGGGAATAACAAGAGGTAGAAGAAGAAGAATAGGTAGAAGCAGGAGAATAAAGGGTGGAAGTAGACCAAGAAAAAGAGAAAAAGAAGCTACTAAAGATTGTGGAAGCCCGCCAAAGATGTCTGCCATCGCATACCACAAAATGATGACCATTATAGCGTTCAAGGTGACTCTAGTGAGATATATCGGGCATTACATTGTGCTATCTATAACATTCAGTTAGCATAAAAAATTAAAAACCCTGAATATCAGTGTTTCTCTCAGGGGTTTGTATTGGATACATTAATACATAGGTCACTTCGTAAAGCCAATGACTTGAGTACAGATTTTCCTTCAGAAGGTAGTGTTCATGTATCTCAAAATCCAAGGAATGATGTGCGCTTAAGATAAAGACACAGGAGAGCAGACAACAAATATTTATCATGAATGTCAAGCTAGTAAAGAATAGCCTTGTAAGTTGAATGTACTGTCCAGATACTGCAGAAAGCACCATGTATACAATTTTGAGTGTGATAGTTATGGTAAAGAAACTTTTGCCCAGGATTCCTTGGTGCATACCTGCAATTGACATCACTGCAGCTCCTTCATTGAAGTCCATAATGATGAATCTAATACACATGAAAAATCGATATTATAAACCATGTAGCACACCAACGAATTTGGTATAGCTAGAACAAATTTCTCATTCCTCTGTCTAAAATAATATCATCCTGGAACACAAACCCTCGTACCAAAAGATAAGAATAGTAGGTTTTGATTCCTGTTTCATATGTGTCATATGGGCATTTGTAGTTTTGCAAACCTAAAATCCTCATAATTATAATAAACTTTTGTAATAGCTTCCTATAAATGCTGAACCATAAACTCCAAAAGAATAGATAGATTTTCAATTGTCATGTTATATCCAGATTTCTATATCTTCACACAAATTATCTCATAAACACACAAAAATATTTGTTAAACGTTCAGCTTAACTGTTCTTAGGGCATAGTTATTTGTGCATCATAAAGCGACTAACTATAACAAGAAAAGGTAAGAGTATTGATTAGATTTTCAATTTACTATGAAGTTTCATAAGAAGGAGGATATTTGAAACCCTAGATTTAGATTTCGTACTGTCACTTTACTACTTTGAAAACCTTCAATTGGGTCATATTATAAAAATAGATACTGACGCTGTGAGTTAGGTTGCCTTTTCAGATGTTTTAACATTCTTAAGAGGTCATAAAGGGTGATTTGCATATAAGCCATTATGCTGCTTATGCATAATCTATTGTTGCATGGAATTCAATAAACATCAAAATGTTCATGCGTTACAGTGCTACTATAGCATTTCAGAAATGAGAAATGTAGAATCAGAGGTGGCCAGAGTTTCACGTGGATGAAATTGCTAGTAATATTTGCATATACTATGGTCTGGAGCCAAATTAAACATGCCTACTAGTTAATGGAGTCTCCATCAGGTCCCTTATCAAATCGGAAACAACCAACTCAGCATTTGATCAGTCGAGACTACTTCAGCTAGAGCCTCTTGCAGGACAGTTGAGAAAGTGGTGGGTTCACTGTCCCAGATGAGATGGAGCGCCAAATGCCTCAAAGATTACATCTTGATAGGGTGCCATATTCTTGGTTATCAGTAATTTGGTTACAAAATCACCATTACAGGAATGACGAAGAGTGATAAAGTTTCTGAATGCAGTATGATGCATTTATCTCAATATTGTGACACGAAGTGCAATTGCCACAAACATTCTTATCTAATGCACCAACAACATCAGGGAGCATACGATCAATTTGCAAACTCAATCACACAGAATCAAGCATTCCCTTGTCCTTACCTTCCTCTTTGCATTGCAATGATCTTGCAGGTGCAATCTGTTCCTAACTCAAGCTGGCTGATAAAATCAGCAGACTCTGGGCAAATGAATATATACTAAATAATCCTTCCACATTGCAAAATGTCATTCCATGTCCATTTCAAGGGTTAGACCTTTTCGACTGGATTTGAAACTTCACAACATACTAAAAGCGTAAAGATCCTCTAACCTCTAAACCAATGGGATCCCGAAAAGGTTTCCCTAGAAGACTAGCCCTCTAGACTGGCATGAAGCCATGGATGACCCAAGGCGATCTTACCAAGCCAAATTCAACCCGTACTACCTAGGCAAAACCACAAAGAACTCAATTTCATTCTTGGGAACTACAAGCAATTGAGTCAAATTAGACCTCCGAAACAACAAAATCAGAAAATCCCCAATGATCTGCCAAACCAACAACACAAAGAATCACCCCAAAATCTTCAAACGCCGAAGAAAAGCACCAACATTTTATAGCTTTAACTATCCAAATTTGAGATACAGGAAATCCTCCACAGAATATCATAGAAGAAGCACCACCAAATCCCTTTCAGATCTACTTAAAGACCAAGCTATTCCCCAAAAATAATGCAGAAAACAATGGCAATACGCAATACAAAGGAACCCACGGAAGCTTACCTATTAAGCAACAGAGGAAAGAGGGAATAAACTCATTTCCAGCAGCAACAAGCAATCAAAGAGCTATTTATAGCCATAACTCTTAGCAAAAAAATCACGGGGATATTCCAACATTATCCGGCGGCGAGGCAAACAATACATAGATAACCAACTCCAGGAGAAACGAAGAGAGAAAGACTACTGGGAATAAAAAAGGTGGAAGGCATGGCCAGAGAAAGAGTTTACCTGTTTGGTGGGCAAGAAGGAGGGACCGATGGTGTCTGGATGGGCGCTGCCGAACACCCAGAGAGAGAGAGAGACCTCGACGATCGCCCCGGCGCTGCCCGCAAAAAAAAAGTCAGGGGCTGCTACTATTTTCTGTCTTCCAGCCAGAAATCGCAGGAAAGTAACAGTTTTGTCCATTTGGACCCTTCCAAAATTTCCATAAAAAATCCAACCCAAGTCATGCCGGTTTCCAGGAACGACAAACCGGACCGGGCCCTTTTCGGTTCGAGTCAGGAACTGTCAGTTCCGATTTCAATTTCAGAAATTTCGAATCCTAACAAAAAATACATTAAAAAATAAATATTTTAAAAGGTTTTAAAACTAGTTGTTTCTGGTTCCAGTTCAATAGAAGGTGTAACCACAAAAAAAAAAACAGGTGCTTATGACCGATTCCAGTTCTAATCGGTTCCAAACGAGTCATGTAATTGTAAGAATGGCAATTTGGATCCATTTTGTGGGTACCCGCTCCACTTCACCCTGGAGTGTTTATTTATATAAAATATCTGTTTATTATAAGTATTGTTTATATTTATATGTATATATTTTTATATAATATAACTATATATACCTAATAACTTTCAGTTTAATAATATAAAATATCATAAATAAGCTCCTGTATTTTATACAATATATATATACTGTTTTTTGGAGCTGGATCATAATAAAAGGGTGCAGGGTGGGTGCCGGTTTGATCGCCCAAAACCCCTTAAAATTGCCATCCCTATCTAATTGTGAGCACCATTACAATCACACATATTAACATTTACAAATGATTCATCATCACAATATCAAAATGGCCTTTTGAGGGTTGAACCCTGTGGCGGATCTACATTGTGGCAGGTCCAAATTTCAAAAAAAACGTTGAATTAAGCATTCAAATTTTAAAAAAATAAAATGTTTAAAGCTCATTCCACTCGAATTCGAAGTTCACTCCACTCAAAACAAATTTTCGATTCGCGTCAACCAGACAGGTACCCACTTAAAGCTCTACACAATCTAGTCACCCTCGAAGCACCCTCTCTCTCCCGCTTCTATTTTTCTCACCTTTCCATGGCCGAAGACCCCCCACGAACAACATTTCAGGAAAAAGTAACCTTGGAAACTCTTTCCACACTGCAACCATTCGTATCTTCAGGATGTCAAACTCCGCTTATTTAATAACCGTTGCTTCTCTGGAAGCTAAGCAATTTTGTTATCTCCCCAAATCTGCCCACCAAGAGTTTGGCATCAAATCTTCGATTGATATTAATTCACAAGACACTTCAATAGTGCGAGGTTGTGATTGATGAACACATTCACATGCTATTACAGCCTTCGATGGTGAAAAGATGACGGTGATGACCATCGTCATTCATCGGCGATTCAGAGAAGGGGAAAGACTATTAGGAATAAAAGAATGACCTTTTGGGAACTGTGATTCACTTATCGTGAAGGGCATTATTGCTGTTTGATGATAACCTCAGGGGCGACTGTGCCCCTTTTCCCGGAAAAATATAATACGTCGTAGATATACGAAATCAAACGGGTATATACCGAATACATCGAAAATCATTCGTTAAAGGGTGTTTTGGAAACCCAACCGTTCATTTTGGTGATGGACAGTTATTCTTACTTTCCGTCAAGCGAATTCTTGCCCTGAACCACAAGATCTATTCCCGTCCAACGGTCTGGTTGGCTTCATCTGGCCCGGTTGCACCTGCCTAATAAAAGCACTTGGATGGCTGAGATCTCAAAACAGATTCTAGATTGATGGTGGCAATTTTCTGGTTCATGTCGTGTTGGTAAAGCAATGCTTTTCTTTTTCATGTCACTGAGATGCACAGGAACACAAGAATTTTAGGTTCGTGTGTTTGTATCGTGTCTAAAATTAACACTGGTTTCGTGTTTCATGTCGTTTATTTCGTGTAAAAGCAATTCAATCTGAACTGGCCATTTTATTGTCACTTTGGCAGACACAAATAAGGATATATTTGTGTTCGTCTTTCGTGTTGTCATCCCTCTTTGAGATTGATCTGCCATTGAAGAAGCTCTCTGTCTCTCTCTCATATCCATCTCTTATGATTTTACTGTGAATGTAGAGGTTGGCGATACGTAGGTTGAGTTTCTAATATTTTTAATTATATATATATATATTTATTTATTACTTACCATTGACGGTTGGGATGTAAAGCTAAAAGCTTCTACATTTGGCGGGTACGCTCTTCCCGCGCTAAAATGACGCCACAAGAGAACAAGGCCCACTGGCCTCTCTCAGCTTTTCAATAATTTATCTCAAGAACGGACCTCAACAATTTAGTGATTGTAAAAGTTGTACCTATCATACGCTTATTGTTAATATATTGTACGAATTTGCTACAATTTTCAAACAACCGGACCGTTTTACATCATTTAGTAAATCAATTACTCTTTTACAGTAAACTATAAGCTTTTTCCCAAAGTAGACAAGGCCGGTTCCGAGTAAAACAGGGATAAGCTAAACCGCAACCAAACTAGGTTCCAATTTCACTGGTTTCTGGTTTTGATTTGTAACTGTAGGTTCCACATTTGGTTATGGTGGAACCAAGAACTAAAATAGGTAAACAAAAATTGCAAAACTTATAAAGTGGAACTGCAATAGGCGATATGGACTATTGGTTTAGTTCTGGTTCCATGGAGGAGCAAATCTTTCTAGGTCTGTTGTTCAGCTCCTGTTTTCAGGCCGGTTTAGTTTTAGTTCTAAACCAACCATGTCTACCTCACAAAAAATAGGGTTGACTACAATCAAAGGTGTCATTCTATGCAAGGATAATTGAGTTAATCTCGAAGTACGATGTTTTCAGATAACATTACGATTCTTTCGGATAACATTATACAAACCAAATGAATTTAGCATCGAGTTCAAAGTCTTGTCTATATTTGCACAATGGAGTTATGCTCCTACATGTTCACAAGCTATTCATTATTACATAACAAAGTGAATACAAATATAATAAACTCAGCTTAAACTTGTCTGAACTCATGTTTTAACTAAAGCCCATGTTTGTGTTTGTTTTAGCTCATTCAAAATAATATTTATTGCCTAAAAGAATAATACACTTCACCTGCAAATGATCTACTATAAATTTTTAACCAATTGAGCAGTTTGGTGAAGAACACTAAGGTGACCTAAATAAATTCTTTAAAAGACTCCAACTAGTGCTATAGACTTTTTTCATCATCTGGTGAGATAAAAGTTCACCGCTTTTCTATTTTCAAATTCATTTGGTGTGTCCGAGAATTAATCCTACATTTCGGTGCGTTTTGAAATTTTCTCATCTAGATTTTAAAAGGCCCTGGTATTATTTAATCGGTCTGTTTGCTTCTTCCCTCTCCCGCGTATGAGAAAGGAGGAAGCGTAGACAAACATAGAGAGATCAAACCCTAGATTCGATCCGATGGTGTAGCTTATTCCCCTATGGAGACGCTCGCCCATAACAAGAGAAGCAGAAAATCGAGAAGATGTCGACGCCTTTCTGCAATCAATCTAAGGTTTCCGTGATCCCATTATTGAGAAACGATCCCTCGCAAGCCTCCGGTTTGTGTTCGGAGACTTCGGACGCTGTCGTCTCCGCTAAAGAAGCTTCCGGCAGCAGAGACTCTTCGGTGACGATCTCGTCCTCGGGGTCTAGGGTTTCCTCCGACGGCAGGTCGCCGGACGGATGCCGGACACCTTCCGGAGAGGTTTTCGACTCGTTTGCCCCCGGATCCGACTTCCTGAACCTGGTACCCAAGCGGCATTCGCAATCTGATGCGAAAATCCTAACCTTCGGCAACGCTTGTGGATCTCTGAGCAAGTCCAGGATTTCGCGGGTTCTAAAGTTCAATGAAGATCAGGAGGAGGAGGTTGAATCGGAGTTGATCGATGCGAGGGAAGAAAAGGAGTTTCTTGAGCATATCTGTAACGATCTCCTGAACGCTATACTTTCCATGCATATGGAGGAATCCGCTGTGAAGAACGATTCTTTTCCTAGCCCTAAAACACCAAGACATGCAATCAAGCGGATAGTGGATTCATGGGACGACTGTCCGCCGGCACCGATCAGGCCGAGGGAAGAACGATCTGTAGCATCGGAAACGCTCGACTCATTGTGTCGCAGGCTCGAGTTCTGAAAAAGGGATCGGTCTTCTCAGGGATCTTGTCAGATAATTTGGATGGTAGTTTTCTGTGCCTTCGTTTCTTTTTCCTTCACTGTTAATCTTCGTTACTAAATTGAAATGTCTCTTGTAGATTATCCATTATTCACTTTGCAGATTTTCAGCTTGAACTATTTTCTATTGGAAATCTGAAAGTATTCTGCATTTTCAGGATTCTGATAATGTTTTCCGGGTAATATTTAGTTTGTGCTTGCTTCTCTTTAAGGGAATGCTTTAAGAAAACTGGAAAAGTATCCTAATATGATGTGTTATTTAAACAATTCGCTGCAAATAATCTCATGGTCTGAGCACCTGGCTCATTGAGCTACCTTACCTTACAAAGCCTTCTCCTGCCCCTAGGTGGGATTGGCTACACGTCTTGTAGGAAGTCAGCCATCTTAGGACTACTCAGTCAAGCATGCTCAACTTCCATGATTGAGTGGGATCTTGTAGATTAATGATGGATACGTCAATCTTTGAGACCCAACAAAGTTTTACAATGGTTGTTGGCAGCCCTCTTCTTTTGTCTGCGCTTGCAACTGGCCATGCAAGGGCAATCCTTACTTCCATTGGATGGAATGACATAGCTCGTTACGCTATCTGAAGATAACTACCAAAAATGCATCTTGAGCTTGTCATACAATCTCTCAATTAAGTGAGTATTTATTTGGTAATCATGTAAACTCAACTAACAAGCAATTGGATTGATACACAGTCAGACCATTTGGACAGTCGGCGACATATCATGGGTTCGGCGTTGGAATCCATCCTCGCCCACTAAGGGCCTCACCAGGGAAGGCCTCTTCCTTTCCTTTATTATCTCTGGATGTAGGAAAAGAATGACCATGATAGCCGATGCAAAGCTTTGAAAGTTAGGTGCAGGTGTTTTTTCCACAGACCAGCCTTAGTATATATTTCATTTTTAAAGCAAGATGATTCATATTAGGAATTAAGTTTTAACTTTGCAAGCATATTCGGCAGATTTTAGTTTTGTTTTTTTTTTTTCCTTCGATGGAAACTTCCTGCTTTGTTAGATCTTGATCTATCTTAGCATTCTCATTTCTGAGATGTCATTAGATCTCCACCTGTGTCAAAGATGTTCGGTTTTCACTGCCCACAACCGATCCCAGTCAAAACTAGGTAATCCTGTGTCGTTCGGATCAACTGGGTTGAGTCACTATTCCCATCCTTCCACTTCGCACGCACACATCTCTCTCTCTCTCTCTTTCTCTCTTGAAGATTGTGCGGCCTCGTTAACGAGAAAAGAAAAAGTGAGGTTGGACAAGTTGCTTTTACAGTAACGGGAAGACGGTGGAATTTTCTTTTCTTTCTTGTTTTTATTTACAGTAAGCCAGGGGAAAGAGGATTTGGTGCGAACCACCTAAAAGCTGCACTATTTGAGAAAACGAGGAAGAAACGGTACCTTTGTTGTTTGTTAGAGGGTACCATTGCGTACAAACGATAAAGAATAACTAATCAAAGTGCCTACTCTCTCTCTCTCTCTCTCTCTCTCTCAAGAAAGTTTACCCACTTGCTTTAGTTTCCCTGAGGAAGAACTATACTGCTGGTTTGTTATGCTCTCTTCTCTGTTTTTTTTTCGGGAGAAGGGTAGAATCGAGAGGGTGAAGCCAATGCACTCCCCAGAATCAAACGCATGACGATCTATCTGTGACAAGAAACCTTAACCACCCGAGGTATTGCTGTTTGTGCGTTTGTTGCTTTTCTAGCAAAGCAAAAAGCCATCTTCGTGCTCGTTTTTGTACGAGAGAACAATTTCACGCTTACATCGACACAAACCAAAATACAAAAAAATAAAAAAATTGTGAACAATAAATGATGAAGCAGGTACACGAAGATCGATAGGTCGCCTAGTTAGGGGTTCGATTCACAAGTTCAAGGTGATGAGTTCCAATACTCAGGGTGTGCATCTGGCTTCAGCCACCACGTTATGCAACGAAAAGAAAAAAAGATTAAGCACTTAGACACCCACTCACAGGTGGCCAGCTCGATTCCAGGAGATGCATGTGTGTTTAGGCCTACCGTTGTAAAATAAAAAAAGATTAATAGCCCAATTTTCATCATGAATATGTAGGGAACTAGAAATGTGAATTTGGTAATTAAAGTTTCTTAAAAAGATAGTTCCTGCAATAAAATTTTTGGTGTTTTAAACAAATTGAACGGGGAGTAAGAATTAATAATTATGCATTTGAATTGCAAAATAAACCACCATCGTAAGCACCACAACCCATCATAAGTCGATTATTGATGCCGAAATGTTTCGTGAATCACTTACAATAGGACAACAGGCAATCAACTTTTTGAGCATATTCCTAAATTTCAGAAATCGAAAAGAAATTTCACTTACAATAACAAAGGAAGCCAAACAATCAACTCGCTGCTACTTTGAAAGATCAAAATACTCCATCAGAAGAAGAAAACGTAAAACAACAGAGAGAGAGAGAGAGAGGCATCTGCAAGGAGCTCTTTTGATGAACTTGTTATTAAATGCGAATGTAAGGCTGGTATATTTATATTCGTTTGAACATGTTTTTGGTGATTATATATCCGTGATTGGTGGTTCATAATTAGGGAGATTCGGATGTCCCCACTACGACGCCATTTTCAAACTTCAAACTGCATTTTCCGCCTTCGGGAGATGTGCCCTGCTCTCTCTCTCTCTCTCTCTCGCGCGCGCGCGCGCCAATATTTATGCAGACAACTAGCGAGTGATACCAATTTCTCCTCTGTTTCTCGCCTCCTGATGAGGCCAGTCTGTGCTGTTCTGCTTCCCTGCATTTTCACTTTGCAGAGAAAAGCGATAACGAAACTAAACAGGCTACCTCTGTTCATGGCCGGAAGATGATTCTCTCTCTCTCTCTCTCGACTTAAGGTTAACAAAATAGAAGAGAAACGCTATGGGCACCATCATAGAATCATGACACCAGGACAAAAATCATAAAAGGGATAAAGCAGGGAGCTACAGAGACAGAGAGATAGAGATGGAGAGAATGATTGAAAGAAGCATGCTTTCCATTATGGTGTTTTGCGCTCTCCTATTTCTAAAGCGAAAACTTCTTCCTTTCTCCAAAGCATTGATGGCACCCAACTTTGCTTCCTCCTCTTCACTTGCTTCTCTTCTCTTGTTTCTTCTGTTACGCACCGTCGTCATTGTCAATGCCACCGCCACTAATAACACCGAGAGTCTCATCAGCTTCATGTTGCAGACGGACACCCACGGCAACCTCCGGCTTAACTGGACGACTGGCGACGCCTGCTCCGGCGGATGGGAGGGCGTTCACTGCATGGGCGGCAGAGTCACCGCACTCTCCCTTGCTTCCCTCGACCTCCGCGGCCCAATCGACTCGCTTCGTTCGTTAGACCAACTTCGTTATCTCGACTTGCACGGAAATCGACTCAACGGTTCCCTCTCGTCGCTCTGCGCTTGCACCAACCTCAAGTTCGTCTACCTCTCCGGCAACGAGTTCTCCGGCGAGATCCCCGGCGACATCTCGTCACTGAATCGCCTCCTGAGGATCGATCTTTCGAACAACAACCTTCGCGGTGAGATACCCAGTGGGTTCTTCAACCTTACTCGCCTCGTCGCTCTCAGGCTGCAGAACAATGTCCTCTCCGGGCCCATTCCCGACTTCTCCACTACGTTGGTGCGCCTCAGAGAGCTCAACCTGTCCAACAATGAGTTCTACGGAGAGATACCCGAGCCCATGGTGAGGAAGTTCGGACTAGCTTTCTTCTCCGGCAATTCCCGCCTCTGCAGCCAGAATCCGCCACTCCCCCATTGCTTCTTCACCAAGCCAACACCGTCTCCTTCGTCGCAGCCAAACGTCGCGCCTTCGAATCCTGGGGCCATGCCTGGATCGGCTACTTCGGCTGCGTCCAACCGGAAGGCCAATAAGACCAGAGGAGGGTTGACCACGGGCGCCATTGTCGGCATTGCCGTCGGCGACGCGGCCGTGTTTCTTTTCTTGGTGCTTCTTTTATGGGCGTGCTACTGCAGGAGGTACCAGTCGAAGCGGGGGAACGCCGACATTGTGGAGAAGAACGCTAGGGGAGAGTCATCATTCAACAATGGCTATGATCAGACGCCGCCGTCGGAGACGGGAGAGATGGCGGAGAGGAGCAAGCTCGTGTTTTTCGACCGGAGGAAGCATTTCGCTCTGGAGGATCTTCTCCGAGCGTCGGCGGAGATGCTGGGCAAGGGGAGCTTGGGGACGGTCTACAAGGCCATTTTGGAAGATGGCTCAGTGGTGGCAGTGAAACGGCTGAAGGAGGCTCACCCATCCACCCGGAAAGAGTTTGAGCAATACATGGACTTGATCGGACGAATGCGCCACCCCAACATCGTCCGACTGAAAGCCTATTACTACGCCAAAGATGAGAAACTTCTCGTCTACGACTACCTCCCCAATGGCACCCTCTACTCCCTTCTGCACGGTTCTCCCTTTCCTTCTTTGGAATCCGTTTTCTGGTTAAACGAGTGTTTTTCTTACTCTCTCCCTCTCTAGGCAATCGTGGTCCGGGAAGGACGCCATTGGACTGGACGACGAGGATAAGTTTAGCACTAGGAGCGGCGCGGGGACTGGCACGGATACATGAAGAGTACGCGTCGGCCGGAATTCCTCATGGCAACGTGAAATCGTCCAACATCCTGCTGGACAAGAACGGAATCGCGTGCGTCTCCGATTTCGGCCTGGCGCTGCTGCTGAACCCCGTGCAGGCGACGGCGAGGCTCAGCGGGTACATGGCGCCGGAGCAGAAAGAGACGAAGAAGCTATCCCACAAGTCGGATGTGTACAGCTTCGGCGTCCTGCTGCTGGAGTTGCTCACCGGTCGTGCCCCGGCACAGAAGAATGCACTGCCGATGGAGGGGGGAATCGACCTGCCTAAGTGGGTGCAGTCGATAGTGAAGGAGGAATGGACGGCGGAGGTGTTCGATGTGGAGTTGCTGAGGTACAAGAATATAGAGGAGGAGCTGCTGGCCATGCTGCAGATCGCTTTGGCGTGCGTGGCGGCGGCGCAGCCGGAGGCTAGGCCGAGCATGGACCAAGTGGCGAAGATGATTGAGGATATCCGGTCGGAGCAATCGCCGCTGCGCGAGGACTGGGATCACTCTCGCAACTCCATCTCTCCGTCGATCACCGAAGAAGGAAATGGGAGCTATTGACATTTGAGAAACCGGAAAAAGAACCGAATTAACAAGACCTCGATGCTTTACCATCTTGCTGTCATATTATGCTTCCAATCTTCTCGTTTTGCTTGTATCTTGTTGAGGAACCTTGATCTATATTTGTAGAGTCAAAAGCTTTCAAGTGGTAGCCGTCGAATCCCATTAACAAGGCGTCCATGGATTTCTTCTGAGAGTGTCGATTGTAGTAAGGAATGCTTCATCTGATGGGTAGTACTCTATCATCTTCCCTCCTTTTTTCAGCATATTGCAGCACAACCCAGCTTTCAAATGTAGCCTTGCTTGCCACAGGCCGCACGAGCTATCATCTTCTCGAATAGCGGTAGAAAGCACTCACAAAGCGACGCGTTCTGCTTTGAGCTTGAAACTTCTAACCACAGCCGACAAATCTGCTGCCAAAAATGATCCTCCAGCAGGAAAGAAGAAGGGTTTGCGGGGTTTGGTGAATTAATGTTTGCCTTAGCGCTCCCAGTTGCGGAGTTTGGTGAAGAAGGGTTTCCTTCTTCCTCCAGCAGGACTGAAGAAGGGTTTACGGAGTTTGGTGAACCGATGTTTGCCTTAGGTACTCTCTCTCTCTCTCTCTCTCCGGGAAACGATGATGAAAACCGGAAGATCGAAATGTTGCAATAACACAGACATGCATTCACAAGAGGCAGCATGTATGCAATTCGGAGTAGTCGACAGAGAATATTTCACTATGATCAATCTATTATCATACCTTAATAAAATCAAGTAACTTCCAAAATTTAAACCATCATCCAGTATAAAATTGTAAATCAGGCTCCACATCTCCAACGTCTCTCTCTCCCTCTCTAACACACACACAGGGTTTTGCATTGCATAATCTCAATGAGGCTTTGTTGTCCAAGATAACTCAACATGGCCCCTCGGTGGATTGCGAAGCAATGCTGGTAGTAATGCACTTTTTTAGGATACGTAACGTAAGCAAGGTATTTTAGTTCCTTTACAGAAAGGATGGAGCATAGGCATAAGCCTCTCGACTGTACGTACCCCCAGTAATTTTGGCTCCGTCCTCTTCTACAGGCAGATTCTTCTTTTATCCGCATCCCTTTAACACACTGGTGAAGACCATTTGCAGCTCTTCAGTAGCGTCTCTTCTTTAAAAGTTCAATATATTTCAGGCGGGAAAGAGGGAAGATGGCTACATCCATTGGCGTATTGATGATGCAAATCGGCGAGAAATCAAAGCAATTGATGTTTGAGTTAATCTCTGGAATTCATTTGACAGCAGCAAGCAGGCAAAGGAAGTTGAGAATTAATTCCACAGGGACTGCATCAACTTTGTGTGTGCAAAGTGGAAATCTTAACCAGCTTTTATTGCTGGTCATGGATGCTTATATGAATTCTTTGATCTCCCTGCAGGATTTGATCACTGGTTTCCCATTGATATGATAATGGCTGACCTTTCAGTTTAAAAAATCTTTTCGATCTCAAGCCGAGTATTTCCCTAACAAGTCGAGTAGAGCTTGCCTGTATTCCATTACATCCCTAATCACTTTATTTCACTTTACTGGAACAATTTTAGGCCACAGCACAGATTGTTGCCTACAGCAATAGTAATCTTCAAGCTCAACTGCTGTGACAGCAGAAGGCTAGGCTTGTTTACATTGCTCTTAGAAATAGGAAATCCCAGAAAGTAAGGTGCCTTGTAACAAAATTGATCCACTTGCTTAATAATTCTTAGATTGTTGGTCATTAATGGCTTATGCAATTGCCATTTCCCCAGCATGTACAGCAGATCTCGAGAAACAGATTCTATCAATTATCAACAGAATCTGTAAATGAAGCTAGCTTCTAAATTAAATTTATCGACAGCAGCACATTATGGTCTGGCAAAAGAAAGGACATAGTTGAGAAAACCTGGCGGGTCGAGAAATGGGTGTCGTTCTGATCAAACCTAACACTACAGATCAACTCCATGTACTTTGATTAGTCAATTGACTTTTGAATCATTAAAATTTAGAACCTTTTGAAATAAATTAACAAAATATAGTGTACTTAGAAGACTTTGACAGGTTGGAGAACTTCCATCCAACCTGCGAGACACATAGGAGACGGTGTCCATAGTCGGCTGCATCTCTCTCTCTATTCTCTACACTACTCTAATCTAAACCCTAATCTCTTATTTATAAGCATAATCTAACTTGAATGACTAATATACCTCTATTACTAAAGAAGTATTATTGATAAAACATAAGACATAAAATAGATTACATAGAAGAAACATGTCCAATTTGAGACTAGATTTCTGCCTCGAACACTTCCCCTGCCTCTAACGCTCTCCCTCAAGTTTGGTGAAAGATATTGAGAATACCCAACTTGGACAAATTGTCTCTAAGTTGTATGCTCGTAATACCTTTGGTAAGAAAATCAACTCTTTGTTTTTTGGATTTGACATATTCCAGTTTGAATTCCTGGTTAGAAATCTTCTCACGAATGAAGTGACAATCAATCTCTATGTGCTTAGTTCTTTCATGATAAACTGAATTAGAAACAATCTGAATAGTTGCACTACTATCACAATATAGAGGTATAGGTTGTGTGGAATGAAAAACCAACTCACATATTAACGAAGAAACCCACTTTCCTTCTTTGTATTATACTTCTGCTATAGATCGAGCAACAACAGTTTATTTTTTACTCTTCTAAGAAATAAGATTATTACCGTGTAGTCTAACATAGCCTATAGTAGATTTGCGATCATCTTTTGATCCAACCCAGTCAGCATCAAAATAAAGTTCAATATTGAAGTTGTAACATTTTGAATAATGAAGACCCATACCAGGCGTTGACTTAAGATATATGAGAAAGCGATACACATCTTTCATATGATTTTTGGTTGGTGAATGAATAAATCTACTCATAATACCCACATCGTAAGTGATATATGGACAAATAATAATCAAATAAATGAGCTTACCAACCAATTGCTGATACTTGCGTGTGTCTCTGAAATCTTCATTATCACCAATGAACAATTTTTGATTTATTTTCATAGGAGAATCACTTTGTTTACAATCAAGCATATTTGTTTCTTGTAGCAGATTCATTGTGTATTTTCTCTGAGTTAGAAATATACCTTGGTTGGAGTATAATATCTCAATGTCCAAAAAATAGTCAAGTCGCCCCAGGTCTTTGAAGTCAAATAATTTGTGAAGATTTTGTTTTAATGTTGATATCTCTTCAATATCATCACCTCATATAATAATATCATCTATATAAACTATAAGAACCGACAACTTTGTATCTTTTTTGAAAAATAAAGTATGATCATTTGTGCTTCTTTGATATCCCAAACTACATACAACATCACTGAACATTTTTTGGGTGATTGTTTCAGTCCATAAATAATTTTATTTAATTTACAAATTGTACCTTCTTTTATCTTAATACTCAACTATATAGGAAGTTCCATAAATACCTCTTCATTTAGATCTTATAAAAAAATGTTTTTCACATCTAGTTGCCATAGATCTCATTCAAAATTTGCTATCATACTGAGGAGATTCTTTTGGAAGTAAACTTTGCTACAGGTGCAAAGGTTTAATTGTAGTCAATCCCATATTATTGAATGTAACCCTTAAGAACAAGCCTTGCCTTATATCTTTTAATTGTGCCATCTGCTTTGTATTTAATAATGAAAACCCACTTGCATCCCAAAATATTTCTATTGTGAGGAAGTTTGGTGATTGTCCAAGTACTATTCTTGGCTAGTGCATCCAATTCTGCTTCTATAGCTACTCTCCATAAAGGATACTTATTGGCTTCTTCAAAACTTGAGGGAATCTTATTTTGATAACATTTGCAACAAAAATTTGATAGTATTATGATGTATTGGTAAGAGAAACATAGTTATAAATTGGGTACCGTGCAATGCTCTTTTACCTTTGCGAATGGTTATTGGTACTTCAAAGTCTTCTTCAACTCGTAATCATGGATATGAATCGAGGGAATAATCTTTGTTGGTTAGAGTTTGTGCAATAATGAACAACCTTCCTCGGTCCCCTCTTATACACCGTAATTAGCTTTGGTTTTGATTCAACTTGCTTCTCTTCATTTTCACCTGCGAGATCTTCAGTTTCACTGAAAACTATGAGAATTACATGAGAAGAGTTGTTTTTAGTAGTAACTGACTCCCCCTTAGAAGAATAATAGGGAGAGAATTCATAAAACGTGACATCCATAGATACATAAAGTTTCCTCTGAATTGGATCATACCATTTATAACCCTTTTGAGTTTGAGAATAGCCAAGAAAGATACACTTTACTGCTATAGGGTCAAGTTTATCACGACTAGGTAAATGAACATGAACAAAGCAAATGCATCCAAAAATACGAGGAGTGACATGAAAGAGTTTAGAATCATTATCAAAACATTTTACAGGATTATCTCCATTAAGAATACTATCAAGCATCCTGTTTATTAGATAGACATCAGTAAGAACAACTTCTCCCCAATAAATCTTATAGGTACATTATGCTAAGAAAGAAGAGTTCTAGCTACTTCAAGAACATGTCGATTTTTTCTTTCTGTTATACTATTTTGCTGAGGTGTATATGAGCAAGATGTTTGATGAAGTATATCGTTTGCATGTAAGTATTCTCGCAACTGCCCATTAATATATTCACCCCCATTATCTAAACGAACTTTCACAGAAGTATTAAATTGAGTGAGACTAAATTTATGAATAATAGAAAAAATAACAGAGACCTCAGCTTTTGATTTTATTAAGTAGACAATATTGAGAATGGTACAATCATCAATAAAAGAAACAAAGTACTTTTGACCAAACAAAAAGGAAATAGGATTGAGACCCATATGTCAAAATGTAGAAGCTCAAAAGGTTGAGATCTCCTGGACTCACTCGGGGGATAAGTTGCTCTTTGATGCTTCTCGAGTTGACACACTTCACACTCAAAAGGAAATTTATTTGCCTCTATTTTTATATTTGGAAAAACATAATGGAGCTTGAACACTGGTAAATGACCTAAATGATCATGCCATAGTTGGATCTCCGCATCTTTAGCAATTGCAATAGTACTAAAAGAAGCAATACGTTGAGACTTGTCTTCTAGAATATATAATTCTCGTCGGAGATTACCACGACTAAAGATTTTTCCTATGTTCAGATCTTGAAGAATATAGCCAGAGGAATCAAACGTTACATTACAATTTAGTGTACGTGTTAAGGAGTTGACTGACAAAAGATTTATAAGAAAGGTTTGAACATGGCAAATTGACTGTAAATATGTAAGACATGTGGGGTACACTTTTTTGTCCAACAATATAAGAGTCATTAACCAACTTGATTGGCTCTTGTTTTTGAAGTAGATGATATTTTAATAAATATGAAGACTCTCTTACCATATGATTTGTAGCCCTAGAGTCAATAATCCAAGTTTTAGAATGAAAAGGAGAGAATTGTTTACCCTTCACCGTTTGAGTGGCATGTGCTACAGTAGCATGAGAAGTTGATGAATTTTGGTTTTCCGATAATTTAGTTTATAATCCTTCAATTCTCTTAATAAGAATACCATCTGTATTAGGCATGAAACTTTCGACAATATGAGCAGAATTATTCCTTGGTCTATGAAATTATGGACGCCCATGTAATTCCCAGCAATTTTCTTTTGAGTGTCGATGTTTTCCATAATGAGTACATATTATTTTGTTCTTCTCATCATAATAGAAACGTCCTCTATTATGTTGTCCACCTCTTTCACGATATTGCGAAGTTTTCCCTCTACTTTGTAGTGCATGTTGTTCGATAGTATTAATATTATTCTTCTCAAAATTCTTGCGATCTTCTTCACGAATTAGTAAGACGTAGACTGTGCCAAGTGAAGGAAGTTCCTCCCTGCCTAGAATTTTTCTTTATAGACTCAAATTCAGGATTTACAGCCCATAGTAAGTCAAAAACTTTCTTCTTTTTATTTTTGAGATTTCTTTCTACGTAACAAGATGAACACTTGATATTGGTATAAAAGAAAAGCTCATCCCATAATCCCCGAAGATCTGCATAATACTCACTAATAAAGTGAGTTCCTTGTTTGCATTTTTGATTTCCAAGGTTTCATATTTATTCACTACATTTTTTTTCTAGAATAAGCTTCAAAAACTACACCAATTTTCATGTGCCGATTCAAGAAACATAAACGTTTTCGCTATCGTTGAAATCATAGATTAGAGTAACCAAAATAAAATCAGTGCATCATCGCTATGCTAACTAGTATATTGTGAGTCATGTATGGCTGAACATATAATTTATCCCATGAGATGAGCCCATCTCCCCTTGCTATTACTGTCAAATTCATTGACCTTGACCACTCCAAATAATTTATGTCATCTAATTTGGTGTTTCAATCCCTTTTTCTTTATTCGCCATTTATATATATGTTAATAAAGGATTTTGCTTCTTGAAGGCAACCCACACATAAAATCAGTCTTCACACCGATATTTCAGTATTTTTTGAAATAGCCTTCACCACGTCTGTCCCACAAAGAATATCTTGTCCAATCCAAGCAAAAGAAAGGTATGAAACTGCTCCACCACACTTGAACCACCTTGCTAACAATGCCACCAGGTAGGTTTTAAGGCCCTCAACCCCTCCAATGCAAAACAGAATTACCAGAATCTTCACAAACCAAAATGAATGCCGAGATTTGAGTAGAGATGCAATCGAAACTAGATTTGATATCACTGTCGAGATGCAGGCACACAAGCTGCCGAGATGCGGGCACTCTAAGTAGAGATGCAGGCACTCCAAGTAGAGATGCAGTCAAAACCATATTTGATATCACTGCTGAGATGCAGTCAAAAAAAGATTTGATAATTGGAAATTATAGTGATGGAAATCTTGTCGTTACTTTGCTGGCACACAAACTGTGCTCCTTAGGATTACGCTGCAGGGCCTGGATATCACCCCTCGAATTCTTGTGGTCACTAGATTGATTCCCAATGCAGTAGGAAACACATCCAACCAATGTATGGAAAGAGTTGGTGGCACTTTTCCCTTTTGTATACACTTCTAAAAATTTCTCCACAAATTCCTCGTGCAGTCCCACACATCTATTTACGAAAGAATTCCACTTTACCGCCTTATAGGCTATGATAACATGAAATAAATACACATTGGAGAAGTTCCATCCAACCTGCTAGACACATAGGAGACGGTGCCCACACTTGGCTGCCTCTCTCTCTATTATCTACACTACTCTAATCTAAACCCTAATCTCTTATTTATAAAAACAATCTAACTTGAATGACTAATATACTCCTATTACTAAAGAAGTATTATTAATAAAACATAAGACATAAAATTGATTACAAAGAAGAAACATGTCCAATTTGGGACCAGATTTCTGCCTCTAACACCTGTCCCCTCCAAAATTCAATGGCTTAACAAAATCTCGGATTTATACATTCCTATGCAGACATGAATTTCTTTAACCACAATGAATTTATTGACATTGAGAAATATATCCCAGAATTATAAACCTTAAGACGAAGATGCGATTACTATTTGCAACTTAAATATGGAGTGGCTGGTACATTTGGCACCCTAAAGTACACATGCGCTTGAATAAGATAGTCAAGATAATCGTAGTTCATTCTTTGTCAATTATCGAAAGTTTGATGTCTATAACAGCAAAAGAACAGAAAGGTAGTACTTCGCATGAAATGAAATTAAGGTAAAAATCTGGCAGTGCATCAGCAAAATCTACAAAAGCCAGGCCCATTTAACAGCGATAATATCAAAGGTATGTATTATATCCTATCACACGACATGATAATATTTGTGTATCGAGACATAATTTGATCCAAAGAACTTGTATGGCTTTCACCAATTTACTGGTGCACATGTGTATATATGAAAACTAGATCATGCGATCTTAGATACATGTACGCACAACATTAGTGTCACTTAGAGCATTATAACGGTGTTTTGAAAAAATATAAAGGATACTTTTATTACACTCATCTGCCAAAAATAAAAAGTGAGCATGAGTATATACATGTATAGAAAGTTGCATTACTCAATCTCTCTCTCTCTCTATATATATATATAGTGATAAATATAATTTTAGTTGGACACACATTTTGGATATATTTTAGTGCAATTACCTGCACAAAACAACTTAACATTTACTTTAAGATATGATGAGAAACAAGAGTGACTCATGCATTTTTCAAGCAATAACGAAATAAGAAAGCTAATGCTGCTACACTGAATGTGTTTAACATAAATACCAAGAGTGAACTGTAATTTTCAATAAATTAATAGAACATATCAGAAATTTGAACTCCAATATCGAGAAATTTCCAGATGAAGGAACTAATCCTTTACCAACTGGGCTCCTCCTATCTTAATAACAAAATAAACAGATTTTTACTTTATAATGAGAACAGAGTGATTCTCTGGGAATCAGAATGTAATCAATCTGTAATCCTCAATAAAACTGTAAATGACTGAAGAAGACGAAGCAAAACCTACAAAAGGGATCGTTGAAAAACATGTGACATACTTGATGTTAGGATTTGGCCGAGATCGGCATGCCATCCCACAAGTGCCAGAAAACAATAGCATTGCCGAGTCCCTAAACCTTCTCATCAGCATTACTTGCTTCTTCATTTTTCTGGCTTTTGTCAGGAATAGGATAACTCCGACGTTCTTTGCCTCCAGGCTTAGAAGATGCGTTGCCATACCAAACCATTCCAACCACTGCTAAGATCATTCCCAAAACTACATGTAGATTGAGGCCTTCTCTTCCAAAGAACAAGAAGCCTAAGATCAAAACAAGGACGGTTTTCATGTGGCCGAGAACTTGGAAGGAAACAGCTGTGAATCTACCAATGCAGATGAACTGACTTAAGTTGGTGCCCACTGCTATCGTGCAGGACAAGGCTATGAAAAACTGCACAGAAACAGTAAAATCAAGCAGACAAAAATAAGAAATCGACATATGGAAGGGAACAAAAGGAACATAACCGAGTTGGCATCTCTCTCTCTGTGTGTGTGTGTGTGTGTGAGAGAGAGAGAGAGGGGGGTGGGGGAGGAGGAGGGGAAATGCCGGAGTAACTATTTCTTCGAACTGTTGCAATGTGGCTATACATATTAGGAAAGAAGATATATTTACACAGAAAGTCCTTCAAGGAGATGTTTGGAATTATGTTGGCACACCCTGTGATATGTGGAACAATATGGCTATACATATTAGGAAAGTGGCGAAAGATGTGTTAGGGGTATCTAAGGGAGGTGTTATCAGCACAAAAAGAAGCTTGGTGGTGGAGTGAAGTAGTACAAAATAAAATCAAGGCAAAGAGGGCATGTTATAAATTACATTATGCTAAGAAAACTAGTGAAACTTTAGAAGCTTATAAGAAAGCAAAGAAGGAAGCGAAAAGGGCCGTTAGTGAAGCAACAACTAAGATTTGGGAGGACTTATATAAAAAAACTCAACTCAAAAGAGGGTGAAAGAGATTTTTTAGGATAGCTAGGGCTAGAGATAAGAAAACTAAAGATCTTCATTATGTTAGATGCATAAAAGACGAGGATGAAAAAATTCTAGTGGCAAAGGATTATATAAGGAATAGATGGAAAAACAATTTTTATAATCTTTTTAATGAAAATAAAGATGTTAGTATTAGTTTAGGAGATTTAGCCAAGTCAGAAAAGTATATAAACCATAATTTCTACCGACGTATTCAAAAGAATGAAGTCAAAGAGGCTCTTAAACATATGAAGGGTGGTAAATCGGTACGACCAAATAATATTCCTATAGAAGTTTGGAAAATACTAGGAGAAATAGGAATCACTTGGCTCACAAGACTATTTAATGAAATATGGAAAAACCAAAAGATGCCCAAGGAATGGAGAGCAAGTACACTTATACCCATATATAAGAACAAGGGAGACATTCAAAATTAAGCGAATTATAGAGGTATCAAGTTAATGAGTCATACTATGAAATTATGGGAAAGAATTATTGAACGTAGATTAAGACAAGTATCAAGTACAACAGAGAACCAATTTGGATTCATGCTAGGCAGATCTACTATTGAACCGATTCACCTTTTGGGACGTCTTATGGAACATTTTAGAGCAAAAAAGAAAGACCTTCACATGATATTTATTGATCTACAAAAAGCTTATGATAGGGTACCGAGGAAGGTTCTTTGGAGAACTTTGGAAAAAAGAGGTATCGCATTGACAACCTTATAAGAGACATATATGATGTTGCAAAAACATGTGTGAGGACTCATGAAGGAACGACAGACTTCTTTGAAGTTAATATTGGGTTACATCAAGGATCAACTTTAAGTCCATACTTATTTATAATGGTGATGGATGAGTTAACAAAACATATTCAAGATGAAGTACCTTGGTGTATGTTATTTGCAGATGACATTGTATTAGTGGAGGAGTCTAAGGAAAAAGTTAATAGAAAATTGGAACTATGGAGAGAAACATTAGAAAGCAAAGGCCTCCGACTTAGTAGAACAAAGACAAAATATATGGAATGTAAGTTTGATCATTTGGTTACTTCAGAGGACATAGAAATTAAAATTGGCACACATTGCATTCCCCAAAAGGAAAGTTTTAAATACCTAGGGTCAATTTTTCAAAGTGATGGAAGAATTGATGGAGATGTTACACATAGAATTAATGCTGATTGGTTAAAATGGAGAGGAGCATCAGGTATTCTTTGTGATAAGAAGATACCATTAAAATTAAAAGGTAAATATTATAGAGCAGCAATTAGGCCTGCCATGTTTTATGGTTCTGAGTGTTGGGCGGTTAATCATCGAACATGTACAAAATATGTCTATGACAGAAATGAAGATGTTGAGATGGATGAGTGGTCATACAAGAAAAGACCGTATACATAATGAGGTTATTAGAAACAAATTAGGAGTGGCACCAATAGAGGATAAAATGAGAGAACATCGTTTAAGATGATTTTGACATATAGAAAGAAGATCAAAAGAAGAACCTATAAGAAGGTTAGAAAAACTAAATTTGAAAAGTATTAAAAGAGGTAGAGGATGAGGAGTTAACTGCTAACATGGCACAAGATAGGGATCTATGGAAACAAAGAATCCATGTAGCCGACCCCGTCTAGTATGGGAAAAGGCTTAGTTGTTGTTGTTGTTTGTTGTTGTTGTTGCAGACTTCACTAAGCCAGATGAATACTAACCTTGTTACCAGCTTTAACAAGTTTCAAAAATCACATACAAGACCTATTTTACAACTGATCAAAGAAATGTGGCCCATGAGGAAGGGGCAAGCACATAGTTGATAGGTATCAGTTAGAAGATCCTACACCAAATGGGTTAAAAAAAACTTCTGAAATCTGAAATAAGATACTTATGCAGTGTTTTCTTTGAAAAGCCTACGATCAGACAATAGAGCCTTCGGTTGAATCCCTAATTTATTGCACTTTCAAATCTTTTCTTGCTCCTCTAATTTTCTTACAAATACCAGAAATTTACTTGCATAAGGAAAACAATATGAAATCGTTGCATAAAAATACTTACCATGGATGTGACATTAAAGTCATACATATAAATTCTTTTCTTTGTGAACCAATAATCCAAGAAGGGGCCTACGAGCAGCAGTGATCCAGCTTGATATGGGGCAGTATGGCCCAAAAGGTTGAAGGATCCAAGCGAGTACTTTCGTTGTAGGAAATGCACATACTATGAAATAGAAAGGTAAGTATGTAAAAATTCCTGCAATAGTAGGTCCATATGATAATATTTATTCTTGCAGAAAGCAGTGAAACACATTAAATTAGGTCAATGAAAATGACATTATGACCCATCTCTTGCTTCAGATAACTGCATCAACCAATTGAGAAAACAAAAGGCACATAAATGATCATCGGGAAACAGATTGTTAAACTAACAGAACATTCCAAGGCGTTTATGCCTTTCCAAAAGTGCAGACACAAAATTAGTGACCCTCGTGGTATATTGACAGGGTAAAATAAGGTGGCTCCCCCAAAATATCTCAAAGAACCATTTGATCTGTACCATTGTGCATATCGAGGTTCTGTGCAACTGTGTCCAGTTATGAGATGTTTAACAAAATGCACTCGGAGTTTCATCTTTAAGCTCATACATCAATCAGTGGAGAGGACATAGTAATTCATACATATTACTTTCAGTCTCTTTCCTTTAACCTTTTATTTTCTGGTGTGCGTGTGCGTGTGCGTGTGCGTGTGCATGTGTGTACCTGTGTCAGAGAGAGAAAGAGAGATGATTCAAAGGCACAGTGACTATATGAAATGTCTCTTGATAAAGTCTGTAAGTACTTACATATTGTTGCAATGAAGTGCTCCACACGGCAATGACAGCTGCAACAAAGCCCTTGGTATTCACACTGATATCAGTTACAGTGCAAACACCCACCCCTAGGAGAACAACAAGTATACTGAGCTTTGTGTCTCTTGAGTATCGAACATTGTCAAAGAAAACTTCCAGAAGACAAGAAACTGGAATCATACTGAGTTTTGCAATCTGTAACAACAGATTAAGCCACTAAGCAAGTTAATTCATCATTACCAAATAACTAGATCAGTCACATGTAACAATGGAAGCAGCAGAGATTCACCATAAGATAAGCTAGAGTTTCACAGAATTACCTGGTAAAACCCCACTGAATTCCACATAAGGCTCACATTCATGCCAACAATAGAGCAATTCGCAAAAATAACAAACTTGAGAAGCTCTGACAGTGGTAGCTGAGTGGGTTGGATGTAACCCATCCACCTAAGAACCGCAGTCATCAAGAATGTAGTCACAAAATGCATGGCAGTTAAGGTTGTCGCTGCAAAAGTTTATTAAGCAAAATATGAGAACAAACTGGCTACAGATAGATGGACTATTCATTGCTCAGAAATAACGATGTATCATGTCCTCAACTTCTGAGCAGAAAAGAAACACAGCCTTTTACAACGACCGGAGGGTGCCTTTGCTTATTTCTGAGCACATGCTTGTTAGTGGAGAAACCCACACACAAACTGGCAAATAATGAAATAGAATTCAATAATAGAGCATTCTATATGTCACATCCCAATCCTTGGTCCCTGCCTCGGTGAACCCCATGCTGACATGTCTGATATGGCAGTAGAAATGCAATACAAGTAGGGAAAACTAAAACATAGAGCTCCCGTTCCAGGAAACTAAAACATGAACTAATCAGCCTAAGACGCCTGGGATAATACGGATCCCACCAATTAAAGTACTTCCTTATATAATGCATAAACCACCACATGAATGAAGAACAACAATAAAGTGAAATTTGGTAGCGGAAGTTATTTAAGCAACTGAACAATCAGTTCACAGTATCGATGTCAATACAACTCAAGCTCACCTACTCTTTATTCAAAGAAAGAATATTTTGAGAAGGAATCCAACATATCGATGGTTCACAATCATTTAAGGAGTCACAAAGCAAATGAACATGCTAAAAGAAATGGAAAAGAACACTTCACAGAAGGAGGTATCTTTGTAACTTGGTCCTTATACTCCTTTTAGTTCCAGTATTACATCTGAACCCTTAATGGAAATAGAAGAAATAGGTTTTAATTAATAAGTACCAAAGGGGGCACTTACAGATCCCCCCATACTAATGTATGCGCTACTTTGTTAGTCTTGTACTTCTAATGGAATATAAATAGCTTACATCAAAACTACATATGTTTTTAGTAGCTGTCAAACCCAGGAGATCAAGCCCTAAGAAAATAGCTAAAAAGTTTTGTACTACAGATAATGAAAACAGGAATGATCAAGATGGAGACTTAAACTGTGCAAGTCCCAAAGGATAAAGCATGACAATTACACCTTACACATAAAGGACACGCACAAAGAAATGATAACCCAGCATTGCTAAAATGTTGAATTCCTCAATTGCTTGAAGACCTGGGGTTTCATATCCGCCAAGGATGACATCCAAATTGAGAAACGATAGAAACATAAGCTAACATACCAAAGGGGCTCCATCGCATGCTTTAGAGAGGCCCATTGGGAAGGTAAATCATTTCTCAGATATTGACAGGACGTAAGATAATGTTTACATTGTATGAACCACTTAAGCACATAGGAAGTTTACCATGAACTATTCCTGGAAAAAAGGATTTGAGAAAATTTCAATTTGAGCTGAAGTACGTAGTCAAATCAAACTCAGCAAAACGGATGCAGAGTCACTCGCAATTTGACAGACAAGAAAAGATGTATCAATGTCAAGCAACAACTCTTAGGCAAAAGCTACATGATAGTTAATCACCATAAATTATTTCTTTTTTGTTCCTTCAAATCAATAAATTAGAACAAGCTGCACATTGTTTGACTATTATGACCGTTTCCTGTTCTCGGTCTGCAAATCAGAATATATGTTGCTACCAATTGAACAATCTAACATTTTTTCACCTCTTTCCAAGTTTGGAGGCATTAAAAACTGGATCCACAGAGCAATGTCAACAAGAAGAAGCGGACAAAGGAAATTACCGAAACTAAAACCATAAGTGGCCATTAGAGCCTTGTTGACTAAGATTATTCCAACCGAGGTAACAACATTGAACATCCATGATGCAACATCCAGTGTTTGCTTCCTCTCTGCCTTCGTTGATGGCGCCATTCTTCACAAAAAGAAACAGAAAAAAACCAGTGTTTTGCCCTCTTGTTCGCAATCAATCACCCAACTGCCCCATGAAATAAAAGTGTCCCACCTATCAATTCTAACTGCCGCAAGAATGTAAAACGGTTCGAAACTGCTTCAGTTCTTAGCTTCTGCCTTCAGGATAACCTCCGCATACAATATGTAACGTTCTGTGCACGTTCAGGGATAAAATCACACTAGGAAGTCGATTACTAGGAATTTCCAGCTAAAACCGTTCGCCTACAAACTGTTTTCAGATTTCCAGAAATTTCCTCAGTGCCTATCTCCGAGTATTCATAATCACTCGAGCCGATCTGATCTTCAAATTTCCGCGGGGCCTCTGTGCAACAAAAGAAAAAAGTGATTTCAGAAAATACAATCTTTCTCACAGGATTTCTGTAATTTCCTGAATTAATCAAAGAAGTAACTAGCAAAACAAGAAAATCAAGAACAACAAACTATCTCACAGAACCTCCCCCGCGGATCTCCAATACTTGGATCTCAGAAAACCGCGTATAGATAAATCTCCAAAGAACCCTTGCAGATTCAAGAATTTTCCAATACTTGAGTCGTTCCCGACTAGCTCAACAACGATGGATCAGACAGACGAGTCCAATTGGAAACCCCTAAGAGCGACGGATCCACCTCCGCTGACACGGACGGGACGCGATCCCCGAGCGGCCCGCCGGAGACGGGAGTTCGTGAACGAATAAATGAAGATCTGCTACTGGTAACGGGCGAATCCAGACCCCGGCCGCCGTGCTGCTTTTCCCTCTCGCCCACAGAGAGAGAGAGAGAGAGAGAGAGCAATGTAAGGAAGGAGGCGAGGGCGACAAGGTAAGAACCGTTTATTTTCCAAATCATTTCAAAAAAGAAATCGGCGATCGGAAAATCAACGTGGCAATCGGACGCTACCCTCGCAAACCTCCCCGATCGGGCTCTCCGCTCGTGGGAATGTGGGGCTTCTACTGAATGATCGAAACACCCTTACTCTCTGGTGTCGTTCCGAACCGAGCCAGTGGTGGGTCGACTGAGTTCGGTTCATGATGAGCTCGTTGAAGTCCACTTAACAATCTAGACGGGCTAAACGTGATAATAGAGGTCGCCGGTTTACACCCAGCCCGGCAGGTTGAACCAGAACCAAACCGTTTCCGGAGCCGAACCGGAAGCCCGTGGTTTGGTTCTCGTTACTGGGAAGCGAAACTGGAACTGATGATTTCAAGTTTTTTTCCCTCAATTCTTTAAACCCATCTTTTTTCGGTCTCACAAGGAGGCCAAATCCTAACACACATGCACCTTCATGGGGATCGAACTCCTCACCTCCAGCAAATGAGTTAGAGGGCCCTAAGAGTTGAGCTAATTCTATCGGGTGATTTCTAACTTCATTTGTGTTTCATAAATAGAACTAGAACCAACCTCAAACCAAACACGAAATTGATGAAACCGGACTACTGAAGAGGTCAGCTCGATTATGGTTCTAGGTTTTGGTTGATATGTCTTGAAGAAAGTTATTTATTATGAAAAAGAAAAGAAAAGTTTAGAGTAATTTATCGAAGTCTTTAAACTTTAGGAAGTTAAATACATGACTTATATTTGCGATCCTCACTTTGGTAGAATTTCAAGTTAATTATATGTAAGTGGTGACGATCAAACTTGTGACTAACAGTTTGAGCCGGATAGAAACCACCTCTTGAGCTATTGAATCATCGTGCGAACTTACGGGTTGGTCCCTCGAAGACCGAAGAGATAAGGTCATATTGCATATAAGATTGTGGATGATAAGTGAGCCTCAGATTTACCTTAAACAAGTATATCTTCTCCACCAGGCGGAGTTAGAAACCGCCGGTTTCGGCCCGGAGCAGCAATTTGAACCAAATCAAAACCACCTCTAGAAACAATTGCAACCAGTAAACTAAACCACGGACCTCCTCATTCGGTTACCATCCCTCGTTATGAAAAAAGAGCATACCCAAACTTAAACCATAACTTATAGTTTGGAATGAGTGATTCAAAATCATATTTTTATTTCGACCATAAAATCTCAACGAAACAAATCTTATAAAATTATTAATTCAAGTTATTTTAGGTGGCTCATAAAAAGCCTTCGAAAACTGTTATCTTTTTATACTTGGAAAGGACGCATCTGACCTTGGCGTTCTCCCGATACATATCCGGGGAACTTTCCACCAACAGCAACAACGCTAGAGCGTCCTACGGTTGAGATAACGCTCGGGGTATTCTCGCAATATTATGTGCCAAGAAGATGATACACGGTAGTGAAAGATCTAGCAAAATACTGATGTGCTTAAATAATAGGCTGAATTGGCGTCAAAATTGAACAAAATAAGTTAAAAGGTTGATGATGGAAATGTCAACCATCTTTTATGACCCCTTAATGCATTTGGACACATTCTACTTCAAAGACAAATTGACTTGCACAAAGAGCAATAGCGACCTGGCCAGTGGGTCGACTCACAAGTTGATGGTCAAGGGTTCAATACCCAGGACTTCATCTGGCTATGAATTTCATAATGGGGGAACTTGCCTGAAAATGTAGAGGATTCAAGACCAACTTGTTTCACGCATCTCAGCTCCCCTAGTAGGTTCAATCTTTTCAGCACTAATGCAACGGATCCCATCAAAACTTCAAGTTAAGCATAATTGAGCTAACTTAATGCTCTAAAATGCTTAAACCTTAAGATGAGTTGATTTCATTTTAAGCATGAATCAAACATGACATCCGATACGTGAATCAGACTTGTTCGAGTAACGCGGAAGCTCGGGTTGGATGTGGTCAAGATGAGGTTAGGTTGAGCAACCTGATTGTTCATGCATTGATGAAACACATTAAGGAATTGAAATTTGTCAACCAGATGAGTTCTGGTGCAAGGGTCAAGTGGGGCTGATCACAGGTAGCCGAAACGGCGACCACCCGCCGCTGGTCATTGTAGCGTTACTGATGGGTCCAAAGTGTGCTTTCAAATACCTACAACTGTAACTCGATCGTTTCTGGATTGATTCCAGCTTCGAAACTGTCATGGAACCATTTTCAAATTTTTGTTCGAAATATAAGGACAGTGCACCCATGAGGAGTCGAACTTCCTACCAACCACAACGGTAGAAGTACTCACTATCATTGAGTTGTTTGTTTGTGATGAAGGGCTTCAAAAATTATATTTAAAAATAATTAATAGTGGTTCGAACCGTCGGTTCTGGTTTTAAGACGGTTTATAAATTCATAAACTGTAACCGAACTGAGGGATGAGGATCAATCTCCGGGCCATGGATGATTTAAAGATCCAGTAACCCATGGATGACTCAAAGCATAAACTATGATTGAATCGCCCACATATCGAATGGGATGATGATGAAGCTCCGGGCCACCTCAGGCGACCAACGGATCTAAAAAAAAATTTGGGGTGGGGCGAACTGCCTACACAACCATTTCAGGTTCTCAATGTAGATCCGCCACTGGTCGCACCACTTTGAGTCCGAACGTGTCATTCAAGTATCCTGTGTTGATGCCCAGTTCGTGTATGGTGTTGTAGTGTGGTGTTTTTGTGATTAGGATGGAATTATGTGATAAGCAAGCCTTACCCCACTCGAGTACCTTTTTCATTAATAATTTAAAACTGTAACCTTTTTTATTAATAAGTTCAGAATTTTTTATTTTATTTGATATAAATACTGATATTGAAGTCAATTTTTATGAGAAAAAAAAGTTTTCCTCTGACGTGTGGGGAGGGGAGGGGTTGTAGTTGGCAATAAGGGGCAAGTGGGAAGCTTGATCTTAACTACAGTTGCCTGTCGAAAGTACTTCCAATAACTTTAGCACGTTCAATAGCACGTACTTCATTAAAGAAAAAGTTTACACTTTGTGCTGCTTAGCAACAAGTCCAATCAATTTCATATATAATAGAGAATGAGAGAGAGGGAGAGAGAGAGATTAGCTCTTGCGCACATGCATCTATGCTTAAACATTTTCACGGATCTCAACCGTTTCATGGAGCATGTTGATGGCTCAAATTCAAATTTAAGAAGCAAAAAAGTATTTTAGTACCTTTTACAAGTACAATAAACTCATATTATACTATTTGTTTTTTGACTTAAAGATCTTAATTATTGATCTTAGTTGAGTTCTTTAAAAAGAGTAAGGATGAGTATACGCATCGATTGTGCTCTATATATAGAGAGAGAGTTCTAGATACATAGTACTTTTGGGTGCCTAATCATCCGCCAACATCTTTATTTTTCAATATTTGAGATGATTGACAGAGGTGATACACTATATGCATCAATGATACTTTTTGACTTTTTCAATTAAATCTCCATCATTATTATGTTAATCAAACATAAAAAAAAGTTTGTACATAATTATGCACGTTATGCATTTAAAACTACTTTTATATATATATAAAGAGGTAGAGAACATGGTAAGTAGATACACCTATTTATACCGAAACATCACAAGGATGATCAATGTTTAAGTTTTGAATTAAAAAGCCACGAGTACTATTCTACTTTGTATGAAGTGTATTTAACGCACTTATATTATTTTACTTTTTACTTAAACATCTCGATCATTGGTGCCAATGATGAAACCTTTGGGATTTTGAAGTAGATTTGATATGAATGTGTGCATGGACTATACCTTCTCTCTCCATATATATATATATATATATAATCTTCTAAATTTGGAGTGGACCAGTTGTGAATTTGGTTCAAGAAAAGTTGGAAACAAATGCGGTACCAATTAACTCAGATCTTCAACCTCAACATAGTCAATTATGAAATATCTACGTTCTCAATTGTGCTCCGAAATGTCTTGTGAGAGTGATGGGCTCACTGTGTACGAGCAACGTTGAATTTGTGTACCCCATGAAGGGTGGTAATCTCCTTTCCTCGTGTCATTTTGTGTTAATATATTTTTCACCGGATGCAAACACAATTACACATGTATACCCTTGACGTAAACAAGGATTCTTGTAGTTGTGTCCGTATTAAATTGTCGTGTCATGTGTTATATTGCTTTCCCCAGTGAACAAGTCGTGTTCATGTGTCATATATTTCTCACCGGATGCAAACACAATTACACATGTATACCCCTGACGTAAACAAGGATTCTTGTGGTTGTGTCCATATTAAATTGTTCTGAGTCGTGTTCATGTTGTGTCATAAACAAGTTAACCCAATCAGTATTTAACTTCCACTCGTGTTACCTTGAGGGAACACAAACACAACATGAAACAATTATACCCCCTAACACGAACACACTTTTCGGGTTGTGTCCATGTCAGATTTTGGTGGAGTCCATGTATAATGGTTTGCTTAATTTCCATGCATTTAAAGCAGCTCATAATAAAAAGCCAGTGGCAGATGTAGAGAATGTTTTAGTTTCAGGTGAAAGCTCAGTATGAACTATGTATCATAGCCCACGGTCGTAATATCTGACTCGAGCACCAAGTCGATTATGGTCCTCTGCAGGCAGGCTGCACTCCACTGGGTTTTCACTCTTTGTGATGCAAAAGCATAAGAAAATAGCCCACACTCATAACCATGGCTTTTCAGATGAGGTGAACAATCATGTAATAGCCTACTGTTTAGTCCTAGATCTATGCTTATTACGCATGACCTTGATCGTGGGCTCTCTTTATTTTCTAGAAATTGAAAAGAATACCTCATCTCGCCTTAATGTATACCCACCACCATCAAAACCTAAATAGGAAGACATCATTTGCATTTATGCACAACTTTGTTTGGGAAAAGCAGTCAATTACATGTAATGTCTGAAAAATTGTGATGTGCGTGTGTGTGTGTGTGAGAGAGAGAGAGAGAGAGAGAGAGAGCAAAGGTACAGTAGTGAAGTCTCTCAAGTAAAATGTTAGTTTCTCTCAGGTACTGTTGAATTATTCGGAACTAACCTTTCCATCCAAGTCGGCATTTCCTCTTCTGCTATGGCATCCTCTTAAGCTACTTGAAGTGATTATTATGTTTACATGATCATGTTCAGTGCCAATCATCATGCAGCTGTTAAAATAAATGTATTTTACACTTTTTATTTTACATTTTTATGTAATTGGAAAATATTCATTGATCTTCTGCTACTACATTGAAGCATCAACTTCATTATATAGTATCATGATCTCGTTTCGAATAAATTGAGCACATCGAGAAGCATGTCAACCTAAGGAAGTCCGCGACTCTTGACATTTGATATTTCAAAGTTGAGGTAACTTCAAAATAATTGTTTATCTTAGAAATTAAGGAAAAGTAAGATAAATTCCTTTGAATATTCTTGATGGTATTCATGTTATCTTCGGTGCATTGTTTCTAAAAATCCTTTCATTCAAATTAATTTTGATTATTGTTGATAGTTAGTATCATTTATTATAACAACATCATCCTTTTTTAAATAGGCATGCATGATTGCTTAATATATGTCCTTGGTGATATATGTCTTAAAATGTCTAAGTAAGACATGTTCCTCCTATTAGACATTTTGAAGTTTTAAGTTTTGTCCTTTTTTTTTAGTGTATTTTAAGATTTTATGTTAAAGCTTCAAAACTTGAAGTTTTGTATAGAAAGGCATCATACTTTTCTTGGAAAGTCTTCGTTCCTAGCCTATGATGAGGACCGGTGTTTATAAATCGCATTGAGTTTTTAAACCAATTTGCGTTCTTAGAAAGATGATCTTCTATAAATCATGTGATTCTTTTCAAAAAGAAGAGTTTCTTTTAGAAATTATTCCATTTATATTTTAACGACATAAATGTTTTCTTTGTTCCAAAGACTTCTTTTATATATCTTAAGACCTATATTGCTATTCATGTTATGAATTTTCATAGACAAAATCCTAAAATCCATTTATCTCTTCTAAAATTCCTTTTGGATTTAGTATTATATGATTTGCCATAAATTAGAGTATATGTTTTACTAGTTCATATTATTTTGTGATAATTCACACTAATTAATGACTTATGACTATTAATTTTTTATTCCAAGTATATATTGTGTTTGCATAATATGTGTATTGCTTAGATAATAAACATATCCAACCATTCGATCCAAGTTGGCTTCATTTCGTATTAAGATTCAAGTTCATTCAGGTGTGTTCTTTCTAACTTATATGCAAGTATAATTGTATCAATTATTTATTATCATGGTATAAAGAAAATTGTATTTTGACAAGTTACAACATTTAAATGATCTTTCAACCAGTTAAATGATAAGAAAAATGTATTGAATTTTTTGGATGCTTTCCAAACTTGTTTGTTGGATCAAAAGTGTGTTTTAAACAATACTTTGTATGATTAAGATTCATGTTGTTGAAGACCTTTGTGATAACTTATTATCTTGAAAGTTACAGTTTCATGTGATTAATGCTTCCGTATTGTTGGCCTTTTGTTGAAGACCTTTGTGATTAAGGTGCTTCGTATTGTTGGTTATTCGTCGAAGGTTAGTCAATGTTGAAAATGCAATCGTTACTATCTTAATAAATGTGTTTAAAAGTATTGCAAGAATTCTTGCTTTATGTGGAAAAGATTCCTTAAGAATGATATTTCAAACATGTTTTTTATCATCTAGAAAGATTGTCTTATTCTTGGAATCATGGAATCACGCTTGAAATTATGACTTATCGGCTTGGAATCTTGTTTGATTTGGTTGGCTTCAAGTTTCATCCTTAAAACTCGGGTTAATGCCTAGCCTTAAAGCTTGTGTGGAATACCAAGGCCTTTAGTAATATTATAGTGATTCATGAAATTATTTGTTATAGACAATCTTACTTAGATGATCAATGAGTTGTTATTTAAAAAGGCTTTGCTTCATTAAAGGTTTGTTTTGCATTAAAGAATGAAATTATTATAATGTGGAACTAATGTTTGATTTTTATGTTTTGAGAAAAGATATAAAGCATCGTTATTGGTTGAAGAAAAGATGTAAAGAAAGAAGCATAAGAATGTCTTCATGGCCATAAATGATATTACAAACTCATGAAATTGTTATTGTTCATGATTAATCATATACCTTGTCCTCCCAATTACTTCTACAACGTTCAGCTCCACGTCTTCAGTTTTTAGTTAGCAAACTTTCGATCATGCTACCCTTAGTTTGAGGGAAGTGTTAAAATAAATGTATTTTATACTTTTTATTTTACATTTTTTTGTAATTGAAACCATGTCCATTTTGACCCTCATACAAGGGCTTGGGTTGGCCCTGGTATAGATGGGCAAGCCCCAAAGGGGGCCAGCCACAACGACTACTCCAACTAGCCGTTGGGGGCTGGCTGGCAGATCCCCTCCTCACTTCTCTTCCTCTCCTCTCTTCCTCCCCTCTTCTTCTTGATGTCCTCTATAAATACGACCTTCATGTCCATACAAAATTAAGTCTTGTGTGGCTAAATAATATTTATTTTCTACTTCATTGTGCCTTTGTTACATATGCTTTATAACCTTTTTCTAAGGCTTTGTGATCGACTTTTTTGGGTGATATTCACCGATCTTTCGCTACTACATTGAAGATCGACTTCATTATAACAACATCATGTTTACTAAAAACCCTCACGGTTTATGTTGCTGGAAGGTTTATGCGGCCAGAAAAGGGTCAAGGTCTCCCAAACTTGTTGATGCCAAAATCTTCAAAGAGGACCAGAGGTTGATTTTGTGTGCATCCCAAGGAAAATTTGTGCATTCCAGCACAACCAGGTGCAACATCCCAATGTCATAAATCGAGAATCAAAATATCTATGGATTATGGAGGAAGTAGCAAGATACAACAACAACTAAACCTTTTCAATACTAGATAGTTGGCTACCTGGATTCTTTGTTTTCATGCATCAAAATATCTATGTATGATGTTAACCGTTAACTCAACATTAACTAAATCATGCTTTATTGTTTCCTTTCAATACTTTTATAGTCTTCTTCTTTCTTTTTTAATATTTTTACAATATAATTTCTCACATTTCTTACTGAAGCTTCATTTGGTAGTCTTTCTACATGTCCAAACCATCATAAATGATTTTTCCTCATTTTATCATCTATTGGTGTCACTCCCAATTTGTTTCTAAAACTTTATTTCATATATAATCTTTTCTTATGTGCCCACTCATCCCCAAGAACACCTTCATTTCTGCCACAAACATCTTTTGTATATATTGATGATTAACTACTCAACACTAACCATTCAACATTAGTGGGTTTAATTGATGCTTTATAATATTTACCTCAACTTGAATGATATCTTCTTGTCACATAGAATACCCGATGCATCTCTCTGTTTCAACCAACGTGCATTAATTCTATATGGAACACCTCTGTCAAATTTCCCCTCACTCTAAAAACTAAACTTAGAATTTAAAACTTTCCTTATAAAGGATGCACTATGTGACAATCTTAATTTTTATGTCATTTGAAGTAACCAAGTGATCAAAGTTGCATTTCTACTAAGTTGAAAGTCTTTACTTTCTCATGTTTCTTTATATAATTCCAATTTCTTATTAACTTTTTCCCATCCATTAATACAATGTTATCCACGAATAACATACACTAAGGGACTTCATCATCAATAACCAATACAAATAAATATGGACTTATATGTTTTGTTAGTTCATCAATGACCAGTACAACTAAATATGAACTTAAAGTTGATCCGTGATATAATTCAATATTAACCTCAAAGAAATTTGTCATTCTTTCATGGTCTTAACACATGTTTATGATGTATATCAAAGGGATACCTCTCTTTTTTAAGGTTCTTCAAAGAATATCTTTTGCAATCTTATTGTAAACTTTTTTTTTAGATCAATAAATATCATGTCAAGATTCTTTTTTGCTTTAAAATATTCTATAAGACATCTTAATAGATGAATAACCTCAATAGCAAATCTTTCTAGCATAAAACCAAATTGATTCCCTGTTGTACTCGACATTTGTCTCAACCTACATTCAATAATTATTTTCCATAATTTCATACGATGGCTCATCAACTTGATACCTCAATAATTTGTACAATTGTGAATGTCTCTCTTGTTATTGTATATGGGTATAATTGTACTCTTCCTCCATTCTTTAAGCATCTTTTCATATTTTATTAAATAATCTTATAAGCCAAATAATATTTGTCTCTCCTATGATTTTTCATATTTGTATAGAAATATTATCTGGTCCTAAAGATTTACCAACACTCATAAGTTTAAGAGCTTCTGTAACTTTTTTTTAGTATGTCAATAGAAATTATGATTTATATACTATTTTGATTTGGTTAGCTCACCTAAACTAATATTAACACGCATATTTATGTTAAAAAGCTTATGAAAATAATTTTTTATCTATTTTTTATATCATCACTTATCAGAGGAAGTATCAAGATATCCTTCGAAAATACTTGTTGCTTAGCTTTGATTGGTAAGAGTCTAGTGAATTATGGACCATAGAATGAACTCAAAACACATTAAACATATGCAATTCAAATGACCATGGTCCTTTCACCAGAGTCATCACAAACAGTTAACCGAACACTGGAAGAACCATAAAAGTTAATATCTAACTCAGCAAAGTGAAGTGGACTATGGCCAAAAAGAACACCCAAAACAAGGCAAAAAAGGGAGAGAAATCGCTTTGAACAATGAGAAGCAGAAATACAGAAGGAACAGATGAGAATTACAGCATCTATGCTTGAGGCTTACTATTGGTAGGTGGTAAGAAGGTTTCCCACCACCCATATTCGTATTTAGGATAAGGAGCCGTCCATTTGTCTGGAGCAGGGAACTTAATATCAGCTGGATTAGAAGCCAATGCCTCCTGTAGACTCTCTGCCTCATACTCTGCATACAAAACTCGATCTAATCTCAGCTTCATGAACCTGCAAAAAAGATTGGATTCAATATGACACCCCGACCAATTCTTCGAAAAGCCAAATGCATATAATGTTTGAATTAGATATGTTTTCAATGCGTTTCAAAAAGATAGTAGCCCTTAAAAACTTTAACACAGAAAAAATGAAACTTCCAATATCAAATATCCTTTTTCTCTTCCGTCAGATCATTATATGAGGCAGATGAATTCTAGTAACCCAGGCATTCTGCCCCTCCTACACTGATCTTGGAAACACGGCATGCCATCAAAGACTGGTTGCTATGATCGACAAGGAACATCTAGACTTTAGCACTGTTCATTTTTCGTGCAAGATCCAGACGTCATTGGCTGATATTGTGGGATGTAATAGCTTTGTTCCATCAAAAGCTCCTTTGGCACCTCTAATTGAGGATGATCATGTGTCTATAAGTTATCCCAGTTCACCAAGACGCAAGAGCCTTATGAGGAGAAGCAAAAGGAAGTTTGTTTTAAGTTGATTTAAGAACAATCCTCTATTCTCTTGTCTGCCCAGGAGTGAGCTTTGAACCAAACCGTTCAGCAAGGAAGCAGACAATAGATTTCTGACGGCAAGAGAGACATGGGTATTTCTGGAAGCACACTTATTATCAAGCTGTGGAACGGGACTGGGATTCCAAGATTCCAGGGAAAATGTTCAATGCTGGGACCGCAGGTATTATGGTGATCTGATGCCTTATCATAATTACCGAGGAAAACAAAAGAAAAATTATCGCTATTGGCTTATAGGACCAAATTTTCTGAGGAACTGTTATTACATCTCTTGTTTTCTCCTTGACGTACCAATTGATGACATTCTTAGAAATCTGAGATTAATCTTGGTGATGAGTAATCAACTTTAATAAGATATCAGGTATGGAAGTTCAATGAAGATCTGTTTGTTTTGTGAATAAAAACTTCATTTTAGTGATCAGGTGACAAAAGATTTTGTGCAAGCAGGGGAAGGAGATTGTTGTCGATACTAAGGACTGGAGAGTTCTTCCAAGCTCGGAACAGATTCATTTACTGCAAGCTACATTAAGCCCAGGTCAACTAGAGTTTTCTCCAGCAGGCTATATGTTATGGTCAAAGGACACTAAACAAGTTGAATCGGTTCAGCTGTAGAGCAATCTGGAATCAGATCCAGGGATCCTTACTCTTTCAGCCATGAATGAAACTCATTTTGGGAAAACCACTCTAGATCCCACCTGACATGGACATCCTTCTTCGTAGCTATGAATCAACAATTATGTTTACTGACTCGGCCATGGTTTGTTGTTTTCACTATTCTAGGATAACAAGGATCCTCAGTCTAATCTGCGCATACAAATCAAATTTTAAGAAAAAAGGGAACTTTAGCTACCGGATCGCATACTCCAAATCTGTAACTACTGGATCAAATGCATGAATTGTAATACCTGATAGACTACATATTGTGTATAAAGTCTATGAAAAATCATGCCCAACTTAGCAATACAGAATGCATCTCCATAGGTTCGTAAGGTAATTACCATACAATGATTCTTTTTAGTTTTTTCCTCATATTAGTCAACCCCGTTTGGAACCAAGGTGCTGCCTGATCAAACGACTTACAAATGTTGCACAAATTCCCATTGCTGTTCTAAAGGTAATGCACAGATTCAATGAAAGAGAATATCCTACCAAACAATGAACAGTCACAGCAATGAACTTGTTTACCAAGTAATATCCTGAAATCTTCCCCTTTGTGTCTTAAATTATTTGACATGACAAGATTTACTGTAATAATCCCTTATTGGTTATAATAGATTGTATCACAAATAAGTGCATATATCAATTCTTTCAGTTCATTAATTATCAGAGGCAGAGGAAGTAATGATAAAATAATTAAAAAATAAATAAAAGGTCAAGAAAAGATGGGGAAGCAAGCCTACGTGATCCAGGCAGCATCAGTGGAGACCAGAGCAACCGCAGGTCGCTTGAGCCTGTTGGTGATGGACGGGAACTTATCCAAGAACTTGGGCTCGACGACCAGCCAGAAATCCAGCTCCCTGTTGCGCTCCTTGAACAGCCTCACCCTCTCAAATAACACCTCCCTGAAGTGTTCCTCTTCGTCTAGCATGAACTTCGCATTTGCAACCAAGAAATAGTACTTCCCTGCACCCGCATTTTCCTATCATTGAGAGAGAGAGATGGATTAGCTTTTACGGGTACCCTCAAACTCCCGTGAAGAACAAACACTTCAGAGAATTACAAGCGTCTTTAATGGGTAACCTCAAACTTCCATGAAAACGAACAATTATTGGAAAAAATCTCTACCCTGTAAGAGAACAAGAAGAGTGGTACAGAGAATACATTTTCGGACGGCGGAGTCGAATCCAGCTGGTCCGCTACGGCTCTCGTTCTCAAGAAGGGCGGCCCGGAGAGTGCTTGATTTCTGGTGGAGATGGAGCGATTCGCGGGGAAGAAGGCATTAACTGATGGAAGAAGACGAGCTGCCGTAAGGTGTGCTCGAAACGGCTCGGATCCACTTCGTGTCTGAGCCAACGCTACGGCCGAACACGAACCTAGATGCAGCGAGTTCGCCATTGTCGTTCTCTTTCCTCTGTGTGTGCGCGCGCGTGACAGAGAGAGAGAGACAGAATGAAGATGATCTCCGCTCAAATTCCACTGTCGCGTTAATTACATTTCCGCCATTTCGCCCTCACAAGGCAGTTCTGCTTTCTGGTGGCCTTGAATGAGGGGATGGCATTTGCGTGATTATAGCCGTAACTATGACGAGTTCAACAGGTCTAAGTTGAGAAGGGAAAATCTTATCTGCAAGAAGCACAAGCAGCAGAGAGCGTGTTAACTGTTCATCACGGAGAGTCGACGCCTGACTAGAAAACGAACCGAGATGCTCGTGAATGAACCAATACAGCTTACATTGAAAAATTGGATCCTGCAGCCAATGACACATGTATATTCATGTATTTTCGTTTGATCTTTTCATCAGCATAATAAGGTTAAGGTTTTCAATTATACTTTCCAAAAGTTTTGTTTCTCTCCAAATATATAATATCTTTCGGTACAATATCTTGCATAAATATTTTGAATGTTCGATTTATGAGATAAATAATTGAGATAATAAATATAAATCATTATTTCTAATAATACTTTTAATTCAAAAATCATGCTAATCAAACACTAAAAATGTTTATATAAATTATGCGCATTTTCCACTATATGCGGGATTTGGGTGAGGAGGCAACACAAACATGAGCACATGCACTACTTAAAACTGCTCCTCCAGTCAAGTCAAAGTACACTGTGAGAGCTTGTATTGATGAGGCTATTTAAAGATCAACACCTATGATATTCAATCTGATAGTTTACAAATAAACACGATTGGATTATGTCTTTAAGTGGTACAAGTATGATAAGAGTATTTTTCATACTTTTAAAATTATTTAAAATTTAAAATTATACTCATGTTACCCAAAATCAATAGATTGAACATGTTTATATATATATATATATATATATATATATATATATATATATATATATGTGAGAGAGAAAATAAAAAGTCAGCTTGAGCAACAACCTAAAAAGATCTTGATTGTTGGAGTTAAATGCTAATATTACACAAAATTGATGTTTGATGCTCTTATGTATTACTCTACTTTAGTAAGCGATTGAGTGGGCACGGACACAGACTTTGTTGGTAGTGTCGTTTTTAAATTACTGACAATTTTATTTTCCATATCATGCTTGTGTACGTGTCAAAACAGTTGCAACTAGAACATGACTCGACTTTTCTCGTGTCAATTTGAGTGGACCCAAATGCAAACTTTTTGGGATTTTTTTTTGTGACTTCTTAGCATCACAGTCCTTATGGTAGCTCGTTATATGTTAGCACAATTAACATATTCAAACAAATTTCTACCATCTAAATTGAAAGATGAGTTGTTGATATGTTAATTTCAAGCGTAAAAAATATACTTTTATTTTTATAATTGTATTTTATTTAAAGATAACAATTTTTACTTTTTCATTTTAAATCTCAACAATTTATCTTTTAATTAGAATTATTTTGATATATAATGTTTCTAATATATATCATTCTCTTACTTTATATAATATATATATAAACCGACAAGGCACACATTTCAAAATCGCTATCTTCTCGTTATGTTTGTGGTCCTTTATATTCTTATAATTCAACTCTATGTCACATTTTTTACATGCTTTTCTTCATGACAAGTCATTCCTTCAATGTTAGGCAAAGGTGGTCGGTGGTGATGGTGGTCTTCGTCAGTGGCGGATCTAGAAAATAGTTTTGGAGAGGCGATGTACATATTTCATTATGTTGGGGGTGAAGTATGAATCTCAACGATCTATTCACTGTAAAACGTAGGTTTTACTCTAAAAAATTCAGGGGAACGGACTCCCCCACCCCTCCATGTAGATCCGCCATCGGTCTTCATCCTTCTCAGGGCATTGCTGCATACTATTCCGGCAGAATGAGCGGTGACATCGTGCTCATATGAGGTCTCCGCCGGCTCCAACAGCAACCTAGTGTAAAACTCCGAGGCTAGGATCCTCACAGTAGAATTTATCCAGCATAACACTCGGAAATTATAAATTACAACATACAAACCCTTCCACAAGGCCCTATGGACTGAGTGCGGTTTAGTTGGCTCTCGCAACGGTCAGATCAGGTGATCTAGGAGATCATGGTATAGCACCAAAACTTATCTTTGGAATCACCTATCTATTATGACAATCAAAGCTTCCTCTCACTATTCCAACACCGTTGATGGCTGATCGAAGGAAACTGGATCCGATCTTTTGATCATGATCTGGTGCCATTGATGGTTCTAAGGGGTATTTGATTGGCAAGCCAATCGGGACTATAGTCTTGATACCAACTTGGTGTGTTTGATTCATGGCGTTAAGTCCTTAGTACTAGAATTGTAAGTCTAGACTCGCGGTGGGTTTGTTATTTAATTATGGTTTCGTGTTTGATTTGCGAGTGATAATAATTTGTAGGTCTTCGTGTAGTAAACACAAGAGAAAAGGAGGTGCTTAGGTTTTTGCATGAAACCCGAGTTCAGTTTCTATAGACCACCTCTTCCTTAGTGCAAAAGTTCTTTTACTCAAATTAAGCCTTTGAAATCACTGTTTCGTGCAAGTAATATATTCTGTGCTTAATGCATAAGAGAACTTGAAACTACAAACACGAGAAGGCAAGGTCCAATTCTCTTCGAGTCAAGTATCAAACACACACTTAATATATGGCCCACTTTTCGTGTCGCTAGTACTGTATCTTTATGCAAGATACAGCACCCGCGGTCCCTGTTTGACAGGCATGGCACCGTGTATCAAACACCCTAAGGGACCCAATATGACATGAAGGCCACTCTTTTTGTGCCAAACCATGATCTCATAGATCACGTGATCTGAAATCAACACCTAAAGAGAAGAACCTGGTACTAACACAACCCGAAAAGTATGTGTTTGTGTACATCAAAAACAAACATGACCTGTAACACGAATCTGCCACTTCCAGTATATGGAATAATTAATGTCATTGTCCCGTAATTCCTCCATTACGCAATTGCTTATGCATAGTATTTAACTACTTATCATTACTCTCTTGCATCAAATCCATATTTGAAAGGATCACTCGAATTAGACATGGCGGATTTCGAACCAGACCAGGAACTGGCAAGAAACCAAAACCAGCGGTTCAAACCATTGGTTCTGCTATTTTTCATTAATTTGTTTTTGAAAATTTTATTATTTCCTGATTTAAACGGTTTCAAACTCAAATTGGAACCGGAAAACCAGTCATGTTTAATTCAAATAGCAAAAGGTAGAAGAGTGTTGTTTTGCGGTCTACGAGCTTAATGTGTTCCTTTTTCTTCTTTTCTTTCTTCTTTTCTATTTAAACTACCCGAATCCAAAAGCACCCTGCATTGGGTTCAAGATGGGTGAGCCAGCTATGAGGGTAAACTCTCGCAACACGCGCTTTCTCCGCCCGCAAGATTCCAACTCAAGACCTTGCTTAAGGGGAACAAGTGCCAAACCACTTGAACCAACAAAGTGTCGGTCACGAACTTAGTCTTCAATTTACTCAAAGAAGAAAATGGATATGTTTTTTGGATTGACAAATGAGTGCAGGGATTCAATTATCTGATCCAACTTCACCAGATCAAGGTAATAGAGTTCAGTATCCGCAAACCAAATCCAAATGCCATTTGGTTTCCTGTTCTGCTTTGGGTCTTCCATATCCTTACCAAATCCGCAAACCCAAATATTTGGTGAAAACATATCCGACGTGTTTAGGTCCATTCTTAAATTAATTTTGTTTGTGATACCCGAGGAGATGTGCCTGATACTCGTCCCAAGGCGTGTTTGGATTCTCCAGGTTCGTGTTGTCTCTATTCGGCACACTCTTCCGGGTCCGAAATATGGGAATCTTGATTTTTTTTCCAAGATTTTTTTTCATCAAGACCCCTCTGTCCTTGCTACTTGCAGAAACAACTCCCCCTTTTCAGTAATGACAGGAATAGTCCTGTATTTTCTCAAGTTAAACACGTCCATACATCTCTTGGACCTGGGTCCGTCCTCGTAAGAACCATTCATATATCATGTTTAAACTTTGAATCCAAATCCAGCATGTCTAGTTCATCCCGGATTGAGTTTGGGTCTACTAAGTTTATATCCTATGACTTGATGTTTTTTTTAGGTAGTTTTTTTTATCATCCCGTATTGTGTGGTTGTGAATGTTGGGTAGTCAATCATTAACATGTACGAAAGATGTTCATAACATAAAAGATGGATGTATGATTACATAAAGAAAGATCATATTTATAATAATGTTATTATAAATAAATTGGGCATGACACTAATAAATGATAAAATGAGAGAACCGTTTAACATAGTTTAAATACTTAGAAAGGTGACCAAAAGAAGTTCCAATAAAAAACTGAAAGAAACTAGATGGTAAAATGTTAAAAAAGAGAGCAAAACTACAAAATTGTTGAAAGAAAATAATAATGAACGATATAACTTTTGTTGCTTTAACTATTACATGTGATAAAGCTCTATAAAAACAAAGAATTCATATAGCTAACCCTAACAAAAGGCTTAGTTGTTGTTGTTATTTGTTAATATCTTTTATCATTAGACCAATGTGCCTTCTTTTTGATAAATTGCTTAGAAGTGTTTTAATATTTTTCGACATAAATTAGGTTTTAGATTTGGATCCAGATCCAATTGATGTGCTGTTCTTAGTTTCAGTCGAATATTCAGTCAAGTTGGGGTCCCTTAATACTTAATAGGTTGGATTGATCAATTCAATATAGAATATACTCTAAGATAAAATTTTGATCATTTCGTTTTTCAAAAGCAATATATAAGAATGTCAAAAATTAAACTAAAGTGTGTGTATACATAGAGAGAGGATCATGTCCACCTTTGACACTTGCTACCCATTATTTTTAGGTGGCACGAGGGTAATAAGAATGTCTTCGTACTTTTTCAAAGCTCTTTTAAATTTTGCTTTTATATATATATATATATATTTGCTACTCATTTGTTTGACACATAAAAAAGAAGCAAGGAAATATGAGACATATTTTCATTAGAGCCAGCCATATAAGCATAACCGGAGCATCGATCTCAGGATCTTTCTCTCTCTCAATGACTTTGAATGCATCCTTACACTAAAGTTCCATGCGAACAACTTGCAACATTAACTGAAATAAAAAATTTATCATATATCCTGGCCTCGAATCAACTCACAAGAGCCTTCAAGTTAAAGGTCACGGATTCCATACCTGGGGCTTGCATGCCTAGTAGAGCAGTCTGCCTAAACCCAGCTTGTCTATTAACAAAATTTGCCAAAATTTTACCATGGCTCATCACAGCAACTCTACTAGTGATTCGTAGGGACGACAATATTGAGCCTACTTGTGCAACCCGTCCTGACCTGAATGGGGTTGCAGAACACTCAACCCGATCAGTTTAGGCCGTTCGGAATCGGAAAATATTGAAGGATTTAAATTTTGATAAAAAATATTAAAAATGATGGAACCGACTGTTTCAAACCACTATTTTTGGTTCTGAACCAGAACCAAAACCGAATCGAGTCTTTTATGGTTATAAATCCAGTTCCAAATCTAATGCCGGTGATTTTGGTTCCTGACCCGATTTAAAACCAGCCATATCTAGGTTGGAGATTGCCAGGCCTACTGATCTAACTCCAAAAGCCAACACAAATATTATCTGGAGAGGCCCAAAGTCTCATAGAAAACACAAATTTGACGAAGTTGGTTGACCTGTTTTATGACGAGAGGACACCACAAAACATGGGCTAAGACACAAACTACTGGAAATTTCCGACATAACGCAAAGCTCGACACAGGCACGACCCAAAAGTCACAAAGTTCGTTCTCTCCAGCTAAAGGAACACAAAAGAAAATAGGGTTGTGTTTAGGTTGACCTGTTCTCAACACGAACTTGAGATAACACGACATGAACATGATCCAAGTTATGTAGTTGCCACCTCGTGATCATACTCGGTGGTAATAGTGCGCACTGTTACCACACACAAAAACCATTATATATCGTGGTGGTCATAATACACGAAAATGTTTTGCATGAAACTAAAAAAAATATTGATTTGATTAAAACATTAAAAGAAAGGGGAGGGAGAGAGGGCCGGAAGAGAAGGCATGTTGGGGAGAGAAGCGAACTACGCACAAAGCTTCAAAGCAGATGCAAGAACGTCGTCAAGTATTTAAGCGGGGAGAATGTGACATAGGAACCCTCTTGTAGTGAATTATTGTATGATTGTATAATCAGGCCCGTGCATGAAAACCACCTAGGAACCCTCTTGTAGTGAATTATTGTATGATTGTATAATCAGGCCCGTGCATGAAAACCACCTAGGAACCCTCTTGTAGTGAATTATTGTATGATTGTATAATCAGGCCCGTGCATGAAAACCACCTAGGAACCCTCTTATAGTGAATTATTGTATGATTGTATAACCAGGCCCCGTGCATGAAAACCACCTAGTAATTTTGTACTGAGTTTTGCGCATTTACATAAGATCAACAACTCTTTTCTTTTAGTACTTGTAAGAGTCTCGTATTCCGAGTTATGAACATGCTAGTAGGTTACACACCTTTTTGTTATTAATGAATGCTTTGCTTTTATTTAAGTTATCAACCGCCTCCCTTATCTATTTATGCACTTCACTTTCTAAGCTTCCGTTGAATCTTTGTAACCTTGGTGAAAACTAATCTAACTCGGGATGATTAAGTGCCGACCCGTTAATTAGTATAATAATTGGAGCCTGAGTTGAGTTACTCACAAGCTACTTGAATTAGACTTAAAAAAAACTCAAAGTCAATTCAATTTCGTCAAGCTCGAACCGAGCCCATACTCACCAACACCCAGCTTGAGAAGCTCGCATTCACATGCATATGTATATATAACTTTCAGTTCAAGCTACTCACAAACTGAGCTGAGTTCGAATTGGATCCATTCACCAAGACAGATCTCTAGCTGAGCTTAATTAAGTCGATTTTGGTTGCACTACGTTCAAAATAACCTAACGAGTTGAACTCAAATAGTTCGGACATAACTAGGGATACAGATCAAAGTTCGACCGTGCTCAAGATCAGGCAGAGTAATTTCTTGACGAGTCGATCCGGGCTTACTGTACTCGAACTCGAAGCTTTATAGTGAAAAACTAGTTGCGTTTACCGTGAGAATTATTCAAGTCACAAATTAAAGAGTCAACTTTTTTAACGTAAGTATCATTTGGTGATAATGGAAGATGGCAACTTTGCATATCTGACTATGATGACGGTATGCATGTCCTGAGAATCGAACTTCCGATCTACAACACTCAAGTTGAGAGACCTCGTAGGTGGATGGGCTTACCCGTGAGTAGAAGTTGTACTTACTTTTCAAAATGACTTTGTTTTTCGAAGGGATTAAAAATATGTATCGAGTCAAATCAAATTAATTGTATAGAATTAAAAGTATGAAATCTCAACACTAATAACTTTCTTTAGTTTGTGTTGCATTAAGTGGTTCATTATATTTTTTTGTGTTCTATTTTTTATCATATTAGCATTTAACTCCAAAAAAGAAAGATCACATCTCCGTGTTTTGGACGTTGAATGTATTAACATTTCTCCAAAAAAGCAAAATCACATTTCGTTGCTTTTAACGTTCATCGTTTTCAATGGGCCCAGTTTCTTCAACTACTTTTAAAGCATTTTTTCTTCTCTCTCTCTCTCTCTCTAAAGCGCTCACTTACGTCATAGTAAGGAAAAGGAATTGACGATTCCTTAATTTCCGAAGGAAGAAAAACAAAATGGAGACGTTGATGGTGGGATGGATGCCCCTTTATTGTTTTCATAACTTGTAAGGGGTGCAAAACAAAATATAGAAAGATTTTGGGGAAAAGTGATAGGAGTTGAGGGAACCGTAGGTAGCAGAATCGATATTTTCAAGAAAGAGGAGCCTATGTTTTGAAAGGGAGAGGAGAAGCAGTAGTAGAACTATAGAAGCATTTACTGTTGTTTTCTGTCTTCCTAAGCTTACTCCTTTCATTTTCTTCTCCCATTTTCTGGTTTTTTCTTATTTTTCATATTTTTTTCCTGGTCCCCCCCCAACCCCTCTCTCTCTGAGATAGCGGAATTTCATCCTGGGAGACAAGCAAAGGAGTTTCTTGTTGGGGTATGTTCCCTTTTCTATTTCTACACTCTCTGTATCTGTTTGTATGTGAATGCGTGTCTTTTTTTTGGATTCATCTCAGATTTGAGACGAAGTTCTTATGGAAATACGAAGAATACTTTGTTTAACCTGAAATCTGGCGTCTTTTTGTCGATCGGAACAATGTGTGATAGATTGATTACTGCAGAGAATGTTTGCTTGTCCTGATTCATTTGGGTAGGTTGCTCCTGAGCTTCTAAGAGTAAGATTTGAGCTTTGAGAGTTGCAGATTTTCCTCCGACACGGAAGTTGTCTGCCTGCAAAGTTTTTGAAAGAGAAAATCTGTTTTCATTTTCTCGTTTGGTGTCTCTAACCTCCATCGCGTGTTAATCGCTGCTTTTCTTCTTCTACTTGTTTGTCTTAATTGGTGATTAGAATGGTGATGATATTGATGTATTTTGAGCAGAAAAGTTCTTTCTCTGACACTCGCCGAGAAATTGTTGAAAATGACACTTGATTTTGGGAATGCTGGATTAGGTTTTCATTCGCGGCTGTATTTTTCAGAGCCTCTCAAAGGCTCAAAGTTAGGAAATCTTTTTTCATATGTCTGCATTCGAGCTCCAGGCATGAGCTCGTCTTTGTCTCTTAATTGTGGAAGAGACATTTTCTCTTAGTGACCAAGCATTCGCTCTCACTGTTGTAACCCTTCTGAGTTTCAGTTTAAGATGGATCGAAACTGCACAGTTTTCGTCTGGCCTTCATTAATTTGGTAAATGCGATCTTCTTGTGTTGGGGACGAAAGTCTTGTGATTTACTCTGTCTCCCTGTGTTACAGCACGTGCAAATGATTCCTAACTTGGGAGACGGATGAAGCAGCTATTCCTCTGACCAGCAGAAGCACATGTGGTGCTTGGTATGTGGTGAACTTGGAGTTTAGCTCGTTGTGTTGACGTCGCTCTTTGAAACTGTATCTGGTGTTTTTGTCTGATTTGATGGAAAAAGTGGTTTTGAGCCTCTTCATAGTCTCGATGTCATTCATATTAGTAGGCGTTGATGTTTATTTGGAGTCTTATGTGAAGCCGCCTATCTCTGCTCAGTACTCTTGAGAAAGTGGGGCGTCATGGTCTTGTTGTTGTGAAACGAATTACTCCTGGAGCAACTGTAGGCCAAGCAATTCTGCAAAATGGAAGGCGTGAAGGGGGGAGATGTACCTCTGGATTATGTTGCATTTAAGTTCTTGCCACAAAACAAGAGGTTGGTGTCATTCACTCTTCTCCTAATTTTCTTATTACTGTTTCCTTGGAGCAAAACCTGATTTTGGTAGCACATAATCCTGTCCTATTTTTCAGCTATGAGTTATTCATATGCCACAAAGGGAAATCAGAGAAAATGGCATTAGTGTCCTTAGAACATATAATTTTGCAATTACCTTGTCTGAAAGATCACTTTGAACAATCGAGAGAGATTTTCAAGCTTCAACCTGTTGAAAGCTCTAGAAGCGCCTGCTGGTTCACACGAGGAACATTAGACAGGTAATAATTGATCTACTTGATCTTTTTTGTGATTGGGAAATAAGCCAACATAACTCTTGGGCAACAACATTGGATTTTTATAGGTTTGTTGCAATTGTTGGTGCCTCTGAATTATTGGAACATGCCATTGAGATTGAATGCGAATTGTCCCAGTTAGAGCAAGCTAGAAGGTTCCATCTTGCTCTTTACTCCGAGGTAGAGTTGTTTTTGTGAAGTATCCTGTTACATGTGCTAGCTCAAAAGACAATGGTTGATCAAAAAGTAATCTTTTCAGGGAGATGGGGAACGTTCCTTGATTTATGGAGGTATGCCTTTTTTCTTCCTGTCAAGGTTTACATCTATATCATATCGCTGAACCTAACTTTTCAACTTGGTTGAAGAGGCTTGGATTTTAGGTTTGCTTTACAAACTTGACATGCTCGCTTTTGTTTTAATCAAAGTTGACCAGATGGGTTCTGAGAAGCCCATTATAGAGGTTTTTCCTCTCTTCACGGAAGAAGACCATGAACTTGCACGCTTTTTCCTTGTAGGATTTTTTCTGGCAGGATGCTTTCTAACAATCTTGAGCATGGCAAGTGGAAGTATCTGAATACTGTCTTGTTCTTAGAGAAAACGCTCAAGTTTCTTCCTATGTCATTACTTTTGTGTTCTTACATTAGATGGTGATAATTTAATAAGATAATGTACTTTGGGCGGTAAGTGTATGCACTTCGATAGGTTTTATCTCCTTCTTCCTTTGATTCATGCTCCCGCTAATAGAGCTCAAGTATTTGCTAGTTAACTGAATTATTTTACATAATTATCCCTAGGGAAACTTCCAAACCAGGATCACAGACTCGTCCCCGAGTAGATTGTAGTGGAATAACATTCTGGTTATAAGCATCAGGCATCCACTATTTTATGAAGTGTTCTCCATTAACAGTGGGAAAATATTGCAGTCAGGGAGGCAGCAAGCTACACCTTTCGCTCTGATCTTTTCAACACAGTCTCAAAGTATTTCTCACATTGTTAGCTGATACTGGGAAAGATTTCCATGTGGCTAGTGTGTTTGATAAAGATTTACATCTGCACATTAAGAACATCATGGTTAACTGAAATGGTTGCAACATTTCTATTTTGAGATATGCACAAAATGCAACCTATGGCCTTTGCTTATTGGGAGCAATGCACACGAGCACTGTGTGCTTCCTCATTGATTTTCTGTATGCATGATTTTTCTTCTGTTTAGTGCTTAGTTTGCAGTGGTTGCACCCTGTATCAAATGCATATGTAGTCATGAGTTCTCACATGCTAGGTAGTGAAATGTGAGAACTACAAGGCCATATGGACTTGCATATAGATCAATATAATTCATGAAACCGTTTCTGCTTGTCACATGCTCAATTTGAAAGATCAGCATTTGTTTACAAGACATAGTATGTTTTCTATTCCATTTTTCTTGTCATTGGTTTTGTTTTCTGCAATTCATGCTGAACTTAGGCTTGCATCTTAATGTCCTTTCTGCTCTGATAGATGGCAACCACCTAAAGCGGTCGACAACAGAAGAGAAGGTAACTTTATCAGATTACAACCTTTGACTGTGTTCGTTGCTTTTGTCTATTGAGAGTCTCTGAACAGCTGACTTATGCATCTGGTCCACAGTCAACCTTCCTGGCAAACTCTGGCGATGCTACAAAGTAAGTGCCCCGAGAAGGTTATATGGACATCTCAATCCATTCTTTGGCTAATTACAAAATTATAATTCTAGGAATGAGCTTTTGCGTGCAATGGATGTGAGGCTAGCAACATTGAGGGACGAGTTAACAAGCACACTGGATCATGCTGCTGGTGGCTCTTGCTCATTTCAGGAACTTGCTGATTTACTTGAATTCACCCAGAATTTCGGATCAACAAATTTGAAGTAAACTGCAGAACCTCTCTTGAGTGTTCCTTTCTTTCCTTATAGCTCTTGACCTTTATATTGTGAACCTTTTCTTTCCGAGATGAAAGAGATTGGTGCCATTTGTTCCCTTTATTCATGGGATATGTCTATATCACCACGAGCTTCTCAATGTTGCATTACTATGCTTCTTTAGTTGCTCTGGTTTATCTGTTTACTCCATGCCTGAGTGTGTTTCCCTATGCTCTGTTTCTGGTTTTAGAGGATTTCATGCACCTGTTCTGATGTTGATTCGATTAGGCTTGTACGGATCACTACCACAAGTTACTTTTAATACAACAACACCAACTAAGCCTTTTCCCATATTAGATGGGGTCGGCTACATGGATTCTTTGTTTCCACATAGCCTTATCATGTGCCATGCTAGCAGTTAACTCAATATAAACTAGATAATTATTTATAGTTTCTTTCCAACACTTTTGTGGTCGTCCTCTTCCTCTTTTAACATTTTCACAATGTAATTTTTCATATCTTCTTACGGGAGCGTTCTTTGGTCGTCTTTGTACATGTCCAAACCATCTTAAACGATTTCTCCTTATTTTATCATCTATTGGTGCTACTCCCAATTGGTTTCTAAATACCTCATCTATCTCAATATCTTCATTTCTGCTACGAACATCTTTTGCACATATTTAACTCCCTAACACTGAGAACCATAAAACATAGCAAGTCTAATTGATGCTCTATAATATTTACTTTGATGGTATCATCCTATCACACAGAATACCTAATGCCCCTTTCTATTTTAACCCATCGGCATTAATTCTATGCGTATCTCCTTCAATTTTTTTATCACTTTGAAAAAGTGACCCTAAGTATTTAAAACTTTCCTTGTGAGGGATGCACTATGTGCCAATCTTAATTTCTATGTCCTCTGAAGTATCCAAATGATCAAACTTACATTCCATATATTCTGTCTTTGTTCTACTAAGTCAGAAGCCTTTACTTTCTAATGTTTCTCTCCATAGTTTCAATTTTATATTAACTTTTTCCTTAGACTCCTCCACTAACACAATGTCATCTGCAAATAACATACACCAAGGTACTTCATCTTGAATATGTTTTGTTAACTCATCAATCACCATTATAAATAAGTATGAACTTAAAGTTGATCCTTGATGTAACCCAATATTAACTTCAAAAAAGTTTGTCATTCCCTCATGAGTCCTCACATGTTTTTGCACCATCGTACATGTCTCTTATAAGGTTTATGTATGTCAATGGGATACCTCTTTTTTCCAAAGTTTTTCAAAGAACCTCCCTCGGTATCTCATTGTAAGTTTTTTCTAGATCAATAAATATCATGTGGAGGTTCTTTTTTTTTGCTCTAAAATATTCCATAAGACGTCTCAATAAGTGAATCCCTTCAATAGTAGATTTGTCAGGCATGAATCCAAATTGGTTCTATGTTGTACTCGATACTTGTCTTAACCTACGTTCGATAATTCTTTTCCATGATTTCATAGTGTGACTCGCTAACTTGATATCTCGATAATTCGAACAATTTTTAATGTTTCCCTCGTTTTTATATATAGGTATAAGTGTGCTCGCTCTCCGTTCCTCGAGTTTCTTTTGGGTTCTCCATATTTCATTAAATAGTCTTGTGAGCCAAGTGAGCTCCATCGCTCCTAGGATTTTCCGTACTTCTATAAGAATATAGTCTGGTCCTAAAGATTTACCAACCTCCACAAGTTACTATTAATTTACATAAAAAAATGATGGAATATTGTTTGAGAAGTTCTGCCTGGACATCTATGTCTATTACCTTTCTTTCTTCTCACTGTTTAAATTGAGTGAAGATTTCTTCATTTTTGGGAATGCCTCTCACTGAAATCCTGAATTTTGTTTTGAGATTAAGGAGACAACAATTTATGTATGTCTGTGTGTCTATGTTTTGCGTCTCATGAGAATGTATGCTTTTGTACTTATGTGATGGGTCATTTTATTTGAAACATGGGGATCCCTTGCACGAGCAAATTGCACATGTATCTGATGTCTATTTCTGTATGTTTATATTAAACTCGAGCTTTCCTATTATTTTTGGAATTCCACTCTGAAGTAAGCGTGGAACTGTGATTGAGATACTAGAAGTATCTTATTTACTTGTCTATGCATGTATTCATTTCATGTTCTGTGGTAGTCTGTCCATGTGTTATTCCGATACTTATTCTCATTAGGAAAATGAGGGCCCCTTATTTGATGAATCATACATGTATGAGCGTGCATGCACATACTTGTGAGTCAACATGTGTGTGTTGGAATGTGTAAAAACCGATGCTAGATCCATCCATCTGTTAATTCAATAATAATTCTCATTAGGAAAATGAGGGTGCCTTATTTGATGAGGCGTATGGAGTGCGTTAAGCACATAGAGTTCGGCTTGTGGGTATGGCTCGTGTGTATCCTCATCTATGTGGATCTCCTAGTTCTTTCTGCCAAGCTTGTTAAGCATTGAATTCCATACTGTCATTTGGCTACTTTATCTTTGTTAGTCATGCCTACCAGTCCAAATGATCATTGAAAGAATTGACATTTGAAATGATGGACCTTGACTGGTTAATATGCTCACCTTGTGGAATGTTTCAGGAATTTGTTTTTGAAGTACTTTGCTCTGACCCAACATAGTCAACCAGCTGATAACTTAGGTGAAAAGCACTCGACTGCTCCACTCATGGATGCAACGTATGAAAATGGTAACAGAACCAGCTTAATGGAAGTTCCAACAATAAATGATTCAGCATCGAATATCCTCAATGAAGTAAACTACTCAGCAAATAATGCCTCTCCTGCAAAAATTGCTCAAGCTGAAAGACAAATATCGGCAGACAGTGAGGAATCATCTGAGTCTAGCGATGAGAGTCAACCCTGTGCTGAAAGAAGTAGGACTATGATAAGATCAGCATCACCAAGAAGGTCTTCATCACCAATGCGCAGGATACAGATTGGTCGATCCGGTTCACGCAGATCAACAGCGCTTACCATTAAGAGTCTTGGTTTCTATCCTGCAAGGGAAAGGATACCAGCTATTACTGGGGAACATGAAAACAGCGGTGAAGATGAAGGGGCAACAGAGATGCCTAAAAAAAATGAAAGCTCAGTGAGGAAATTCAGTGTGCAGGATGCAATAAACCTCTTTGAAAGCAAACAGAAAAACTCAAGCTTAGACTTCCAAACGAGAAGGGCTTCTTCTGAGACAGGGGCTTCTTTCATTAATACTAATAAGTCTGTTCTAAGGAGATGGAGTGCAGATCTGCGAGCCAGTTCCGCAAGCTGTATTCAGGATAATGGTTCTGAAGGCGCTTCTCGGAAAGATGCCAAGAGTTCAGTCGTGAACCCAGAAGATGAGAAATCAGAAACAAGTCCTCCAACTATACCTGAAGCGTGTCCTTGTCTTGGGTCTTCTCCTACCGATAATGCAGATGATGCTATTGACAAGGATGAAAAGGGATATGCTAAAGGTGAGGTTACTGAATTTGCCACATCAAAAGTTGATGAAACTTCTGAACATGAACCGACACTGGCTGAATGGAATCAGCAGAAGGAAGCTGACTTGAACCAAATGTCGCTGAAAATGATTCAGAGTAAGCCTGATAAGTCTCGAAATCAGCCCGGAAATGGCCCAAACCAGGTGAACAAGGTTTTATCAGGTGATAAAAAGGATGGTTTCTTTGAGCAATACAAGGAGAAAAGAAACGCAAGGATACGAGGAGAGAATGCTATGAAAGGAGCTGAAAAGGCTGCCAAATTGAAGGCAGTGCAGGCAAATCTTGAAAGTAGGAAAGCGGCAGTAGCTGATAAGTCTGGTCGTTCTAATGTGAAACAAGATCGACTGGGTCCATCAAAAAATCTGGTAAGGAATTCCTCTCCATCTGGGCTGCCAAAGCATGAGGTTTCAAAGCCAGCTTCTTCCAGAAAAGCCTCACCAAGGCCATCACCGGTGTCTGTCACTCGCAGCTCTTTGTCTTCAGCAGCATCACCGAGAACCTTCATCACGCCAACAAAACTTTCTACTACCCCCACATCGACTTCAAGTGCTATGAGTCGCAAGAAAAACCAGCCAGCTGCATCCCCGACCAAAACAATCCCCAAAACTGAATCATCACAAAAGGAGCAGCTTCCAAAAACAAAGAAAATTTCTCCAAGTGTAGGCAAAACCAACTTACCGAACAAGGATGACAAGAAACAAATTGTGACAAGGAAGAACGGCCCTGACTCTCGTGGTACAAGAACTGCTGCTGATGATTCAGCAAAGTCTCCTGCCAAGTCAAACTTGTACAAGGCAACAAAGAAAAGCAGTGTGGTGCCATTGGAATCAAAACCATTCTTGCGTAAGGGTATGGGAATTGGTCCTGGTAATGCCACTGTTGCTAAAACAAAAGGAGCAGAACCTGACGACTCATTTAAGGCAGAGACAGATGTTACTCAATCTGCGGATGTGGAGGCCTCCCGTCTAATGGTGGATGCTCCTCAATCAGAAAGCAGTGAAATGGATCAAGTGAAATCCGATGTGTTGGAGTCAGGACAGAATGAGAAGCCCAAGAAACCCGAAGATGAAAAGCTTGAAGTCGACATGGAATCTCCATCCCGATCATATGCTGGAGTAGACGGGTATATCAAAACAGGGGATGGGTGTATCAAAACAGGCACTACATTCTCTGCAGAAGCTCCTTCCTACTTCAGTCGAATGTCTGCATCAGAGGATGTGACAGATTTGATATGGGTTGAAATGGATCAGCAAGATAAACCGGTTATGACTGAAATTTCACCTCCTAAAACATCAATTGCTCCAGCTGCCCCCCAATTGCCTACACGGAGTCCTCGTGTTCACCATTCTTTGTCTCAGATGCTTCAGGCTGATAGCGGTGAATCCGAGATAGTGAGTGAACGGGGAAATGCAGAGAATCCTCCAGCCTTGGTTTATCAGAAAGAGTCACCAAAGGGATTTAAAAGGCTGCTAAAATTTGGTAGGAAGAGCCGAGGTGGTGATAGTTTGGCAACAGGATGGAATGGCTCACCAGTTCTTTCTGAAGGTGAAGATGATGACGAAGAATCAAAAGGTATCAGCAATATAGATGCTCTACTGAGGGAATCTGCACCGCATATGAAAGGTATTGGGCGGCATAAAGCAATGCTTGGAGAAAGCCATGATGGCTGCAACTCAAGCAGAAGAAGCATGGAGTACAATACCAACCCTGAGCTCTTAGCAAGTACGTATATTACCATATTACCTTTTGTGATTATGGGTTAGAAGTCATTCCTTTTGTTTAAAGGTATCTTTCAGGGAACAAAGTTACCTGACTTATACTAGGTTTCTCTATAAAAGTTAACATTGCAACAACTGCGAGCTCTTTGAGGACGTGACAAATTAATTTCTTTCAATGACACCTACTGTTTACTATTTGAGAAAGAACCAATCTCAGTGGCCTTTAATGGCTGCTCAAAAAGTTCTACAGCATGCAATCTCAATATTTGGTGTTGCATCATGCTCACTTGCTTTTTACTTCTTAATGTTGTAGTGACACTAACTCCACCAAGTAAGGGTCACCCTTGCATGGCTGGTCCCAAGCCCAGCTAAAGAGGAAGGTTTGCATTAGGTAGCTGACAGTAAGCATAAAACTTTGTCAGGTCTTAAGGGGTGCGACATCTCGAGCATAGATGCATCAGATTCCATTTGAACTCCAAAGTTAAGCATGACTAGGTGAGAATAGTACTAGGAAGGGTGAATTCCTAGGTAGGAAGTCCTCATGTTGCACCCTCTAGCCGACACCCACTTAGTGTGGGAAAAGGATTAAAGTGACACTATCTTATGCTTTCAACAAAAGAGAACCCTTTATGTGTTTCAGCAATGTGTGCTATGCTATTCCTTGGTTGTTACCACCTTGTGTCCCCTGTTAGAGAGAAGCCTCTACATTCATACTGATAATGTTTTAAGTTATACCTATGTGTGTTGAATACATAATCTTGGCATGATATCAACCATCTGACCACTATTCTTAAATTTCAAATAGCAGTTGAAATAATTTTCCATGCTTTCACTGTTGAACTTTTCAGAGCGTTCAAGCCTCAACAATGTTGCTCATTCCTCCCCGAAATTGCAACAGGACCAAGTCTTTGCAACCACAGCCTCAACTAAAGGTGAGAGCGCCTAAATTGCTTATTCTCGCCAACTTGCATTTTTTCATTAACAAGGCAACTTCATCTTGCGTTTTGTTTCCCGTGAAGATTTATGTTGCTAAACTTCATTCATGTTTTCCAGGAACAAGATCATTTTTTTCTCTTTCAACATTCAGGAGCAAAGGAAATGAAACAAAGTTGCGTTGATGTTTTTGGTGCTCGTTTGGCATTTTGCCTTTGAACCTAAATGATGAATCTAGGCGAGGATGTATGCTCATCTTTTTCGTTTATTAGTATTGCCCTATTTTACACCAATGTATTAGCAAGCTGATATTTTATGCTGTAAGAGCTGTGTATGTATATACAATGCAATTGTCAGCACATTGATTCTCCCGAACAGTAAGATGAACAGTTGCTTTAGAAAAGAGGGAAACGAAATACTTTAACCTAGTCATGAACAGAACAGTTTTTATTTTCCAGCGTACTGGAGTCAAATTACAGAAGTCAGCCCTGGTGTCCTTATCAGGCTTGTCCAAGAAACAACTTTTCAATCATATAGGCATCCGGATGCGGCATTTATGGCAACAAACATAAATGTACAATTTCAGACTAGTGCAAGCCTTTCCACCGATGAAAATATGCTGGTTTAGCAATACATAGATGTGCATGCTGGTTTTAGCATACATAGATGTGCATGCTGGTTATAGCATACGTAGGTGTGCATGTTCTCTTCCACTTCTTGAAACAATGCATTGGTTTCATACCCTAAAAGGTGTGCATGCTGGTTTTATACATAGATGTGAATGAATGCTGGTTATAGCATACATAGACTTCTGTTCTATTTTGCGTGAACGTTCCATTTGCCATCAAGCTGACTTAGACAGGTTAGAAGAGGATCCAGTCTTTCCAGGCTTAAGAATCTGGAAGGAGCAGAGCAGGTTGGTGTCTACAAGCATTATTGCACCAGCATTGTTGAATTCCCCACAATAATTTGGCGCCGAAAATATGGTGACAAGCTGCCGGTCTGCAAAGAACTCGTACCCGTCCTCCACAACCTGAACCCAATTTTCTGAAGATCATTAAATGAAGCTGAGATGCCTACCAAGTTGCCTCCTTGCAAGACTCAAATCGGAGATATATTGCTGTTTCAGAGCAATATATGCTTTCACAAGGAGAGAAACTGAACCAATATGAAAGGCTCAAAAATGTGTTACCTGGTGTGCCCTGCAAATGAGATCCAAGTCATGCTTCTTCAAGAATTCGGTCACCATGTCTGCGCCGAATGTGAAAGAGACCCCTCTGTCATTCTCCCCCCATCCTTGAACATCTTTATCGGGATCTGCCCACAGAAGATCACACAACAACCCTTGGTCGGGAACATCTATCGGTCGTTCGATCGTCTTTATTTGATCCAGGCTGTCCATATCAGGTGACAATCCACCATGCATACAGAGAATTTTAGCGTCTATGATAGCTGCCACAGGCAAGCAATTGAAACAATCCGTAAAAGTCCTCCAAAGCCTGACACTAAATCTGCGCTTGCATTCGTCGTAGAACCCATAGATTCGATTAATTGATGCACATTCGTGGTTCCCTCTCAAGAGAAAAAAGTTCTTGGGGTACTTGATCTTGTAAGCTAAGAGTAGGCAAATAGTTTCTATGCTTTGTTTCCCCCTGTCTACATAATCACCGAGGAACAAATAGTTGGCCTTTGGAGGAAAGCCGCCATATTCAAATAGACGCAGGAGGTCTGCATACTGACCATGGATGTCACCTGCAAGGAGAATGAGATGATCATCAGATGATGCGAGTGTATATAGGGTGAACGAACTTGAGAAACCATGCGGGTGATTCTGAAACATCTATGACCTTCATCCAGAAAATCTTTGTGGTGAAAAGTCTGGAAAAGGAAATTTGCTAAAGAAATCCTGTGCTCCTGAAGTTCGCTTAAATTGTGGAAACTCTGTATGATCAAATATGACTCTTCAATTCACATATAACCAAAGCTACCATCTCAAAATAGAACGGAAGCAGGGTGTGAAAGAAAAAGAGGAAAGAAACATCATCCATACACCAGATCAGTTCTCGAGAAATGGGGTTTGCAGAGGGTCACTAAGTACTAATTTGGCATCTTTTAATGCAGCTTTGGAATATACTAGGATAGTTTTCATCACCAAGAACGAAGTTTCAGGTAAACAAGATTCTTCAAAGAAAGTACATGAGAGAATCGGTTATCCAGAATAAGAATCATGGAGTCTCAAAAATGAAAAAAGAAAGACTTCATGGAGAACATGTGTACAATGGAGTACAAGAATATCTTCATCTCCGAATGGTAGCTTAAATTTAATTAACTAGAAAGCCGTCCCAAGCAATCACCTGAAGCATAGACAGAAACATTAGCATGGACGGCATTTAATTTTGAGGAACGTCACACAGAGATAGGGCGGGGGGGGGGGGGGGGGGGGGGGGGTGCTGAAGAAATAATATAAGATTACAAGCATTTAGTGAACAAAGTCGTGCAAGTATCTAGATCTAAAGCTACAACAGCATCAAGATAACCAATCTATCAAAGTTAATGTCCCACTATCCCATGTTGCATGGGTGCGGTTGCAGAGATGGGTTGAAGTGTTGGACTACGGCCATATGAAAGTATATTTTGTATATCATAAAATTATTGAGGATCAGAAAATAAATCAGAAAAGGTTGTTATGTAAAATGTAAACCAATCCGTATTACCCTTTGTATAGGTCGAATCACTAATAAAGTAATAACAGCTTAATATTTTATGAGGTATCTCAGTGAATAGGACAAGTCGAACACTTGCAGAAGTGAGTGTCGGGGCATCGGAGTGTCCAACAGGGTACGAGACCCTAGTAAAAGTGTTTTTGTGATAGAGACACTATCCCATTTCAAAAGCAGACTACCAGACGATTCCAGTACTACAGGCTGCAAGGCACCTTCATTTCCACCAAAAGTAGTGCAACTCAAACTTTTAAAAGTTTCAGAATTCCAAAGGCCTCGAAATGAAATTTGGAAAAGAACAAGTGGTTGGTCTAAGGAAGGGGAAAATGCTTAGAATGAACACAATGCATCGTGTATCTTCTCTACCACAAACAAGCATAGCTCTTTGATCTACAAAACCCACTCCCGTAAGATTTGGAATGGCAACAGGCATCAGGCTTGCAACCAATCTATCCTAACTGCACCTAACCCATTAACAAATTTCAGAAATCTCGGCTGACCATGATGGAGATGAACAATTACAAGAGATCCAGCAGATAACTGATACACAAAACAAACTAGCAACCACTTGAGAAAGATGAAGTGGATTCATATGGAAACCTAGGAAGGATACGTGCAGCTGATGAAAATCACAAGTATGCTTGCTTGGAGGAGCTTTTATGCAACTATTGTTTTAACAATTTGGATTTCACCAAAAACTGAAGGTATCTTCCCCCCTTTTTCTCATAGAGAAACCTGAAATGAACAGTTGGTGGACAAATCTGAGGGCTTATAATGACCGAAGGATGAGAACTTAGAGAACCAGGGCCCATGCAATGACTTCAGGAGGCATCATACTAATCATTGTTTTTGCCTATGGCAAAATCAAGGACATTACGAAATAATTGACAAATAAAATATTCTTGATAGACCTTCACAAAAATCTAACAGAAACATAAGGAACAGATGTAGATCTTCACTTTATAAAAGGCAACCACTGTGAAAAGAAAAGGTATCAAGAAAAAGATAATAGTAGTGAAGAGAAGACTAGCGAACATTGCCTTTCCAGTGCCAATTGCTAACTGCCAACACTAGACGGCAGTCATCATTGATGCTGAAATAGATTCATGCCGTTAAGCTTCCTTTCTCTTCATGCTGAAGCTTGTAATCTCTAACCGTTTGCATTGTAGACATACTCTCAGAGCATGTATTTGCCCAAAAATTTTCTCACTTCAACTCCTACCATGACATTTTTAGTCATCTTCTAGTTACGATTCCTGGGGTGAACAATATTCCATTGTAAGGTGGATTATGCAAATGACAATAAGGGAAGTGCCCAAAACAATCAGGGGGAGAAAAAGATTGCAGGTTCAGTCCCTACAGGAAAAATGCAGCTTGGACGGAAAGGTAAAGGCAATCTCATGAGTCTCAAAATTATGTGAAATAGTTTCCTGGGCTTTCTCCAACGTAAGATAGACACCCGTTAAATGGTTGCAACTTGTAAGCAACAGAACAAGCTCCGATTGGACACGGCAGAGTGTTCTAAAACGGCAGCTGCGTTCAGCCTTTCATTGATTAAATGTACAAGTTTGGTCCGATAAAGGCATCCGGGACGACGTCCAGATAAGACCTCAAGTAGTGGTGCCAAAATGCGGTGGACAAGGGTGTAGAGAAATCTCATATCAGGAGAAAACCGCAAGGGTGATGCACCATTATATGGGGATAAGAGAATTGAAATCCTACTCCCTCGACCCCAAAAGTAATGTTGGCTTAGTCGCTACGTTACGATAACCACCAAAAGTCCATCTCATGAAAACATCAATAATGGTTGCCATATGTTCTTCCTCATTGTAATTAACAAATAAAACCAAGACCATTCTAGAGGAAAATAAATTGGCACCATAAAACCATAATGGGCAAAAAGAGGATGACAAGCAAGACCCACGCCACATGATCAAGAACAAACGCTTGTTTCTGATCGACTCAACACAAAACGGATCGACCAAGTTAAGAAAAGAGGGATCTGCGCGGAAAGGGGAGAAGAAAAATGCGTACCGCAGATGTTAATGGGAGCGTCCAATTCAAGGAGGTTCGGTTGGCTAAGGAATATCTCCTTAGATGCGTAACAAAGCTGCATAATCTCCGACTCCATGAGCTGAACCCGCTTCACAGCCTTATTGTTGTTGTTATTGTCCTTATTGCTATTGCTACCGTTGGTTGTGGTCGCCGTATTGTTCTTCCTTGCTTCCAACAACCGATTTATCAACTCATCCAACAATCTCTCTTCCATCCCCATCTCCCACCCTCACAAAATCGATGGTTTAATCTATCTGCCACAGGATAAGCGATAAGCGCGCTCTCAATCTCTCACACACACACACGAAAACCAAAAGAGAAGGACAGAGAGGGACGGGGTTCCGTTATACCGCTGGCTTTGTGCCCCTTGCACGTTTCCCCTGTTCTCGGCTTATCTTTTGGAAAAGAAAGACACCTACAGGAAGATCCCTCGACAGACCGCAAGTTGGCAGCTGCCATCTTTACCTGAAATACCGCCCCAATAAAAGATCGCCCTCGTTGTCTGGATTTCAAGGAATGTGAGCCTCTGCCGCCTTGTCGTCTACATCCAACCTTTAAGTATTGATGCGGCCACCCACTCACATCTCGCTTTTGACAACGATCACAAAGCCTTATCCCTGGTTTTGGTGATCGCTGCTTATATATATATATATAAATACATATATTTTTATTTATTTATCTTTATTCTAATTTCCATACATAACCATACGACTCCCACATCCTTTTACTTTTTGGAAGCATGTTGTTTTTTCTTAAGAGAATTTGAAAAATAAAAGGAACAAACTTATTGCTCTCACCTTCCTCTAAAAGCAAAAGCAAAAAGGAGTGCTTGAGTATGGACAGTCACGTGTATGCAGAAACCATCACACTCTCTCTCTCTATATATATAGACATACATACGTATATATATATATATATAAACTAAAAACCTAAACAATGAACATATTAAAAAAAAGACAAAAGAACAACAAAAATGTTAAAGAGAAACCAATAACTCACAAGATTGAGCTGTATGACATGTAGTTGACCCATTAATATAAGAAAAGGCTTAGTTATTATATGTACAAACATATATATATATATATATATATATATATATATATATATATATATATGTAAAGAGAGGGAAAGAGACTTGTACTCATTGTTAAGATACTCAATTATTTTAAAATAGTAATTCGTGTTATAGTGGAACTAATATTTTACATTATAGTTATCTAATTAGTAGCATACCCATTGAGTATAACCACTTTAAGAGAGAGAGAGAAAGTGAACTTTTTAAATTTTCATACATGCTAAAATATCCACGATAATTGAGATTGTTTGGTTGGAAATATAAGATGTTATAGAGTCAAAAAGCACATTTCTACTTTTTACTTTTTAACCTAAACCATGCATTTCTCCAATAGCATGGTTCCTATTATGTCTCTCTCCCCCTCTCTCTCTCTCTTTATATATAAATATAAATATATTAATATGTGTACTGCTTTTGAAGAAACCAAGTTGCTGCAATTAAAAGGAAGAAGACAACCTAAAAAATAACGAATAAAAAAATGAAGGCTGGCTCAAGGGGTATTTTGTGAACACTGGGCTCCCTTAAACCAGGTTTCCAAAGGTTTTTCAGAAACTGGATACAGAACCAAGTTTTGTGCAAGACCAGGTTAAATCTCGTGGATGATCAAGTTGGCAGACAATAGTGGTCCTAGAACTACAACCTATGTCGACCTAGGCAAGTTAGGTGGATGAAAAGTGTATCACATATCCATTCGAAAATGCCGCTCATGAGCTCATCCATCATAATCTACTTATATATAATTGTAATATACAAAAATACCACAATATTTTTTTACCTTTTTAATTCAAATATCTATTAAAAATGCACCTCATGAGCTCATCCATCATAATCTCTATATATAATTATAATGTACAAAAATACCACAATATTTTTTACTTTTTAAATTCAAACATATATCATTAGTCATGTCAATTGAATACTAGAAATGTTTATATCTAAAAACGTTATGCATTTACTTTCTCTCTATATATGAGAGAGGGGGGGATTGGATGGTAACCATCTCTTACACTCCACTCTCAGCATCATCTTTTATTTTTAGGGACATTAATTTCATTTGTAAAAGTTAAAAAAAGAGTATCTTAAGAATATGAAAGATACCTTTTCCTATTCGTACTCTAAAAGATAAAAGAAAAGCAAGTGAATATTGTAAGTATATATAATTTTATATATATAATTTACATACATAAATTTTATTTTAATTTAACCCTTCATTATATATATATATATATATATATATATATAGTAAATGTGCACACCAATTTGTATCTTATTATCCTTAAAGATTTCAACAATGAGATCAATGATTGAATTTTAAACCCTCTCTCTAACATTATGTGTGTTATATGTGTGCATAGACATGGCGGGTTTTTCGTGGAACCGGGACCGATTTTGGTCCTGGTTCCAGTTTGAGTCCCAAATTATCTAGAATCGAAAAAAAATCATTGGATCTTTTGAAATCAAGAAAAATATGAAACCTATGCTTCCAATGGACTGACCGTTTCTGGGACGGTTGTAGTTTTGTGGAAGGTAGAATCAAAACTAAACTGGATGGTTCCTGGTCCAATGTCCAGTTTGAACAGTTCTGGTTTCAGTCAGATCTTGACTCGGGTATAATTCACAATTAACAAACTTCGTACTCTTGTGCACTAAGAGCGTTAACCCGTAGGGTATGGCTCTCAACTTGTGTGTTGTAGACTGCAAGTTCAACTCTCAGGGCGTGTGCATATCCAACTTCGGCCTCCCGTTGTAAAAAAATGAAGATTTTTTTTCTGTTTGTTCAAAATTTAGCTTTAATTAGAAAATACTTGTGGAATGAAAGTCGCTTTTAGTATTTGTCAAGACAATGGACAATTTTATTATGACAAGGAGCTCTAATACAAAATCTTGATGTCATATTCCCAAACAGTATCTATTCTCGATCGAAGATACAATCCTCAATCTTGTTCATAATGATTTCCCTAATCCTTTCTTTATGAAAAGAAAAGGAAGAATACTTCATAAATTTTTCCTTGGGACCATGAAATTGGATCTAGTCATAAGAAGGATGTTCGGTATAAATAACTTACCAAAGTAGGTAAATATTTTTCTTTGCTTCTATAAGCAAGTTGGTTTCGGAACTACGAGATGCACACCGATTATTAAGCTACGAACCAAGCATCATATCTACATTGAGCCGATTTCAAATTTCGAAAACCAACTTAAAGTCCATATAGTTCATGGGGGGATTGATGGGCTATAATACAAAATTTGCTCCATCATAAACCATTCAAGAGGCTATTTACCCCTCTAAAAGAGTTTCTAGATTTGTCACTGCCCTTGATCAGTGTGCTATGCTCGTTGTGGGCAAGCAATTCGTTTCATTGAGATTGCAAATCTTTCATCTATTTATAGAAGAGAGGATTAATAATTGAATAATGGTATAATTTAATACGGAAATTTGAGTTCTAATATCAATAGAAAACGAATTCACTTTTCTGAAATGTTCATACGGACTTTGACAGGTCGCCAGTACAAGGACTGGGGATCGACAATGACATGGAAGACATCACCACAAACCTCCTAAGGCTTCATCTGTGTAATCTGACATAAGTGCATAGATTTATTCTAACCTTGATCCGGGATCGATAAGAAGCTCTTCTTCTCCCCGATCACCTCGAATTTGTTCGAGATTGGGCCTCAAAAGGGTCAACTAACTGGAGCTTAGTATGGAAGCCCGTTTTGATTCTTCTCTCTGCCCAGGATCACCATTTTATATATAATCATTATTGTTGCCAAATCAATATTCTATATCCATAAAGTTTGTTTTCTTTTGACAATATCCATAAAATTTGTTGGTATTGATGTTATTTGAAGATTTGGGTCTTTGGTTTCATCATCCTTTGGTTTTGCTATCTCTAAACAGCTGCAATTAATGTTAAATACAATCATTTAAGGAGAGTTATTAAGCTCCTCAGAGAGCCTAATGGATGTCCTATCATTATCCCATGTCTCTTGCGGGCACAACTACTTTATTTGAAGGTTCTTTGATTTGGTAAGTCATTAATTTAGATTGTTAATATCCATCTTTGTCTGCCAAGTGCAGTAAAGTTTATGTTTAATGTCAATCAACCATCATATACATACTTTGATTCAAAGGGTTGATCAAGTTCCTTTTCTTCTCAAAGCTAGCTTTATGGACGTGATTCTAAGTTTTACACTGGCCGCACAAAGAAAACCATATATGCAATGAAGTTATTAGAAACAAATTGGAAGTAGATGATAAAATTAGAAAAAAATATTTAAGTTGATTTAGACATATAGAAAGACAACTTAAAGAAGTTTCGGTAAAAGGTATGAGAAACTAGATAGTGAAAATTTTAAAAGAGAAAGAGTAAGATTGTTTGAAGGAAGCAATAAAGAATGACCTAACTTATGTTGAGTTAATTGTTAATATAATACATGGTCAAACTCTATAAAAATAAAGAATCCATATAGATGCTTATATATTTTAGATTAAAGGGAAAAGGAGCAAGAAAATGAAGACTCCATCCAAACTTGTTTAGTATGTTTTGACAGGCTTTGACAAGATAAATAATGTGTGTCCATCTATGATATCATCAAAAGAAAAAAGCAAAAGGAAATCATTTTATTTATTTTATATAATATCATATTATTTAATAAATATAAAAATAACATGATTTATAAGACGAATAAACGGTAAATAAAGATAAGTCGTAGTTACTCGGATGGATGACATCTTGGGAAAGTTGTGTTGCACCTTTTTTTATGTTCTTATCCAGCATACTGACCATGAATGGACTACTACTATTTAGACTCAAATTTTATTTTTCTTATAAGTACTTATATGTATGAAAGTACATACGGACCACCCTGCGGTCAATCTGTGCGGACTGTCGGCTCATGACAGCCAATGGAAACCTGCCACATTGCGTAGGAAAGGAATGATAGCCGTTGGAACACCCTTTCCCCCAACTTTCCCGTTTTCAAAATTCGAATTGGCCAACAGTTAAGGCAATGCAAAGCAATCTCTCTCTCTCTCTCTCTCTCTCTGCGTGTGTGCGAATTCTTTCTTCTTCGTTTTGGGGGTTCGGTGGTGATGGAGAAATACGAGAAGCTGGAGAAGGTGGGTGAAGGTACCTACGGGAAGGTGTACAAGGCTCAGGACAAAGAGACGGGGCAATTGGTCGCGCTCAAGAAGACGAGGCTCGAGATGGACGAAGAAGGCGTCCCACCCACCGCCCTCCGCGAGATCTCCCTCCTCCAGATGCTCTCTCAAAGCATCTACGTTGTCCGGTGTCGCCCTCAGCCCCATCATTTCTTCCAATTCATCTTGTTTATTGTTGCTGGTTTTCTTAAATAGTTTTTGGTCTCCTTCAGGTTGCTCTGTGTGGAGCACATAGACAAGAATGGAAAGCCGCTTCTTTACTTGGTGTTTGAGTATTTAGATATGGACCTTAAGAAATTCATCGATTTGCATCGGCGCGGGCCTAACCCCAAGCCTCTTGATCCTGCCGTCATCCAGGTGTTTGATCTTCCACTTTCCCATTGTTTTTTGCGATCCGAAATTCCGCTTTTGAACTTTTTATTTCTTTGATGGTGTTCAACTTAGGAGCAATTGTGACAAGTACCAATTTCCTTAATCGTTTCTTCTAGTTGGTATTCTGGAAATCATTTATCAATGTGTCTTATTGTAATAGCATTGTTGATCTTCAGGCAATATCAGTTGTCAGGAGTAATTGAATTGTTTTCTTTTAGAAACAATCCAATAGAGTGAAAATTTATGTGGAAAAGTATATTTAACAGAACAATTCTGCGGACTGCATACTAGCAAAGTATTTAATCTAACCCGCAGGTTCACAGTTAAATGTCATTTCATGTACGTATTAAGTTCATCAAGTTTATGCTGCCCGCGATTTTATATCCTCATGGCACCTTTCTTAGGCACTGATTTGTGATCGAGGATTCCTTAGATGCAATATGCTTTTCCTCGCTTCTGCCTTATTTGAGCATGTACGACAGAACTCACTATGAACAAATTGGTGTCTTCATCTTTGTTTACGTTTCTCTCTTTGTCATCCGACTATTTAGTATTATGCAGTCTTTCTTTCCTTTTCTCCCTTCGGACTCACAACCTCTTGTGTTTTTTCACTCCCAACAATTTACACTAGAGCTTCATGTACCAATTATGTAAAGGAGTAGCACACTGTCATGGCCATGGCGTCCTCCACAGGTTCAACTCTCTCTCTTTGAGTTTGGTTCTGATTTTTCTTTTTCTGAATTGAAAATATCCTCTGCTACAACTGAATGCTACCTTTGCTGATAGGGATTTAAAACCTCAGAACCTCTTGGTGGATAAAGAAAAAGGCATTTTAAAGATAGCAGATCTTGGCCTTGGTAGAGCCTTCACTGTTCCCCTTAAGAGTTACACACATGAGGTTGGTTCATTATCCTTTTCTATAAATAGCATTCATTGTACTTTAGATTTTCTGATATTTGTGAATGTTTATTTCAGATTGTGACCTTATGGTACCGAGCACCAGAGGTATTGCTAGGATCTACTCATTATTCAACAGGAGTTGACATGTGGTCTGTCGGTTGCATATTTGGTACATCTTTCTCCCTTAAGATCAAATGACACATTTTATACACGGGAGAAGTTTGTCCATGCGATCGTTTTATAAGAACACTTCAAAAGTTTCTGAATGCTCCAGTTTCTATGCTTTAGTTGTTCTAAGGATATCTATAATATTCTTTACAACTTTGTGGTCCAACATATTCTTGTTGTGAAAAGGTAACACTTCTAGTTTGGTTTAAATAGTTGCTCTCCATTGAAAATTCAAGAGTTTGATTCCCTTTCCTTTAATGCATATATGATGCTCTTGTTACATTTAGGTTCTCAGCTCATATTATACCTACTATGTCTCTAATTATTCATTTGTGTTCTACAAGAGATGGTCTTCATTTATGCTGCGCACGAACTGCTTAATTTGATCAGGTTTCCAATTGTATCCGCTTTGATAATCAAACTGAACTAATTTTGTTTGACATCCACTGCTCTGCCCTGTTTAGATTCGTAAAATGACTGGGTGCAATTCAAAGTAGTTGTTGATTTCTCTGGTTTGTTGTTTCCTTTCCTCATATTTGAGACCTCAGGTTCCTTCTCTCTGATTTCCATAGCACCATGACCTTCAAAAGTGTTCTAGGCATTGCTAGTCAATCATAACAAACAAATTAGCCAGCTCAATGATCCTAAAAAATTGCTTGTGCTGGATGACATAGAGACCTCAAGCAAAATAGGTGTTGGCTGGGTTGATGGTGATTTGAATGTTTTAGAGTCTTTGAGCATGAACATGTCGAGAGTCATCACCAATTTTACCTGCTACCTAAAAACTAAATGGGCTGAGGTCAGGCCTGGTTTTCCCTTGCACTCTTAGAGGATTGCAACTCCAGATTTCATGCGAAAGTACCAAACTATTACTTGTATCGATTGTTGGATTTCAAGGTTAGATGTCATGACTCATACGGGCTAGAATTAGTGAGGAAAGATTATGTATCCTCTTCCTTCTAACAATATCATTCAGCAGCTTTATTTCAAATTTGGCTAGTTTTTCTTATTCTTTTCTTTAAAATGTTTTCTACGTTCTTGCAGCTGAAATGGCAAGAAAGCATGCTTTATTCCCTGGAGATTCTGAGCTGCAGCAATTGCTCCATATCTTCAGGTATGCCATGTTCAGAGCTTGGTCTGTCTCGGCCAAATTCCACTTTCACGCATATTCAACATTTATAGAGAATTTTTACAGCTTCTATCTCTTGAAGTTTACATTTGTGCAGCATATCTAAGTGTGTTTTTTCAGACTAGGGTGCATGTTCATGCGTGCAGTACATGTGCTCGTTACATAAGCTATGCTTCAACTGCATACTCAATGATAGCACCTTGGTTTTGATTTCTTTTTTGATATTTCAGTAGGTGACCCTTCTGTCATGTTTTCTTTCTGGTGGTTGGTACTTCAAGTGTTCTAGATAAGCCTTAGGAAATTTGACCTAATGTTCCTTTTTATTCAATTACGCCGCTGTCTACGCTCTACAAATATCTTCTCTCTTTTTATGCAATTGAATCTCTGCTGATGCTCTAAATCATTTATCATTTAAGGTACTGCATTTTATTGTACTTATCCAACAATGGTTTCTACTTACAGGCTGCTTGGAACCCCAACTGAGGAGCAATGGCCAGGGGTACGCTCCTTGAGAGACTGGCATGAGTATCCGCAGTGGAAGTCTCAAAGTTTAGCTCGTGCCGTTCCGTCTTTGGATCATCAAGGTCTTGATCTTTTATCGGTATGTCGCATACAACAGAGCTCTGTCATTTTGAAGTACAAATTTTCCTTTTCGCGTAAATCTGATACTCGGCGTTTTCATATACACTATTTCATGTTTCTGTGCTGAAATTGTTTTTTCTATTATCTTATTTGAGCAGAAAATGCTTCAATATGATCCATCAAATCGAATTTCGGCAAAGGCAGCATTGGACCATCCTTACTTTGACAGCCTTGACAAGTCTCAGTTCTGATTACTCTGTCAAATCCGTCACGGTCTCCTGTTTCCTCACTGTTGTGAATCAGTACCATGTGCTCATGTTAAGTGGCAATTGTTGTTGCCTTAAGCTTAATAATTAACTTGCGTGGAGTCTGTAATGGTTTCCGAAATGCATTTGTTGTTCTTTTCAATGGCAGGTTAAGCCACAATGTTTTGGATTTCCATAACCTCATGTATCAGAATTTGCGTTGATAAGGATTCTCTTTATTTTGCCGAGTCATTTTTGCGCCTCTTCTCAAGAACAGTAAGACTTCATGTTCTTCTGGCTCAAGAGACAATTGAGTGATCGAATGAATATCCGATTGAAAAAATCTATTCTGCGAATCAGTGTAAGACGACGGACTTTGCTTTATTGATTTCTCACTCTGCTCCATTTTTTTACTTGTAACTTCTCGGAGGGACCATCCTGTGTGGACAATAGACCAGATTAATGACCGGCTGGGAATCTGCAGCTCACTGTTTTCATCACCTATCACCGCCCGCCGACATCACACTTTTTAGTACCGGCTTTTACAAACAGGGAAGGAATTCTCAAGACCAAGGAAAGGAATTCCCGTTTCCCCACAGTCAAACTCCCCAAACGCTGTTTTCCGTGTTTCTCACTTGTGGTTTTCGCATGCAAGTCCTTCAATGCATCAAATAATCAATCACCTGAGCGCCCCTTGAGAGGTAAAACTTTATGACCTCATAGTAACTTTTAGCCCAAAACAGAGTTCCACGGTCTTGGAGATTTTGTTTTTTAGTTGTGAACGGAAATGGTACCACTTGGTTCCAAAATTGGCTTGAAAGCTAAAATGTACGTGAAGAAAAAGAACGGTGCAACTCATTTTCCTTCCTGTGGAAATCCGAATTGCATAGCGTGGATCTTTTAGTACCTCAAGTTCTTCATTTGTGAAAAGTTCTGCCCTCCACCTGGAGCTGTCGACCGAGGTGATAAACTTGTTGGATACATCAGTGCAGCGTGCATGCAGCCCAGAACATATAAAGGCATCAAGGAGATGTCATTGCCTCAAACCCTGGTGGCCTAAACAGCAATAAACTTGTTGATTTGTCTGGTTAACTGCACGTAGCTAACTAGCTAGCAGGCCGAGGCCTCGTCCATTAGTAGAATTAACCAGACAACTCACTACACCAACTAAGAACAGCCAGGCACCCCCACTCGTAGAATTAGGAAAGATCCTAACTAGCACAACCACCTGAACTTTTTGTACTGCCACATAAAGCTGCTGGTAGTTCAGCTCGTTTTGCATCTTCTTCGTGTTTGGTTCGTGAGATTAGCTGAACATGGATAATGTGAATGCTGTTCAGGAAGCTCACCGAACAAGGAGACTTATGAGTATCGCTTGGATCTTCAACGATTACCTTTATAAGTGAAAGATGCATGTTCTCTAGGCAATAGCATGATACTGTTTTGGAAGTGAGCTAAAATGAACAGACATAAGGTCAACCAGCTCGGGTACGAGTTTGAACTTGCTGAATACGAAAAAGTTGAGTCCTTTATGAATCATTTGTTGATATTTCTGGTACTTATCACCTTTGTGCTTTACAGGTCTTCCCTCCTTTGCTTAAAGGTTCCAGAATTTATTAGTTTAAGAATACATTGGCCAGTTAACTTGTAAAGGCTCAAAAGCGTTATCATTTGAAACGTGCTCTCGCTTTCTTCCACTGGGGGTTCGTCGTTGGCAGTACATTGGGTGTATTCTGAATTAAGAAAAACAGAAAGAAAAATAAGAACCCTGGAAATATCAAGCAGACTGTATGGTTTTTAAGCAAAAGTCGTCCTCGCGCCACTAGGTTAACTCCCAAAATGAGACCAATCTCTCAGTTAGAGTAGAACAAACAAACCAGTTGCAGCAACGGAATATGCGTGTGTTTGTGCGTGCATGCGTTTTGTGAATTCAGCAGCAAATATAAGAGACCATGTGGGGAGGATATCAGCAAGACACACTATTAAAACTCTCTCTCTCTCTCTCTCTCTCACGCACGCACGCACACAGAGCACAAGTCAAAGTTGTTAGGACACCGGGCATAGGAAAAAAAATTAAAAGAATAACTGTAGCAAGTATCAAGAAAATAAAAGAATGACCGTAGAAGTAATGCATTCTGCACTGCGGGTACTTGGAGCTCCGGTCGGGTTCATCTTTTTTATCTATCATTAGAATCTATTCTAATTATGATATTGGCTCTTTGAACCGGTTCCTCAGAAGAGTTCTTGTATAAACTCGTCAGACAATAAGCCGTAAATAAATCAAACCCCAGCCAAGCCGTCTCGGACGCTAAGTGGGGGTTGACACCACTGTGCCTTAATCTCGTGTAATATTAGAATTTAACTCCAAATAGCTAATATAGTAATAAGAGAACGATATATGGAAATAATGCAAGTCCCAAGAAGTGCAACAATTTCATGTATTCTATGTTCTAGTTAAATGCATTTTAAGTTTCAGCCGAATGACTAGATATACTCAGACCATGCCAGAAATGACCAGAGCTTTAAGAGCAAGGACGCTTATGACGCTATCTTCCTGAATCAAGGATCAAATATTACCTCACAGATTCGTTCAATTGGAGATGTCAATGCTGTCCAAGATCATTTCCGGATTCCAATATCTTCTAAAGTAAGTCTGATAGTCCAGGTTGCTGTCTACAATATGAAGATTCATTAACTGCTCCAAAACTCATACAATAGGTTATAGGAATAAAAAATACAAAGAAAATCTGGTTATGTTGATGTGCTTATCAGTATACCAATCATAGGTAAGCGATGCTGGTATAACCATTAACTCAGAACTTGTAAGGCATCACAAAAATATGGTAAGGGCACCCTCCCAGACTGAGCACCGAGAAAAATAAGAGAGGTATTGAAGAGCCCTCTTCGCATAAGGGAGTTAAGTGAGATCTTGGTGCCCCAAAAGGATGACATCCCTCTCCAGTAAGCTTGCCAAGTTAGTCGCCTGCAACATAGGTCTTTGCCTCATAGTACCTCTTCTCACTTTCTGATTTCTTCTCATTCCGCTTCTGCAGTAAGAATACAGTTTGATAAGTTTTTTTTCTTATTACATAAAAACCAAACACTACTAACTGCCAGTTACATTGCTTTGTCTGTTCATTTCAAGCATGGTTATGTATAATTAGAATGTGTATTTTAACATGCAGTAGTGATAACCAAGTCAAACTATGAGGTTTTGTGCCTTCCTATTGCAACTTAGGTGGAAGGAGAAGAAAGCCTCGGTGGGAGGGGGAGAGGCGTCAATTGAGACACCACTCTGGAAGAGCTAGAATTCCCAGAGATTAGCACTTTCAGAGTGACAAGTACCCAATAAATATGAAAGATATGGTAATCTCATCTGCGTAATAATGTCACAGGGTAGAAGCTCAGGAATCGACCATCAATTATGTTGTATAATGAAGAGGCCTAATTGCTTCAGATCTTGAGGTAAATAGCCACCAATAGATGCACCCCATTTCCCATCAACTGTAGTTTGGCCCAGAGGACATATCTGTCTATAACGGCCAGCCTACCTCTAAGGTTAAGTATGACACTTCAAGGACTCCACTGACATCCCTGTGACATTTCAGAGTTTATTTCTTGCATAAGACATCTGATGGACGGAAGGGTTTGAATTTCAAAACAGTTGGAAGTTATATTCTATAGGAATATAAAGATAGTAGTGACTCCAAATTTCTTTGTTTTCTTATTGATTCACATGAATAATGCAACTGCATCAACAGCAGGTCAGATAAACAGCATTAGCATATATATGTGGACCAGGCATTCTCTATGCATTTTAAGTATAAACTTCTCCTTAGGCAGGTATGGATTCATTTCCTTGACAAGTATCATATGGATCGAGCAACCGAAGCTAGCTGATTGTTATAATGGGTTGAAAGAATCCCTGACGAGCTAAATTTACAGATAGTCTTTCTTCCGAGTTTGTTTATAAAGTAATTCCTGCAAACATGTTCCATATGTTCTGTTGAAACATGTTAGCGGTAACAGTCAAGCACTTTTTCCAGGTGATTCAACTTTACTAGCATTAAACGAGAGGTCTTTCTCCAAAGAAACAAGTACTGGATTATTTCTCCACAACCCTGTTAATTTTCCGAAACTCCCTAGCCTGCTTCTGACAAACTTCTCTTCGCCTATTTCGAACAAGAAAATGATCCGTCTTCCAGCAGTAACACATCATGAGAACTGAAAGAATCTCAAACATAAGTTTTACCACTTCCTAAGGCACAAATATATTTCCAGCCACCGTTGTTACTGACACTTGTTATGGTAAACATTCACCACGAAAAGCAAATCCAATTTTGGATTAGACATCCTAATCTTCTCCAAACAAAACTAGATCAGGGCACTAAGTGGGGTTAGCCACATTCATTTCTAGTCATCACCCACTTTAAATTCCGAAAAGAAGCAACATCATATGTGATCGTTTCTTTATTAAATTTCTGAGGCCTTCCTTGGTCTACATCACACAAAATTACTGGAATTAGAAAATATAGTGAGAAAAAGAAGAACCTGATAGGCCTCATGGTTGGCAACAATCCTTTTGATTATTGTGGTAGTTGAGATATCCAAAGGACTTTCCAACTCTTTGAAGATACCCATGCTAATAGGCACAGCATATGGATTACAATTATCCTGCTTGTGAGATATCATATCAGCATTTCAGCACAACCTCAGCACCATTTTTGGTGATAACTAAATCGAATCACATGGATGAACAAGTTCAAAAAACAAGACCAAGGTAGTGGCAAAAGCAAAATACAGTTTTGACTTTCAACCAACCAACAGAAAGTTTAGAATCAACCTTCTGATAATCCATGTTCTCGGCCACTGTCCCATGGACAACCAAGGAGATATTAAACGTGGTGATCTGGTGAAGTGGAAAACATAACAAGTAGAGAAGTAAGAAAGAAGGTGGTTGACAACCAAGAACTGAAATGCAAACTTCAGGCAATAATACGGAGAAAAAGATAAACAGGACCAACCATATCTTTTGACACTTCCCAAGGAGCACCAATTATCACCTCATCAACATATCGACAAGCCAAGACACTTAAGCTTCTTTCATGCAGGTTCATGATAGGGCGGTGTAACCCTCTATTAGTACTGCAACAATCACCAGAAGTTGAAAGGCAAGAATTTGGCTAAGGAAAAGATTGTTAGTCTGTTTTCCATTATCTATTAACATTTTATAGGAATAGTCGACATCCTATAGTTCACATATTTTAGTTCGAAAAGCAGCTCACATATTTCTAACATTTAATAGATTGCTACTCCATTATTTATTAAGTAATACTAATATTTTATGGCTTAAATATACTAACTATTTAATCGATCTTTAACAAAAAGATAACTTATCAGGAGTCATCTATAACCGAATGCAATGTACACATCCATAAAAACAAGAAAAAAATTCACAAAAGTACCTTGTAGTTGCTCAAATCTTACATTTTGAGACCTCAACTTCTCATCCTTTTAGAAAGAACATAAGGTTTCCTTTGTTAATTCAGATATAGACCTGAGGTTTCTACCTTTAGTCAAATACGGATGTTAGGTTCCTACATCTATGAAAAACTAATGCTATTAGCTATAATAGAGATTGAAACTTCATATTCCTAATTTATCAAGGATGGAAACCTCATGTTCAAAAATTGAGGTATTAAAGTGTAAAATTTTGGAAACCACAAGATACTTTTGTAAAATTTTCTCTAAAAACAAAAAGATCAACATATCCTTGACCCAAGAAAATACCCAAATGAAACATGTAATAACTAGGAAACATTATGAATGTTCAGTAATTTGAACTTTTTCAAATATACTCTATGAATTGAAATAAGAAAAAGTAAAATTGAAACACAAATAAGATGTTAAAATAATACTGTCACTATCATATTTTTTAGAAAGGATGTGAAGTTTGTGTCTCATAGACATCATATGTAAGCAGATCTCCTTGTGGTATAGATCTTTCGGTGGGACCAGATGAGACCAAGACAGAAGTTTAAGTTTTCAAATGGTGGTGATACCATGCAAACAACGCACGTTAAGTATTAAGAAAAACTATCTTGCATATGGAAGTATAGAAAAGGCAACTTAACATTCTCTGTGCATTATTTTGTCTTCTTTGAAATTCTGGTGCCTGATGAGAAATGCCAATGTTCTTCAATTAAGCAGGCAACAGATTGAAATGCCCACTCAAGCATAAGCATCAAGCTTCTTATACAAACTTATCCATAATATTTCATAATAATCATCGATATAAAGGTTACAGCTGTAATACTTCCAGTGGGCAGAAAGAAACTGAAGTCAAGAACTTCAATCAATAGCCTACCCAAAAAAAATGAGGACCCACAACTCAGAAAAGAAATTATCAGTGAGAAAATGCCTTCAGTTTCACATAGGTCCATTGAACATTATACTTCCTTGATATTGGATTAAGAACCTCTCTAGTAAAATCTAATATATAATCGAATTGAACAAGATTTCCGATCATCTTATAAGTTATGTCCACCCTACCTTATCATCTGAATGTGATAGTATGCACAAAACAGTTGAGAAATAGTAATGCACAAAACAATTGAATAAGAGTACACATCAACTATCAATCAGCATCATCTAATTCATGTTTGGGCTACAGATATTGGTACTGGACCTTCTCAAATGATAAACAGACCAAAGTATTCATTATTGGAAATCTGCACATGGCAAGCCAACATCATGTTACCAGCGCATATCACAGATAGCAGGATTTTTAAATAGAAAACCTGGTATTTGAGAAGATGCAACTCAGTTGTATGGCAAACAGGATTCAAGTTATCTCCCTGTCAGTTTCAGTATATTCACCTGACTGTTTGATCTGTGTGGATACCGACAAGTAAAAAGTCCCCAAGACCATGTGCAAGTCGTAGTATCTACATAAAACAAGAGAAGCAAATGTTGAAAAAACATAGAAGAAAGAATACCACTAGTTTCTGTAGAAAAAATAATGTAGAAAGTTTGTATAACCACAGCTCAATCTCCATCTGAAAGATTACAGGAGGGATTTAAATTCTATGGCTGGTCTAATCACATAAAAATCTAGGAGCCGTAAATGGTGAAAGTGATACATGCTAAAATCACATAGATATGATTTTGTCATATAATAACAAAAGAAAATCTAGACCACAATTACTAGATGATGATGTACAAGCTCTCAAACAAAGAGTGTATCATATGTACACATGCAAGCACATGGAAGAAATGTCCGCAGAGATATTAAGTTCATTTAAGACAATATAAAACAAGCACACACATTCTTATGCATCTATTTGGCAACTTTTACAGCATTTCCAGGGAAGAACTAGCAAACATTATCCAAGATTGCTCCATCCACAATTTATTGACGAGATCCTATCAACTGGCACAGCCTCGAACAAGATATGGTTCATCTAAAGGCTAGTGAAAAAGTTTGGATCGTCCAAAATCAAAGAGATAGTTTGGCTGTAACACTAGTGGAAGTAAGATGCAGGAATCGTTCTTTGCTGCAGGAGAGGAGCCTTAGTGGTGAAAAAATGTACCTAGATATGCATCCACGGACAACTTGGAAAAATAGAGTCAAGTCAAAGGTTCAGCTCAAACCCAACCTGGTAGGCCAAGACCTATTTACAGGCTGAGACACCTAAAAAGACAATTTATTGCCTAGAACATCTTCACACGAGAACCAACCAGAAAATCTGCTTGCTTATGAAAATTCTCTTGCCGAAAGGGGAGCACGTTAGAAAATACATAGAATTCCCATTAAGTTCTTTCTTTCTATAGTTTCTCCAGTGACTGCTCCCTAGAACTTCTTGTCCTATGACTATTAGGACAGAGTTCTGATTTATTATAAATAGTCTCTGGGAATTCTTTTCTAGTTTATTCCTCCATTCAAAGGTTGAGAGCTAGCCTCCCAGGTCTTTTCATTCCAGTCTTTGTGTACATAGGAGGCCATCCAGTACTTTGGTTTCCATGGATTTGAAGCCTCGTTAATAGTGTATGTCACATGTATAGAAGACACAAAATGAAAGTGTTCACATCTCATGTTTCGTCTTAATCGAGTCATTCATCTCTTACAAGTTGAGAGGTCTTCTTGGTACTTGATAATGTATGGACTAATTCAGGACAACTTACTCATGTAAGAGTTCTTCTACCTTAAGACACATCGTAGCTTGAGCATTGGAATGGGAATTTTTGTACTGAGGAACTGCTCCGAAAATTGCTATGGAGGAAGAGTAAGGAAATTTTTCAAGGTTGCAATAGAAATACAGAAAGCTAGGGAAACATGAAACTGGAAGGGCAATAACAAATGGAAGAGGGTCGGTGGAATATGAAGAGAATCTCACTTTGGTGCTGGAAGCTTTGAGGATGATAATCTTCGTTCTGCTAGATTCATATAATTCTGCACAGTCTCTCAATATTTGTATAGAAACAACGGTTGGTATATTACCTTTAAGACGACACTGAAAGACAAAGAAGGAATGTATATTTGGAGGCAAACAAATACAAGCTGGTATCATCTTGTATACATGATTGCAGAAACCCCAGAAGGACTATTTACATCTCAACATATTAATAATTTCTGAAAATGTAACCTACATATTAATAATTTCTTCTTCTGAAATTTGATAGTTTGGAAATCCACCACACATGTTAAGTTGTTAAGCATATATAGCAGCTGTTGCAGAAAATTCTGTACAAGTTCTTCAAAGTGCAGGATGAAAATTATACCTCCACATGTCCAGCATGGAAGAGATCAAATGCACCATCTATATAAACTATGCGTGCGTCTGGGCCAGGTCCCTGCATCCACAGTAAAAAAGGTGCAAGAAGGTCTGCTTATAATTATCATGTCTCAAAGAAACTGCTTCACAAATTCGAGCATAATAGTCATGTTATACTACTTGCCAATGTGGTTAGAATTGTACAAACTTGTAGATGACCTTGCAACACATGCAGAAAACAAGAAAACGTTGGCAGGCAGTCAACAGTTTAGCATGAAACTGAACTATAAATTTTTTTGCACCAAGTGGTTTGTCTCCAAAAACAGACATGCATATATTAAGACATGTAATAGGCACGGCCCACTAGGGGAAGTAAATCACTTTGGCCTGGCCGGGCGACTAGAGCTCAGGACAGGCCCTTGGGGCCCCTAACTAGCCATTGGGGGCTGACCATCCCACTCCTCTCTCTCCCATTTGCTGTTGTATTCTCCCACTTGATGCTGTATTTTTACTTCATTCTTGCTCTATAAATAGAACTCATTCTTTCCTTAATAAACATGTTGTTTTACAACACCTTGACACTTGTTTTGACTCCTTGATTGTTTCGGTATTCGGACTTGTATTGAGCTTTGAAACACCAAGCATTTGGTGAATTTGGTTTCTTTGCAACTCTCGGTTTGTACAATTGACGATTAATTGGGATTCCTAAAGTCCATTAAAGAATCGTTTCTTTACATCGCTTCTTTACGTGATATCAGAATCTACTCGCAAGAATATTATTAGACATGGCTGCATTGGTAAGCGTGTCTAACTTGAAGCAAGTTTGTCTTCTAACCTTTGCTATTCTAAGGTTGAGGTAATCTCCCAAAACTTGTCTTTTTGAGAAATGAATGCAAAAAATGAAGTGTTTAGGTGTTTGCTTGACCTAAATTGCTATCAAAGTTAAGCAAAATCAATGAAAAATATTTTTTGTCTAAAGATTATTGGGATTATGTTGATGGTAGTGGTAGTATCGAAAAACCTATTTTGTTTATTGATGGGCTTGATCATGACAAAATAATCAAAATTCAAAACCCAAGAAAAATATAAATGAAAAATATTTTTTTGTCCAAAGATTATTGAGATTATGTTGATGGTACTGGTAGTATCGAAAAACCTATTTTGTTTATTGATGGGCTTGATAATGACGAAATAATCAAAATCCAAGAAAAATATAAACAAGATTTAAAAATATGGAAAAAATTCATGCAAAGATCACTTAGATCATTTCTCAAAATGTAAATCAATGTTATATATATCGCATTGTATTGTATTATAATGTGTGATACGTATCGTATGATATAGTGTGATATGCGCTACGATACGATACAAGCCTCTGTATTGCCCAACCACACTTATCGTACTGTATCATGCGATACAGCCCAAAAAAAAAATTGCCTCTATTCGCCTCTCTTCACTTCTCCCTAAGGCATCTTCCGATGGCTCTCTCCTCGTTAATTGTATAGACAGATTAGTCCCTGATGAGAGTAGAGCAAATGCTATACATCGAGAGATGGAGATTTATAATAATGCTTTTCACTTGATGGGTTTGCCTATAGCAATCCACAACCGCACTAATATATGTCTAGGTAAACTGTTTATCTTCGTATTTAAGTTTCTTAAATCTTATATTTATTGTGGGTTAAGTACCTATTTTTTTTTTTACAAATGTTTGGTCGAATAGGTTTGGAAGTGATTGCCCAAACCTTAGAGATTTTGGAATAAGAGTTCCGAGTCATATTTGTAGAGCAACGGGTTGTGAAAGGAATTGGAGTGTCTTTGAACACATCCACACAAAAAAGTGCAACAGGTTGGAATATAAGCGGCTCAATGACTTAGTTTTCATCTGTTATAACATGCAGCTTCGACAAAGGTAATATTGTACTATTTACTACTTAAAGATTCAATTCAATATTTTGCTTGATTTCAATTGATAATCTTATTTACTAAGTACTTATCTTTCTTTCTTATAGGCAATTAAAAAAGTTAAATAGAGAAGAAAGCCAATTTGATCTAATAAGTTTGGATAATTTTGATATATTAGAGGAGTGGATTATGGAAGATAACGAAGAAAATGCACTCCTAACTGAAGAAGACATTACATGGATTAATTTTGAAGGAGTATAACAACATCATCAAGGAGATGAAGATTTTGATTTTCAAGTAAAAGGTGGTGAGGATCTTTAGCAAGGAGAAAATGAAAATTATTTAGTTGATGATCCTGATTACAATATGTAAAATGTATTTCATTTTTTTCTTCAAAATATGTAATTCTTTTTCAATTGTTGAATGGTGAACGATGAATATGTACTAGTATATACTAAACTTTGCATTATATGAATTCTTTACAATTATCAAATTTTTTCTGTTTTTTATTTTTTTGGATTTTTATTAACTTTTTAGTATTAAATTATGATACACTATGATACGATACGATACGTATTGAACCAAAATGATACATGATACTATACGTGTCAGTGTTATCCGTATCGCAATACGATACGTATCGCACCATATCGTGCAATAGGGGCCGTATCGCACGATATGGTGCGTATCGCCCGTATCGATACGTCCTGAGACCCTTATAAAGGGTCCCGGACCGACCGAAACCCGCAATTTTTTGCGGGTTTCCTCTCTCCTTTTGGGTTCCTCAAGCTCCCTAAGAGTCAATTTTCGCCTCATTTGTGTTCAAAGCTCTAAAATCGTGCCCTACGGTGTCCGTGCAAGCCTCCAAACTCGAATTTAGGTATATTTTTAATATTTTTTCCCATTTTTTTCTTTTATATTTGTTGTTTTTTTGTGTTATTTCATTTTTTTTAATGACAAAATATGAAGTTATTAAGTGTGTGTATACGATTTTTATTGCATTCACGAAGTGGGAGACACTCCATTTGAGTGTTATTTGAAGATTGCGGATTTATGAAGTGCTTTTATTTTTAGGTTTTTGTTTGAATTAAAGTACTCCATTGAGATGGCAGGAAGGGGTGGTAGAGACTCCTATTATCGGTCTGATGATCCGGCATGGCAGTGGGGTATATCAGTTGAGGGTTTTAGGTTAAAAATTATATGCTTATTTTGTAAAAAGGTGGTTAGTGGTGGAATTTCAATGTTGAAATACCACCTAGCAGGAACCATTAAAGAAGTTGCTCCATGCACAGGCAGAGTTAGAAGTGTGCCAGAAGGTATTAAATGGCAATGCTTGCAGATGATTGAGAGCATACAGGAAAGGAGACAACAAAATGATGATTTACAGATGTGTGAAGAAGTTGATGATGTTACTGCCACTGGAATTGGATTCACTGATAATTTGCCTTCAGATGCTAGAACAGAGATTGGTAGTAGCAGTTCGCGAGCACCTAGTAGAAGAAAGAGGGTTGCAACTGAAGACTTTGGAGGTGACAGAAGAGGAAGTTCAGGAAGGAGTAGAGGAAGAACTTCTTCTACCATACATTCGTTCTTTCCTCCTTCCACTACACTTGGTGCTCAACCTAGAATTCGTGCTGCTATGGCTTCAGAACAACTACATGATCAGGCAGACCTTGCAGTGGGAAGATTGTTTTATGATGCATGCATTCCATTTAATGCAGCAAACAGTTTTCATTTTCAACAATGGCAGATACAATTGCTAACATTGGTCCAAGATACAGGATGCCCTCTTATCAGAAGTTGAGAGGGAAGATATTAGATCAGACCATCATTGAAGTGCAGCAATATTGTTCGACTTTGAGACAGTCGTGGAAGGAAACGGGATGCACTATCATGGCAGATGGATGGACCGATAGGCGAAGGACATTGCTAAACTTTCTTATATATTGTCCTAAAGGACTCATATTTTTGAGATCTCTAGATATGTCAGAGGAGAGGCACACTGCAGAGATCCTACGACAGGAATTTGATAAGGTTATATAGGAGGTTGGGCTAGAAAATGTAGTACATTTGATTACAGATAATGCAGCTAACTACAAAGCAGCTGGGAAGGAGTTAGCTGATATTTATGGGACTTTCTACTGGACACCATGTGCAGCCCATTGTTTAGATCTCATCCTCGAGGACATTGGTGAGATGAATGAAATAAAGGCAGCAATTGAGTGTTGCCAAGAAATTACAAAATTCATTTACAACCATGCATTTGTTTTGTATATGATGAGGAGATACACAGAAGGTGCAGAGCTTCTTCGCACAGCTGCAACTCGGTTCGCAACAAACTTCTTATCTGTACAGAATATTGTGAGACAGAAGCAAGCTTTAAAGAGAATGTTCTCCTTAGATGAGTGGCAACAATTTGCAGAGTTGCCTCAAAACAGAAGGAATAGAAAGTTGAATGAGATTGCAGAAACAGTTTTTAGAAGTTCATTTTGGAATGCATGTGTTAGATTATTAAAAATTACCTGTCCTTTAGTGAAAGTTTTGAGATTGACTGACAGCGAGGAGAAACCATCTATGGGCTACCTTTATGAAGCCATGGACAGGGCAAAAGAAGCGACCAGAAATAACTTTAATGGAAAAAAGAGAGATTATGTGCCCGTGCAGAAAATAATTGATAATAGATGGAATAAACAATTGCATCAGCCTATTCATGCAGCAACCTACTATCTAAACCCATCATTCAGGTACTCAACAACCTTCAAAAGGGACGGTGAGGTTAATCGAGGAATCATTGAATGTATCGACAGATTAGTCCCTGATGAGAGCATAGCAGATGCGATACATCGAGAGATGGAGATATATGATAATACTCTTCACTTGATGGGTTTGCCTGTTGCAATTCGCAACCGCACTACGATGCGTCCAAATAAATTGTTTATTTTCATATTTAAGTTTCATCTTACATTACTGTGGATTATGTCTATAATATTTGTCTTTTTCTACAGATGTTTGGTGGAACGGGTTTGGAACTGATTGTCTAAACTTTAAAGATTTTGCAGTGAGAGTCTTAAGTCAAACCTATAGTGCAACAGGTTGTGAAAGAAATTAAAGTATTTTTGAACACATCCATATAAAGAAGCGCAACAGGTTGGAACACAAAAGACTAAATGATTTAGTTTATATTCGTTGTAACATGCGCCTTCGTGAAAGGTAATGTTGTATTACTTTCAAATTTTCAATTCAATATTGTTTAACTTCAGTCTTCAATTGTTAATATTATTTACTAATTGTTTATATTTGTTTGTCATAGGCAATTCAAAAAAGTAAATAGAGAAGAAAGTCAGTTCGATCCAATAAGTTTGGATAATTTTGATATATTAGAAGATAGGGTTATGGAAGATACTGAAGAAAATGCCCTCCTAACTGAAGAAGACGTTGCTTGGATTGATTTGGAAGGAGCGCAACAACAACATCAAGGAGATGAAGAATTAGATTTCCAAGAAGAAGTTGTCACTGATGATGAGGAGGATCTGCAACAAGGAGAAGATGAAGATTATTTAGTTGATGATCCTGATTACAATTTGTAAAATGTAACTGTGTCTGCAATCTGTATTTCATTTTTTGGATTCAAAATATGTAAATTTGGATGCAATTGTTCAATGTTGAATGCTCAATTTGTACTAAACTTATTGTATATGAATTTAAAGCAGTTACCAGATTTTTTCTGATTTTTTTTTATTTTTTTTCGGATTTTTACTAATTTTTATTGATTTTAATTAATTTTTGCATTATTTTAATATTAAAGCACGATACGATACGATACGCTCGTATCGTGGAGCCCAGCGATACACGATACGATACGCGTCAAACAACATTGATACGCGTTGAACAACACTAATGTAGATGATAAGCTTAGAAATAGAATCAATATTTTTTTAAATGCTTTTGAAACTTGAGAATACAACAATAACAACAACAACTAAGCCTTTTTCCATACTAGACGGGGTCAGCTACATGGATTCTTTGTTTCCACATATCCCTATCGTGTGCCATGTTAGCAGTTAACTCCCAATAAGCTAGATCATTCTTTATTATTTCTTTCCAACACTTATGTGGTCGTCCTCTATCTCTTTTAATACTTTCCAAATTTAGTTTTTTGTACCTTCTTAAAGGCTCTTCTTTTGATCTTCTTTCTATATGTCCAAACCATGTTAAGCGAGGTTCTCTCATTTTATCCTCTATTGGTGTCACTCCTAATTTGTTTCTAATAACCTCATTATGTATACAGTCTTTTCTTGTATGACCACTCATCCATCTCAACATCTTCATTTCTGTCACAAACATCTTTTGTACATGTTGATGATTAACTGCTCAACACTCAGAACCATAAAACATGGCAGGCCTAATTGTTGTTCTATAATATTTACCTTTTAATTTTAATGGTATCTTCTTATCACAAAGAATACCTGATGCTCCTCTCCATTTTAACCAATCAACATTAATTCTATGTGTAACATCTCCATCAATCACTCTGAAAAATTGACCCTAGGTATTTAAAACTTTCCTTTTAGGAGATTCAATGTATGTCAATTTTAATTTCTATGTCCTCTGAGGTAACCAAATGATCAAACTTACATTCCATATATTTGGTCTTTGTTCTACTCAGTCAGAGGCCTTTGCTTTCTAATGTTTCTCTCCATAATGTTAATTTTCTATTAACTTTTTCCTTAGACTCCTCCACAAATACAATGTCATGTGCAAATAACATACACCAAGGTACTTCATCTTGAATATGTTTTGTTAACTCATCCATCACCATTATAAATAAGTATGGACTTAAAGTTGATCCTTGATGTAACCCAATATTAACTTCAAAGAAGTATGTCGTTCCTTCATGAGTCCTCACACATGTTTTTGCACTATCATACATGTCTCTTATAAGGTTAATATATGTCAATGGGATACCTCTTTTTTCTAAAGTTCTCCAAAGAACCTCCCTTGGTACCCTATCATAAGCTTTTTCTAGATCAATAAATATAATGTGAAGGTCTTTCTTTTTTGCTCTAAAATGTTCCATAAAACGTCTCAAAAGGTGAATTGCTTCAATAGTAGATCTACCTGGCATGAATCCAAATTGATTCTCTATTGTACTTGATACTTTTCTTAACCTATGTTCGATAATTCTTTCCATAATTTCATAGTATGACTCATTAACTTGATACCTCGATAATTCGCACAATTTTGAATGTCTCCCTTGTTCTTATATATGAGTATAAGTGTACTTGCTCTCCATTCCTCGGGCATCTTTTGGTTTTTTCATATTTCATTAAATAGTCTTAGTGAGCGAAGTGATTCCTATTTCTCCTAGTATTTTCCAAACTTCTATAGGAATATTATCTGGTCCTACCGATTTACCACCCTTCATATGTTTAAGAGCCTCTTTGACTTCATTCTTTTTAATACGTCGGTAGAAATTGTGGTTTATATACTTTTCTGACTTGGCTAAATCTCCTAAACTAATACTAACATCTTTATTTTCATTAAAAAGATTATAAAAATAGTTTTTCCATCTATTTCTTATATCATCATTTACCACTAGAATTTTTTCATTCTCGCCTTTTATGCATCTAACATAATTAAGATCTTTAGTTTTCTTATCTCTAGCCCTAGCTATCCTAAAAATATCTCTTTCACCCTCTTTTGAGTTGAGTTTTTTATATAAGTCCTCCAAAATCTTAGCTTTTGCTTCACTAACAGCCTTTTTCGCTTCCTTCTTTGCTTTCTTATAAGCTTCTAAAGTTTCACTAGTTTTCTTAGCATAATGTAATTTGTAACATGCCCTCTTTGCCTTGATTTTATTTTGTATTACTTCACTCCACCACCAAGCTTCTTTTTGTGCCGGTACACCTCCCTTAGATACCCCTAACACATCTTTCGCCACTTTCCTAATATGTATAGTCATATTGTTCCACATATCACAGGGTGTGCCAACATAATTCCAAACATCTCCTTGAAGGACTTTCTGTTTAAATATATCTTCTTTCTTGCTTTTGAGGTTCCACCATTTAGTCGGAATAGCTCGATGCACTCTTTTCTTCTTTGTCCATTTTTTTATTTGTAAATCCATAACTAAAAGTCGATGTTGGGTAGTTAAGCTTTTTCCTCGAATTACCTTACAATCTTTACAACACGCTCTATCTTTTTTTCTACAAATAAAGTAATCAATTTGTGTTTGTGATAAGCCACTCTTATAAGTAATTAAATGATAATACTTAAAGAATTTTCATTGTCAACATTATTTCGTTTTCCAAATCGATTTAATGGAAATGATGATAATGCTCAAGCAAGGCAACTTAAACATTAGAGATTATCATAATGAATTTTCTGAATTGTGAAATCAACATTGAAGTTTTGACAAGTTTGTAAACTTCAAAAATTGAATGAGTTTCAAGAATATTTCGACAACCAATATTTTTTCTTATTCATGCGAGGTCTTAGAAAAGATTTTAAAAATATAAGATCCACCTTAATCCATATAAAACCAAGGCTAAAGGGGATGAGTTTCTTGTCGATCTAGTTATGAAAGAAACTAGATTAAAAACTTTAAATGCTTCCAAAAAGGTCATTCTTGCCGCATCAAGATCGGAGATGAACCTAAAGACATACGAGCCTCATCATATCAAGAACATTGAAGGACAAATCAAAAGGCCCACGCTTCCATGACTAAAAGCATCATTTGCCACTATTGCAAGAAAAATGAATACATCAAAACCACTTTTCCTATCTTGATGAAAAGAATCGGGAATGTGGCCACTATGGATGATAAAGAGGGATGAACTCTACATTCCAACGTCAAGGCATACATAAAAGAGATATTCAAAGAAAAGACTAGCATCTCCAGCAACGTGTTATCGATAAACTCTAAGATATGTCTTAGTTTTCATGGGTGCATCCTTTTACAGGATAAATAAAAGATTTTTTTTGAAAAACTCTTGCCAAAATGTTTTAAATAAGCATGTTTTTATGGTTGATAATACAATATTTCAAGTAGATTAAATTGGAAACTTTTAAAATTAATATTTTAAGGTACACAATGTAAGTTTTATACCAAAACTCAATCTCAATTTACTTTTCGTTGCTCAAAATTGTGACAATGGTTATATAGTCACTTTCTCATCTAAACATTATGTGGTACAAGATCACCAATCGAAGAAGGTGATTGGACAAGGCCATAAAGAAAGTGATACAAAATGGACAATTTGGTTGTGCCAAATTTTAAAAATTGTGGTATAGTTCATGACACTACTCTTTGGCACAAAAGATAAGGACACTTAGATATGAATAAATTGTGTAATCATCCTTATTGAAAAATGATAAAGTTAAAGACTTTGTTTGCAAAGATTGTATTCTTGGAAAATTCGATGTTCGGGGACCCGCTCCTATTGTCTCTAAAGGAGATTCTATGTGACCTACATAAATGATTTTACTAGATATACTTTGATATTTCTTTAAAACATAAATATGAAGTCTTTAGAATTTTTTTGATATTTTACAATATGATTAAGAATCAATTAGACACCACTCTTAAAATCTTTAGATCAGATTCCAGTGGTGAGTACGCATCAAAAGAATTTCAAAATTATCTATAAACACATGTAATTCTACATAAAAAAAATCTTGCACCAAAATCCCACAACAAAATGGTTTAACCGAACGCAAAGATAAACATATTATAGAAACCACTAGAACAATTTTAATAGCTAATAAGGTAACTAAGTATTTATGGGTGGAAGCTACCTTCACCGCCATATATGATATATCTAATAAATAAGATGCCTTCCTCCTAACTTAGTGGTCTTTCTCCCGTTGAAAAATTATTTAGAATTGTCCCGAATTATGAAAGACTAAGGGTCTTTGGGTGTAGATGTTTTGTTTATCTTTATACGGATAAGAACCATAAGTTGTCACCTAAAGTCATAGAGTGTGTTTTCCTAGGTTACGAAATTGACAAAAAGGGTTATATGTGCTTTGATCCCAAAAAAGACAAACTATATGTATCAAGAGATGTGAAATTTCTAGAAGCCGACTACTACTGTAATGCTAACAATGAAGATAAAGAAAAATATACCTTTCTAGCATAGAAAAAGATAGTGACAATGAAGATAGTGAAAACGAGAGAATCATAAATCCTAAACAATAAGAAGAAAATGTGGAGCTGAACCTAGAGAGACCATAGAACCTTTTCCACTTATCTACATTAGAAGAACTAGAAAACAAGAAATGTAAGAATGCCCTCTAGAATCTGAAGACCCCCACTGAGGTTTGTGTCCTATGAAATATTTGAACCTCAAAGAAGAAACCTTATTGATGTCATCCAATAAGTTAAAGAACCTAATTTCTACAATCAAGCCAATGGTATATAGGAATGGAAAAGCTCTATGCAAGAAGCCTTGGATAAGGCTTATACTTGAGAGATAATGCTTAAACTTAAAAAAAAGAAACTTATTAGGTGTAGATGGGTATACAAGGTAAATATATAGTGATAGCATCATGGAAAGATATAAGGTTAGACTAGTAGCTAAATGGTATATACAATAATATGAAATAGACTATGAGGAAACATTTACTCCCGTGAATAGAATGATTACCATAAGAATTCCCATAACATACATAATGATAAAGGATTATGTCTCAAACAAAATTTACAAGTCATATTGTTAGCAGGTCAGGTCTAACCGATAAGAAGAAAGTAGATACGCCATAAGTACTTCGAACAACATTAAGAGCAACGGATGGAGAGAGACTCGAAGATCCAACACCATACAGGTAGCTGATAGCTTGATAGGAGCATTGACTTATCTCACTATCAACCCCTATGTTTCATTTCTTCTTAGATAAACTTTTGATCTATTCGCCGTAAGTTTGAGGAAGGTGTTAAGACATGTAATGGGTATGAGTCACTAGGGACCGTAAATCACCTTGGTCTGGCTTGGCCGAGCCACTAGGGCTTGGGTCGGGGCCTTGGGGCCCCCAACTAGCCATTGGGGTACTTTACTCTTGCTCTATAAATAGAGCTCATTCATTCCTTAATAAACATATTGTTTTGCATTACCTTTGATATTTGTTTTTACTCCGTGATTGTTTCGGTATTTGACTTTTATTGATCTTTGAAACACCAAGCATTTGGTGAATTGGTTTCTTGTCGACTTTCAGTTTGTGCAATTGACGATTGATTGGGATTCCTCAAGTCGATTAAAGAATTGTTTCTTTACAATATATACAATCTCACGACTCACCAGTTGCTTTGTTACGATCCCAAACCACCAAAAGTTGAAACCTCATAAAACTATTGACCCTATAAGGGTTAATTGTGGCTCTTGTACAAACGTTAGCCTTGAAACATGGTCAAATTTCTTTGACATTCCTAGCACAATTAAGAACCAATTTGTCCTATCTAGACTAAAGAAACCAATTTCTCATCCCATTTCTGACCACTTTCCCCACCAACCAACTACAAAATTACCCTTGAAATATTGAAGATATCGACTTTCAAATCAGGAAACTCAAAGTACATCAAGAATTTCGTGAAATTTTGAAGATAAGTCTTCAAAAGAAGCATAAGAAACCTCAATAAATCACCTTCAACATTTGGTTTTGTTGGTTTCAAAAATGAAGGCATGTTTTCCGATATTTCAAACACTATAGCATATTTGGTTCATGGGAAACGGGCTACAGCCTCTTTGCGCAGTGGGTATGGAAAAAGTCTTTTACAGTCTAGGTTTCATATGCCCTTATGTGCATGCACAGGTGTGGGACACACACACACACACACACACACACACACACACACACACACACACACACATATATATATATATATATATATATATATATATAGAGAGAGAGAGAGAGAGAGAGAAACACCTACTAACTGTGACAGCAACTGTAGGATATGATAGAAGATGGATTAAATAAGAAAGCAGAATCAAATATGTCCAATCGAACGGAAGCAGTTAGCTACGGTGTACTAGCTCTAACAGCTATCAGTTTCCATCCATCTTCCTATCTATTTATCTATCTATCTATTATATATATATATATATATATATATATATATATATATATGTGTGTGTGTGTGTGTGTGTGTGTGTGTGCTGAGTGCACATCTGTGTGCGTGTGTCTCTGTCTGTACATACAGTACCGGTTCTCCTAAAACTAGCACGTGCTCTCTCTCTCTCTCTCTCTCTCTCTCTCTCTCTCTCTCTCTCTCTCTCTCTCTCTCTCTCTCTCTCTCGCATGCGGTAAAAAGCTACAAATAGCGAAGTATAGGAATCGAATTATAGACGTGAACGGGAATCACGACTTCCCTGTATACTTTCTGTCGTAACCATATGAAAAGATGGTATACGTTTGTAAAGACATATAGGCATAAGAAGTAAATATCATAAAATAAAGAAGAAGCACATGGTACGGGAATTCTAGCATGAAGAAGGCATTACCTTCCCGTTGGAGAATTGTACAATCCTCCGAGACGTAGGTAGGAAATGTGATATTCGAGTTGAACTTGCAGTTAACCCTCCATCCTCAACCTTATGGCTATGCCCATGGCTGAATTGCCGTTGCAAAGAGGCATGATTATGACTGTCGCTCATCGATCTTTCCCTCACACAAAGAAGCATTCGTCCTATGAAGCAAACAAGCCAATCGAATTTCAGTTACAAAGGATCAAATACTACTTGAGCGGCAATTAAATAATCATCAAGCAGAAACCTTTACATGAAACTAGCGAAAAGGTGAGACTTTCTACGAAGCAGATCATAAGAGAAGGACAGTACCAACAATGTCAGTGCTGGAGACACCTTCCGTGCGCTTGATCTGCTTGTACCGTCCGGCCTTCTTTGCAAGAGCGTACGCATCAGATCCATCGGGGAGAAGGCACGGATCGTCTCCGTGAATTATGTAGTCGATATCGTACTCATCGAAGAGTTTGCGCATGAACTCCTCCGTAATAGCATAAGGTGCGTTCGGAATCACCTCGTCCACCCATTTCACCCCGCTCACCATGATCATCCTGCATTTAGATCGGAAGAAACCGCCCGATAGAACTCTACTCTAACAAAAACCGAAACGAAAGAAGAAGACAATGAACTGAATTAAGATTCTCGGGTTACCGTTCGTGGAGAGGAGTTACGGGAGGTCCTTTGTTCGCGGTGATCTCATCGTCGCTAACGACGCCGACGACGAGCTGATCGCCGAGTGCGCGAGCTTGCCGAAGTGCGTTGCAGTGCCCGTAGTGCATCATATCAAAGCATCCGTCCATGTAAACCCTCACGGGTCTCTTCTTTCTCCTCTTCCTCCACCACGCGCCCAAAATCGGAGGATTGAAGCTAGGGCTGAAGAGAAGGCCGATAGCCGAAGCCGTTAGGATGAATCCGCCAAGCAAACCGGTAGCGATCCACCGGGATGTCACGGAATTATCAGCACGAGACAAAAACGAATCCATGAAGATGAAGCCGAGTAAGCGATTCCACGTTGCTCCCCGGACAGCAGCGACGATCAATAGACGGGGAATCGGACAAAGAGAATGAGCGAGAGTGAGCGGAATGGTTCGTTAAATGCGCACTCCTCGTTCCCTTCTCTAGGCCCACAACTGAGGACCGTATTTCGGAAAAGCCTTCGGCTTTCCCGAAATCCCACCGCCTCCGCATAGAGGCCATTCCGTCATTTTAAGTCGCGTAACGTTGCCTGCAAATTGGGAGAAATAGAAGGTGGAGCGATCGCCCACTCAAGCGTCTCTTTCTTTGTGCGTATTTATTGATTCAATTGTTTATGATTCTTATGGTGACCACCTAATTGAATAAACAGGTTTTGATGGATTATTAAATAAACAACTGCTCCTTTTAGTCGAATAAACAAGCTTTATTTCATGGATTATTAAATAAGCAAGTAGTAGTGGTTCATATTGATTATATTCCTCTCTCTAGATCATATTTATAATATTCCTCTCTCTCTCTCTCTCAAGCGTTTTCTTGTACTCTTTCTTTTTAAGTTCATTTTGCAATTGTTCTTATAAACATTTGAAATATAATCGTTTTTTTAACGGTTTAGAGAATCACCGTGTAAAAGTTATATATATCATTAGAAACTAATCAAATCACTCTATAGAGAAAGGGGGTAGTGCATGCATAATGTCTTTTGGTGCATGATCCTCTATAAAGATCTTTAACATCAAACGTGATAAAACACTTTAGATTTATTGAAAAAATATAGTTTATTGACTAAAAACATTTACACGAGAACACTTGATGTTCTCTTCATAGGATATCACGCATGGGACACATCCCTCCCTCTCTCCTTAATAACATGATCCACTTAAAAACTTAAAAAAGATATGGTATTTATAATGGGGTTTGTTAACTTGAAAGACCAATATGCCCTATATTAAACACATTTAACAAATAGACACTAAACAACAGGAAATTAAAGTGAGAGACCATGAGAGTGAAGCTCCAATGATTTTTCTCAACACTCCCCCTCAAGTTGGGAGAAAGATGTTCACAACACCCAACTTCCTTAAAGAAATCGCCCGACTCCTTTTATTAATGACTTTTATGAGAAAATCTCTACTTTGATCTATAGACTTAACATACCCAATTTGAATACTTGATTTGACACCTTTTTATCGTATGAAGTGGCAGTCGATCTCAATATATTTAGTTCGTTCATGATAAACTAGATTTGAAGCGATTTGAATGATTACTTTGTTGTCACAATATAAAAGAATAGCAGACGTTGTTGTAATTTTCAATTCATGCAACAAGAGCATTAATCACAATCCCTCACTTCCTTGAGCAATTGTCCTATACTTAACTTATGCACTAGACTGAGCTATAACCGATTGTTTCTTATTTTTTAATGAAATAATATTATCCCAATTAATACAATATATCAAATAGTAGATTTTCTGTCATTAAGATATCCAACCCAGTTTGCATATTAATACACTTCAATATTAAGATGTCCATAATTAGTATAAAGAAGACCAAGCCCAGGAGTAGTCTTTAGATACCGCAATATATGATAAACGGCATTCTATGTGTTTTTGTTGGTACATGCATGAATCGGCTAACCAAACTAACAACATAAGCATGTTAGAACGAGTAATAGTGAGGTAAATTAATTCATCATCTTCAAGATGTAGTTTTTGGTTCACTTCTATTGGAATATCACTCTTCTTATAATCTAACATTAATGTGAGTATTTTCATTTTTGTTACTAACATATGATGGTTAATTGTTGAACATTGAAAACCATATAACATAGTGAGTCTAATTGATAGTGCATAACATTTGCCTTTCAACTTTAGTGACATCTTATTATCACATAAATAACACTTGATATACTTCTCTACGTGATAAATATGGACATTCATCTATGCTCAAATCCAATTAAATGTCTTCACCTTTTGATTTACATCATCAAATATTTGAATTTTAAAAGTAAAAAGTACTATTATATTTTATATACTTTGCATATAATGCACCACATGCATTAGATGCTTTTGAAATTCAAATCTTGACCATTGAAGTGAATCAAATTGTTAAATGTTTAAATAGATTTAAGCATGGATGGATGTACACATGGACTATACGCTCCTTTATATAGTCACAAATGTATAATGGCTTTAAATGCATAATCTTGTATAAATATTTTTATAGTTGGATATTTTAGATCAATGGTGGAGATTTGTTTTATTTTAAATTTAATGTATATGACGCATTAAATACAAAGTAAAGAAGTACAATTCAAATTGCTATCATTGACCTCAAAAATTGAACTAGTAGAAATGTTTATTACAAGTTTGCTATATATATAGCAAACTTGAGCACAAAGACTCTTAATTTTGGGTGTTCTTTTATCTTTTAATCAAGGGGTTTTGTGCATAATAGCTGGTTGTAGCAAGATCAGTCTATAAGAAGATGCAAAGAGACCTCAATATTTAATGCACACACAAGTATTGGACCCTTGACCTTTCAAGGAGAGGACTCTCTAAACAGTTTGTTGTGCTCCATTTCGAGTTCTAGGGAATACCAAGGTGTTAAGTTTAGTTCAAGTTGATAAAAAACAATTCAAAGAACCCTCGAGTTAAAGGTCACAATATTTTTTTTAATCTTTTCGGTATGAACCACCGGTATCGGAAAGCCTATGAGGTCCCAAACAAATCCACAGTTGGAGCCAGGTTGGATCACTGGATCCGTGTCAAAATTTAGATAGTGATAACCCAATTTGATGACGAGCTTTCAGGCTTCGTGCTCGGGTTGATCCCAGTCAAAGCAAAATGCCGAGGCCATATATTGTGGCCTCAGACAACACAAAATCCCCACAAAGACGACCAGGAAAGTCTCTTTTCATGTCAGGCGCATGCATGTTTAGGATCGTGTTCATGTTAACCAAAAGTGGCAGTAAGAAACCTGTGGGTTTCGGGTAGACCTGTTCAAGACACGAACATGTATGACGGCAGACTGCAATGTCACCAGGATTGTCGATACAATACACGAGAAGAGAACCTGCAGGCACAACTTGAAAGAGGTCCGTGTTTGTAATAGTAGGCACACGCACATGTTTCACCATAAGTAACATGAGAAAAGATTAGGTCATATTCGGGTATGACCTGTTTATGAAACAAACTCAGGACGAAGCACCAAAATCCCCCATGCTGGACAGAATTTGGATCAGGTCGGGCTCCTGTCCAGATCCGACAAAATATGTTTTGCAGTTGGATGAGGGCATTGACCCGAATATGTAACAAAGCACAAAGAGCAATAACTCACCAAGCTAGGGTGGTTGAATCACAAGTTGAAGGTCATGTGTTCGAACCCCCGGGTGTTCATCTGGCTTTAGCCTCCCCATTCTACCATAAAAATGAAAACATTATGAGTGACACTTTCATAACGTTATTTTGGCTTATCATGCATTATATTTTGTATGTTTTTTTTCATTTGCATGATTGCTGTGAGGCTAGGAAATTGCTTTAGATCACTGAACTAGGGTAGGGCATTGGATCCCCTTACAGTAAGTCAGGGGTTCAATTCCTGATGGTGTTCTTTGTATTGGTCACGGAATGTGTCCGTTTAAGCTGGCATCTCTTCGCAATGAGTCGAATCCTGCCTGATTGTGCATTGTTAGCTGAACTGTTGGAACCGGACCAGATTTCTGCCGGGTCTGCCGTGAACAAAGCCATATATACAGACTCTTGGACTGTTGGCTCGGGATAATGCTTTTGTTGATTCTATTTCAAGCTCAAGGATAATGCTTTTGTTGATTCTTAATTCAAGCGGGTCAGACATTGGTCAGTCTCAGATTCGAACCCAAGATTAAATGATTTCATCCAAACTTGAGATTTTTTAACGGATGCAAAGATGCTTTAAACTGATTTTGTTTTTTTACAAGAGGAAGCCAAATTCTAACACCCACACCCACACCCACACCCACACCCACACCCACACATGCACGTTGTAGGAGTCAAACTCTCCACCAGGAGCAACAATGCTAAAGTGTCTTAACATTGAGCTAATGCTCTTGGTGCACTTGAAACAGATTTATTGTCTGCCAATTACCATTAATTTTTTTGAGAGACATCATTGCATGTAGTTACACATGCACATCAACCCTCTTCTCTTTCTAATATATATTTTCAACAACACAAATAAATATAATTTAATTTTTTTTAAAGATTAAAAGAATATATTATTATGTTCGTACCATTCAAACAATGATATGACATGATTGAGCAGCATCCATCGTAGGTACAATCCAATTACTCTCTCTATATATAACAAGATCTTGTGAGATTGCATGTCTATTAGTGCATTTCCTTTGTTATTAGAAAAGACGAGTCTAATAAAATTGTTTTTTATACAACAACAATTCAACCTTTTCCCATACTACATGAGATAGGCTCTTTGTTTCCAAATAACTCTATCATGTACCATGATAACAATTAATTCAATATAAACTACATCATCTTTTATAATTTCTTTCCAACACTTTTGTGGTGGTTCTCTTTCTCTTTTAATATTTTCATAGTCTAATTTTTCATATCTTTTACGCAGCATCCTTAGGTCTAAAGAGTGCAACACGAGGACTTCCCAAAAGGTCACTCATCCCATTACTACTCTCGCCCAAGCACACTTAACTTAAGAGTTCTTATGGGATTTTATATATTTTTAAAATAATATTTATATAATAAATGCAAAGGAAATGCATGTATCTTAGGTGTGCACGATAGAATCATGCTCTTTGTCTTAATATATATATATATATATATATATATATATATATATATATATATATATATATATATATATATATATATATATATATATATATATATATATATATATATATGATCATAACATAAGAATGCTTTTTGTGGATGACAAGCGTTTTGGTGGTAGAACAGGATCTCTTTTTTGAGGAGGGAAAGAAACACTGAGCATTATTACATCATGAGCATGAATCCGCTAGGAAACTCTTTTACATCTTCCACAGTTCACAACCTTCTCTTTTGTGGTTTCCCTTGAGGTGGGTTCTAGAAAAAATTAGGTCAAGTTCCCCCTGAGCTCTTCTGCAATGCACGATAAACAGCACTCGTGATGCCACAACTACTTTGAGTAGTTAAGTTTTATGGAGTTGCATGCAAATGTTACGTCAAGTTCTACAATAATAAGTTCTCGGCCCAATGTACAGATGAAAATGAGGAAGGTAGGGGATGGATGTAATTTGTTGTCAGATTCCAGCTCCCACTATAGGGTAGGCATGGCCCCGCGGGATCTTTGGAAAACTGAGCAAAGCACTGAACTTCGTTCAGTTAAATAGCCCACGTATCTTTTGCTATGCTCAGCCTGCTTTTGAGCTTCACTTCAGGAATGTTAATATCCTATTCCTGGGTCAGATTTGGACTTTTCAAAAATTTTCCATTTTCATGGTATTTTTTTGTCTAATTTAAGAGCCACCAAAGACCAAGAGCAGTTAGTTGGATTGTTGTATTGATTTGGGAAGAGATTGAGCGATAAATTATGAAGAAATCCATCGAAAAACAAGGTATTTCATCATTTTTTTATTTTTCATTTTTCTCATATTTTGGTAAAAAACTTGAAATCGATCGTCATTTTCGGCTTGGGTTGATGGATGGAGATAGCATGAAGAGTTTTGGTGGGTCTAGGTAGGTTTTGGCTGTCGATTTGGTTAGAAAATTGTTTAGATTCGTCAGATTTCCTATTTTTTATAACTTATCTTTTTCGATTTTTGTTTTTTAGGAAACACCGCCATCGACTGTTGTTCTTAGGCTTGAACGAAAGATGAGAGAGGTGGATTGTCTAGGTACCATCAACAACCTTGTTGTTATTGAAAAACAACAAAAAAGTCGGAAAACTAAGGAAAACGGTCCCTTTTTGGGTGTCATGTTCATGTGTCATGTCATATACGATGCACCATGCAATGATATTGTACCATGTCTCATCTCTATGTCTTGTGTCACACTAGCAGTTCTATGTTAGAAACAGGTTTTGGGTTTTGCCCATGTCAGAAACCGATTCAAGTTGGGTCTTAAAACAAGTTTTGGGTTAGAAACAAAACTTGTTTATCCTTTGAGAAACTTCGTTCTGCTATGGAAAATATGAGCATGAAGTTTGATGTAAAATACATTTATTGATAAATAATGAGTCAAAGAATTACTCGTATACTATCCTCAATTATCGTTACGTATAGTTTTTATGGGTAACTTAAACTGTGTATGAATAAATTCACAATACGCTGGCAAAAATTTTATGATTTAAACCATAAAAAATATTGTGCAGTCATTTATAAATGAAACAAAATATTTATAGCCATGTAAGACAATAATAAAGCATGGTCCCCAAATATCTGAATGCAAAATATCAAAGGGTTTTAAAGATCGAATTTCATTTATGAAAAATGAGGCACGATGATGTTTTGCCTTATGACAAGTTTCGTATCTCAAAATAGTCATTACAATTCTTAAATTCTTGTAACAAAAAGATTCTAGAGAGTGGTAAATGTCCCAATCGCTGGTACCACAAAGTAAGATTTGCTTTCCGTTTTATCAGCAATAAGGGTCAATCTATTTCCAGTGATGCTAGTTTCCTCATAGAAGTACAATCCTCCATTCATTCTACCTTGACCACAGATTCTCCCGTTTTGAAAGACAATATGTCAAAGGTCACTGAAAAATATAAATCTCCAGTCAATGCATGTATAAAAAGTAAATTGACTAAGAGGGTAGTAACATGTAGGACATTCTGTAGAATTCTCAGAGATGTAACTATACTTTCTTTCCCAATAATAGGAGTGTTATACCCATTAACCATTTTGATTCCAATAATTTTCTGAATTTGATGGTAGTCCTAAAAATATTATTTGGTTTTCACCATATGATATGTGTCACTTGCGTCAATAACTCAAAATCTAAAATTAGACATAGAATGATTACCCAACATCATAAACGAGAATGGATATGTCATAATAGCATGAGGATCAGTGATAATGATGTGGAGACCTTCTGGGATTCTGCAAGTCGAGACTATAATTAATCTATCCTCTTCAGTCATTGAGTTTTGTCCACCCTCTATTGCACTCTTCTTATGTTAATCACTAAAGAGAGCTCTGGTTGGTTTGATTATAGGTTGGTCGACCAATCAGCTACCAACAGGTTTCAGGCATACGGCTTCTCTTTTCACAATGAGTGTAGGAAAGTTTATCCTTATCATCAGATGACTGCTGAATTTTTCCTCTTCCTCTTCCATGTCCTCCTCTACCTCTAAATCGATGGGTGAAGTTTGGATTCCTTACTAAGAAAGCTGTAGTTTTTGAGTTATTGATTTTTTCTACTTTTTTTCAAATGTTTTTTATCTTCTTTCCTTAATGACAGATTATAAACTATACTAAGTGTGGGAAGTTCTTCCGGATATTATTCTTCACAACTCCATAATCAAGAGAGATACCCAATAATAAGTCGAAAACTTTTCTTTCTTCAAATTCTTCATGTATTTCTTTCATACAATTTTGACATTTTGTCTTCGAATAGAATGATAACTCTTCCTATAATCCGCGAAGTTAAACATAGTTATCACTGATCGATCGACCCTCTTGTCTGCATTTCCTAATTTTTTCAATGATTTCATACTTTTGGGCTATATTCTTCCATTATGCATAGGCATATTTTACGGCTATTTAGATTTTATGGACCGATTCTAAGAACATGAAGATACAACCAATAGAGAGAATTATAGATTGTATTAACCATACACTTATCAAGGCGTTTTCTCTACGCTATCGAGAGTATGTAAGATCAGTGGGGCCTGGTGTGGAAATTTCTCCCATAAAATATTTTCATCTTCCTCTTACCAATGCAACTAATTCTATAGACCTCACCCACTGCGAATAGTTTCTTTTGTCCAATTTGATACTTCTAATCTGAAATATTTCGCTTTTGTCAATATATGACATTTCTACACTTTCTACTATTTTTTTCTTTTCAATCATGACTGCACCTCCTCACTCTAGGTCACGATATCAAGTTTTCTTGAATTTTCTTTTTTGAATCTTCGCCTAAGCTAGGGTCGCTTCCACCTATTTTCTTGATTGCTTCTTAGGTAAACTCTAACACCCTTAGGGCAAAGACTTTGTTGCACACGGATTAGGTTATAATACCATGTGGAGAAAAACACACAATGCAAATAATGAAAAATAGTCAATCAATTTTTGAAAAATATGGAGTTAAAGGGGTTGAGAGTCGGCGCCACTTCCTTGGCAACCACCCTCTTTCTCTCTCTCCATTCTTTCACTCAAGTCACCTAATGGTGTAGGGTTTCATTTTATAATATTTTCTAACTTAAATCATAATATGCCCCTACTTAGTAAATATTACACCATGCGGCTCCTATTAGACCATATATGAATACAATAGGAGCGGAGATCAATTCCTTCGCTATTCTTCAACAATGCCTATCTCAAAAGTTCCAGATTCTTGACTGCTAGCATCCGTGTGAAATAAGATAGCAGCTATGGATAAATTTTCCAAAAGATTATGACATTAAAAAGGGCAGGGCCACCACAGTTGCATGATATTGTGATGGAGCTTAAACTACCAAAAGGTGGAAGGCGCAAGGTTTGGCATTAAGTACAATCAACGAATTTGCAGTTTGAAAGACTATTTCGTGGCTGGAGGCTGCTGATCAAGTGATTGGAGAGATCATGATCTGTTACTTACCATGTGGATGTCATTCATGTCCCCATATGACATGCAAAGTTACAAACACATCATGGATGTTGCTAGATGGAACGGGGCAGACATACCCAAAAAGGAACAAAATTGAGATGCCATTGGGACTTTGGCTCCAAACCGATGGTTTCCGGTACCAAGCTGGGTCCAATTGAGTCCTGCCAATTCCGCCAATATCTAAATTTAAATTTCAATATTTTCTCTCTTTCTCTCTCTTTCTCTCATAAAGCCATGCAGCATGCGTGGCCAGCCCACTGCCCAACAATGATGTTTACTCTCTTATCCCCCCCTTTTGCCACATTACTCTAAGACATGGACAAAGCATCATCTCTGTCTGTCAGAACTGACAAACATACATCGTTTTTTGAAGTTTTTAACTTTTAAACTGTAGAAAATAAATACATCAAAAGTTTTATAAAAAAGAGAAACTGACAGTTCTTGTTCTGGGTTGGATCTGCCAGGGCAGAACCATCGGGCACGGACTGATTACGTCTGGTTTTAGATCGGTTTTGTAGATAAAGGATCATAACCGAACCAGGGTTTAGATTCACTTCCAGTTCTAGTTCTAGCCAGTTTTAGGACTAGTTTGGTTCAGAGCCAACTTGTTGGAGTGATGCAGAATTGACAGTCTATCAATAAGGACGAGGAAGATGGTTGGGACTATTTCGTTAACTTTGATGCATAGCAAAGACTCGTGATTCTTTGAAAATCCAGCTCTTAGGTACTTATAGAAGAGCGCCCTATCGTAACTATCTTAAAACTTTTGCAATCAGGAGTCCTGTATTTTGTGGGTCTTGAAATGTTGGATAGTTATCATCGAGTATTTCACTTCCACACCTGGGTGAGTTTCATATCCAAAAGTACCTGTTAAATACAGAAAGAAACAGGCAAGATCTAGAAGATGCAAAAGAGATGTGCAATGCTTTGTTGCATAATCCAAATTTCTGTACAGTGCTGCTTGGTAAATACAACAACTTGGATCCTACTGGTTTGCTATTGTTGGCAAAAACAGATATATCCCATTGAAATGTTAGAACCTCTTGGTAGGCTTGACTTAAGAACATTCAGCATATTTGAATGAGAAACTAAGCCATGTGAAATTAATTGTGCAACATTCAGAGTCATGAATGCAAACAGTATTTATTCTTTCAATCCAAGTAAATTGAGTACTAGCAAGAACTCGTGAAAGCTTATCTTTTCACCACATAAATAGTGTATATTACGGGCTTTAGGGTATTTCAAGATGGTTCATGTGAGTATAGGCTTGTTAAAAAGCTTCTAAGGAAAATAGGGACATTGATACAGCACCTAAGCTACTGTTCGATTGTTCATATGAGCTGTAATCATATCCTTTTATGTCATCCATGAGCTTCATTGAAATTTTGTTGTGCACTGTTTATTTGAAAATGCATTACTATAAAAAGAATAATGCGAAACCTTCATATTATAAGAATCTTGTACACTAACATTTTTTAAAACAAAGTCATTTTCTTGAGAAAATCATTTTTGGTATAACTTGAGATGTTTAAAACACATAAAGCAGTCCATCTTTATTGTCTTGCTAGGTTGTGTAATCTTTTATATGTTGCCAGTTATGACGTACATGCCTCAAGATTTTCGAGGCACTATAATCAGACAACAACGGGAACGCTCAGAGAGACTTAGACAAGTTGAGGTGGATACTTTAGTTAATTCTGGTGGAAGCATTCATGACCGATATGCCTTGCTATGGAAGCAACAAATGGAGAGGTGCAGCTCTCTTATTTCTGTGGATATTTTCATGGTTAAGGCACTGAATTTTCTAATTTTTCTTCAAAAGTTTCATTTGTCTTTTTATTCCTACTGTTTCTATATACTTGTACCAACATCTTCTTATGTTCAAGTCAAACTTATTGCATGTGGTGACTCTTCTGTGGGACCTCCAAACATGTGTTCTTCTCTATCAAAAGGTTCATTGTTTTGGGGCAATGTTACCAGCATGCTTGCCGAAAAACCAAAAAAGTTCTGGTACTTGTTCAATCTTCATAACCAACCAATAGCATGTGATTTGGTGAAGACTCCCATTAAACTAGAAACGTTGGGATATCCTGCTTTGTGATAGAAGACCTTGAAGAGAAATATAAAGTGGGGAGACTGATCACTAAACTATACAATCCTACTAACTAATTAGACTACAACCTGAACGTTCTTTTACTAGTTGGACCATAAAATTATGGGACTCTTACTGTCTAAGTAAATTTTGGGGCACTTCAAGATGTCATTCATGATTCTCTTTACTGATTAAGGTTTAAACCATGCCCATTGGACATGCAAAATTTATTTTGCTTCCAAATGAATGATATTGGATGCCTTCTTTATCCTCAACTAAATGATATGATTAAGGTTACTGTCAGATATCTTTTAAGTTGTTGATTCATGAACGTATGATGGTAGTGCTTTCCTCTACTTATATCTTAGAAACTTGTATGCATTTTTTGGACATTATGATTAAAAAGAATTGAAGAACCCTACCTGAAAAGGAAAACTCGATATGTTAGTAATGACTGGAGAACAGAATAGCAACAGTGAAGCCATTTTTAAGATATTGGAGATATTTGTATCTGCAGTTTGTACACATCAGCATGTACCACATATGTCAAGAATGAGAATATTTAAGCTACAATTATTTCATTTAATTTGTGGAACTGCACTGTTGGTCGGTAATAATTTTCTTGGATATTTCTGGCCATCATTTAGCAAGAATCTCCTCATAATCTTTAGGCAAGAGCCTGTCAATGAAGAAACAGAATGCCATGATATTAAGTAGGATATTGAAGTGTTTCTTTATCCTAAACCGTCAAGCTTGCACAACTGACTTACATGCTTCTTTTCCTATTCAGATGCAAAATTCTTACACTGTTTGTACTTTTTATATGCAACAGGTTTTACTGGATTTCATACGACGGATAAATAATGAACATGGGAAATATAATTTTAGAAAATCGCAAAGAACTTCAAGTTTATGATTTTGATGGACGATAGTATATGTACGCACACATATATGTGTGTGTGCATACGTATGTATGTATATATAAAAAGTGCGTGTAAGGGTGTTTATGTATTTGTTTGCCCCTAACAAGTTTACACGGCACCACAAACTTTTTGCAGTATAGGCCCATGGAGGAGCAAAGAGTGCGATATGGTCCACACTTACTACCATGATCATTTGGGTTAGGTTCCTTTTCCTTCTTCTATGGGCACGTACGGAGTCTGGCAATTTGTAAGATATCTTGCTTTCCTGAATTTTTTTGGGTGTGTGTCTTCCTCTGTCTGCCTATCTCTATTTTAATTGATATTGGTGCATGTTCGGTTGAACAGAAACTATGTTCTTGTGTGTGACTTGTAAATTTGTATGGACAGTTCGCTGAAAACTCATTTCCCTGCTATATTTTGCTAAGGAAACCTTTTATACCAAAACATCAAACAAGAAACTAAGCCAACCTCGTACAGAGAGCAACATCTCACGTGGCTAGGGGTCGACTCACGAGTAGGAAGGTCATGAGTTCGACATTTACATCTGGCTTCAGCCTCCCCATCGCCCCATAAAAACTACCCATATGCATTTGGGATGGTCGATTGATTAGTTAAAAAAAATGAAGTGATTTCTATTAGTGAAATAAACTCATTAATCGGCAAACAACTTAACTAACCAAACCATATTAAATCATCTCTCTAGCATTGAATTCCCAAAATAAGAAAGAAGAGAAACTAGGATGTAGGAAATCAAATTGCATGCGCATGCACACATCATAGGCTGAAAAGTCCGCCATGGCCCCAACCTCTGATGGGCTGGACCAGATTTCCGGGCCCGTAGAAGGTTGGGTCAAGCTGGCCAGCCCGTCCCAACTTCCAACCTTTTCCAGGTTTTAAATGGCATGGCATTATAGCACAAATCTTAGGCAATCGACATGAAGCACGAAATGCAAAGATTTCGAGATCAACAAGAAGTTCCCTTAGGATGAAGGATCAATTAAGGCGTTCCTCTGAACTTCTATATCTCTGATAATGATTAAATAATATTACAAGGGCCAAAATAGTCGCCACAGGCAGACTTCGAAGTGAGCCTTCGTATGTAGTGCCGAAGACATTGATTGTGGCGGGCACTGGTTGGCCTATCAATTTTGATGTTTTGCCCTGGCCAGAGTCTTCACCAAGCCCTTGGCAATCTTCCAGAACCAGAAGCTATTCATTAACGCCAAGATAGGAGGCACCACTAATAGACCATAAAAGCCCATTGGAAACATCATTTTTACCTACAAAACATGCATAGCAAAAGGGTTAGTTTCTCTCTCTCACACACACACACATATACAGAGATTGTCTAAAAGATAATTGTATATATTTATCCAGTTAAACATAAATAACTTCTAATTTCATGTTAGACAATCTATTCACAAGAAAAGCAAGATATTTCCAACAAACTCTATGGGTATGTGTCGAGGCACAATGCAAACATCATATACTAAAAAATGAAAAAGAAGAGGAAAGTATCTAAGTGGACACTTAAGAGGGAAGAGGAAGGAACTATACATATGGTGCTTGCCGGGTTTCAAGAGGGAAACTGGAAGAGGAACTATATATGGTACTTACCGGACTACTTTGGTTGTAGTTGATGAACTAGCGTAGGATGTTAAACATGAGGTACCTAGTATATGATATCAACAGACAAGATCGTACCATTTGAGTGGATGACACGGAGGGCGAAATTAATAGAAGTCCCAAGAAAACTTTTCAAAATAAGGGATTTAGGCATAAACATAAGAAAGGGTCAAATGCAATGCAAGTTCAGTAAATGAATGGTGTAACAATGGATGACCTGTATGATACAGGTTACATTTGGAACACATTGTAGCCCAGAAAAAAACATGTTAAACTACTTTAGGCTCAGCGTTTCAGCAATATGGGGAGATATCACAGACCCCGTACTGAAAAGTGGATTTGGTGCATTGAGTGTTGTACTGGGAAGATATCACAGACAAATATAGTAAATCAGCTGTATGACTAACAATATGGTGTAATATAGTGCTGGGTGCAGGATGATCAATCGAGTATGTGCTGAGAAGTACTGTAGAAATAAAAATATTCAGACAAACGGTCATGTAAAAAAGGTAGACCCTGTAAAGAAAATATTAGAATAAGCTTTAGTATGACAGCAGTAGAAGATCAATGAGGGAGATGCACTTAAGCCTTAAGGTGGTTCGAAGATTGAATATAGAAGAAACAGACAAATGGAACTCGTGGATAGACTTTTAAAGAAGAAATGACAACTATGAAAGAACCCATGCAGTAGAGCAGCCCCTATCTTGTAGATCAAGGACATAGTTACCTGATCAAAATGGGTATACATGTGTGAAAAGATGTAAATGAATAAAAGGATCCTTGCAACCTGAAATCAGATAACATTAACCGCAAGTTAGAAACTTGTAATGCAGGCTGTTGATAAGCAGAGGTGAAACCAAAGACACGGTAGTTTGATCTCAAAATAGATTTTTTTATCATCCTCATCAAAAAAGAATTTTATATTGGTAACATTTCACACTTTTATTAAAACAAGCTACTCGATACATGAGAATAATTGTATTTCGAAAGAGAAATTGTATACAGATGAATCATGTAGTTGGAATTGTTTCCATATTTAAAAATTCAAGCAGAAGACGCTGAAATGTTTTGCTCTAGAAAGTGAAAAGTCATTCTGGACTACTTTTAACAAGGTAGAAGCCGGGAATAGTGACAATCCACTCAAGACGATGATACCAGCAAGTAAATGTCAATCCAAGGCAAAACTCTAACATGTAAGAGGGTTGACTATTTCAAACTTTTAAACGCATCAGCAACAATAAGCGTTATGAGTTAGCAAAGAAGAGAACCGACTATCAAGCAAAAGGTAGTAACTCTAGGTACACAACCATCAACCATATTAATAATATAACTATGCTTCCATAGACTCCCTAATCTAGTCAACAAACTCTCATCTTTTCTCATTTCAACACGTAGGGTTTAAGCCCTATTAGTTTATTATATACAAGAAGCAAAATAGTTTAATCACAAACTCTCTAATCTAGTCCACAAAAGATAAAAAATTATGTTATTTTAGTAAATGAGCTGGAGGTGGATGTTATACTCGTTGATTAAAAACGTGGAGCATAAAAAATGGAATCGGCAATCTGCAATGAAGGAAAATGATGGAGGAGGTGTGCGGTTCACTTTCAGCAACTTCACACTCTCTCATCTTTTCTTATTTCAACACTTAGGGTTTAAGCCCTATTAGTTTAGAACCAAATTGCCCCTAATAAGTGACTTGAATATAAAGCTACCTTTAAATTCAACTGCAACAAACTAAACTATTCTAACACAAATAATAACTTGGTAAAAAAAACTTTGCACATTTCCTTTTACCACTCTACCTTAAGTTGAGAGGAAAATATTAAGGACTCTCAACTTGCTGAGTATATGTTGTAGAACTCCTTTTGGTAGTCTTGGTAAGTATATCCACAACTTGATCACATGACTTCACATAGGTCTATTAGTTTAGAACCAAATTGCCCCTTTTCATGAATAAAGTGACAATCAATTTCTATGTGCTTAGTGCGCTCATGAAAATTGGATTGTGTGCCAAGTATATGACCGATCGATTATCACAGCAAATCGAGACAAGTTCGTAAAAAGCAAAGTGAAGATCTTGCAACTCAGTAAAGAGTGTCCATCCTATGAATTTACACAAGAAATGACAAAGCTAATGCTCTATATTCTACCTCTAAGATGATCCTGGATACCACATTTTTTGCTTCTTTAATTTCTAAGACACCAAAGAAGAGCCAAGTAAAACACAAAATCACTCAGAATAGATTTCCTTGAGTCACTGGCAACAACCCTAGTCCGACCCACAAAACCACATGGTTTCCAGTGGGTGAATTTGCGAGAAAATAGCACAACCGGTGCTTGTCCTCCAAGTGGAACCTTCAATATATCTCAAGATTCGACTTATCGCATGGCGACCTTGTGATGAGTGTCCAAAGGATGAGTGCAATAAATTGACTCACACTGGACAACAAAACATATATATGGCCTTGTGTTTGTGAGATAAAGGAGGCGACCAATTAATCTTCTATATTCGGGCTTGCATCGTCATGTGGTATTCCTTTATCTTTTTTGTAACTTAGTATCCAGGTCCATAGGGGAGGAATTGTGTTTTGTACCAAGAAGGCCACTATCGGATAGTAGGTCCAAAGTGTATTTTCTTTGATTAACAAAAATATCAATGCTGAGGATTGAGCTGACTTCAGACCAAGGAAAAATCTTAAAGGACCAAGATCTTTGATTTTAGATTAGTGATCAAGTTGCCTTTTCATCGGGGATTTCCTCCAAATTGTTGCCGCATGGGACTATGTCATCAACATAGATCAAAAGGGTAGTGAAAAGATGGGGGTCTTCTTAATAAACAAAGAATGATCATCGTAGTAGCACTGAGTATATTAGAGGTTGATTAAGGTGGTGACGCTTTTGAATGCCATTGCCTACTTGCTTTGCTTCAATCTATAAAGAGATTTTCTTAACTTGCAAACTTGATTAGGAGATGTGGAAGTGAGGCCAAGAGGGAGAGTCATATACACTTTTCTTCATGCAACTCACCATGAAGAAATGCATTATTTACTGATTTTCTGCCTGATGGAAGATCTGTCAACTCTCATGTACAATTTCTTTCTAAAGCTGATAATTCATCATTCCTAGCTTTCTGCCACTTAGGACTGGACATTGCTTCTTCTGCATTCACGGGAATACATTTCACATTTGCATTCAAGATAAAATTCTTATAGTATTCAAATTTACCTTTATATGATACAAATTGAGAAATGGGATGGGTACACATTCTTTTTCTTTTTCTGATAGCAATGGGAGGCTACAAACTCCTCTATGGTTGGATATGAAGTTGGATTGAAGTCTTGAGACATGATTATTTGCTCTTGGGGACATAATATATTTCAGGTTGCTTGGTGGTACACATTTCATTCCCTTTTTTCATCCATTTTTGTTTTTGAAACGTCTTTGTACTCTTGTTTCTTTGTCAGGGTCTATTTGGTCTTCTCAATTATAGTTTGGAACAATAGGTAATTATGTTCTTGAGTTGAAGTAGACTTCAGATCTGACTCCTTCTTTCTATAATAGGGTTGAAGTTAAAAGAATGAGACATCTAGAGATAGATAGGTCTTTCGTGTCTTGAGATCATAACATTTGTAACCCTTTTGCATAGGAGAGTAACCAATAAAGATACACTTGATTACACAGAGCACAAGTGATGATTATGAATATGGACAAATACAGTATATCCAAATACACGAGGTTGTACAAGAAATATTTTTTCTTCAAGCAAAAGAAACTTTCCATTCAATAATTTGGCAGGCATTCTATTTATCAGGAAGACAAAGATCAAAATAGTTTCTCCCAAAATGATTTGGGGTATTAGTTCCAATGAATAGGGCTCAACCTACCTTAATGATGTGTCTATTTTTTCTTTCAGTAACTCGATTTTGTTGTGGTGTAAATGAATTGGTGGTTTGGTGCATGATTCCATGATCTTGAAGGTAGTTGCTCAATGTCTTAGAAATGTATTCTCCATTATATGAATGACGTTTTTTGATAGTTGTATAGAACTGGGTCTCAATAAAGTTATGAAACAGGGAATATGTGTGAGACATCACTCTTATATTTCAAAGGTATACATAAGTAAACCTTATATAATCATTAATAAAGTCACAAAATAATGATGCCCCATCAGGGCATGGGAAGGACTTGGACCCATATATCTGAGTGAACCAACTCAAATGGAATAGAAGTTTTTGATTCACTTAAAGGAAATAAAACACGATTACAAAAGACAAAAGAGTACTGAAATAATTGAACAACATCCTCTTTACATACTGGGATGAATGATGCCACATGTGTATGTATATTTGTATCTTACTACTCTTTCCGAATGTAGAGTCCCCATGAAAGTTACGATGTCAAAAGAAGAGAAAGTTATTGTCCAATTCATATCTTTGATACGGGAACTCACAGATAACAATTTTATAGTAAAACTAGGTACATAATATACAAAAGACAATACTCCCATACTTGTTATAATACTTCCGTATACTTCTGTTTCCTATCACAGAAGTGTAGGAGCCATCTTTTCTTATCGTAAAAGTATAGGAGTCATCAACTAGCCAAACTTGACTATGGTTATGTATCTTCTGATAATCATATAAATACTTTTACTATGGGCAACTGTGGCTGATGGTGCTTATGAAGATGCTTGTTTATTGAGTTTAGCCTCCACTTCTGAGAGTCTTTTCAATAATTGATTCATAATGTCATTACCTGCAATCTCACTATTTGAATCAACTTCACTTACCTTATATGCTTTGTTCTAAAGGAGGTTTTCCAACTAAATTCCAACACTGCTCTCGACTCTCGAGTGTGTTTTGTTTTTACATAATAGAAACACTGTAGTTTATCCTTCTCTGCATAAGAGAGGATACCACGACCTCAAGAAAAAGTGAGGTGGGGATGTTCTCCTTTCCTACGAGTGTTGATTGAGATGGACTAACAATAATCAAACTCTTTCTTTCTAAAATTAAGCGATCCTCTTCTCTAATAAGAAGTGAGTAAACAGTTTTCAAGGAAGTTCTTATCTGCTACATATATTTCCTTTTGACAAACTCAAAGTATGAAGATACTCCCCATAGCAAATAAAAAATCTCTTTTCTATCTTTGTAATTTTTCCTTTGGTGCAAGCTTCACACTGAATTGGAGAATAATATTCCAACTCCTACAATAGACCTTGTAGTTCATTATAGTATTCACTCACTGAGTGTTCTCTCTGTCTACATCTTCTAATTTTATCGATAATTTCATATTTCTTGGTTATATTCTTCTTCCTAGAGTAAGCATCTTTAATGACTTTCCAAATTTTGTGTGTAGAATCAAAACGCATAAAAGTGTGGCTCACATAAGAAACCATAGATTTAAGAATTCAAGACGATACCAAGGCATTCTCTCTTCGCCACTTTGAGAAAGAATTGGAAGTTTGTGCAGATTTAGGACACTCACATATTCTAATTTGTCATGTCCTTCAAGGACTAACTCTACATATCTTGCCCAATATTCATAACTTTTTCCATCAAATCAGATCTTTGTGAGTTGAAGATTCTCTATCTTCCTTTGTTTCTCTCCAAAGATGTCTCCTACAACCTTCTCCATGCCTTAGACCTCACTAGGGCCTCTTTCATATGCATGCATACTGCCTCGGGATGTGTAGATCACTTTGAGGATTGTGGAGGTTCAACTCTCTGTGATACCTGCGATTTCTGCTGAAATCTCCCCTTGCCTTTGATGTTTCTACACTTCTTCTCCCCTGTCCCCCAATATTCGAAAAACCCTAACCTCCCCTTTTTTGAATCTTTAACAACTTATACACAAATTGCACCACCAGGCTCTCATACCACGTTGATAAAAAACGTGGAGCCTAAAAATGGAATCAGCAATCAGCAATGGAGGAAAATGATAGAGGAGGCGTGCATTCACTTTAAGCAACTACACTCTCTCATCTTTTCTAATTTAAACACTTAGGGTTTAAGCCCTATTAGTTTATTATACACAAGACTCAACATAACCAAATTACCCCTAATAAGTGACTTGAATATAAACCTATCTTCAAATTCAACTACAACAAACTAAACTATTCTAACACAGATAATAACTTAGTACAAAAAAAAACTCTCCACATTTCCTTCTAACAATACTACTAGCTCTTGCAACAGAGACTAAGATGGATAAAGTGTTTAACAAATCTTATGGTGTACATTGACATTATAAAATTGGACATGCAGACTTCTAAGGATGGTTTCCGACAAAGTTTATCACATTTTATTGCATTTTGCTGGGTCCATTAGATCATAGACAATTGACAGCTGACACCAAAAACACCAGATACGAAGAGATAAGAAGGAAAAAGTTCTAAAAGTTGTTATTTCATTCATCAGATCAAACCAAACATTTTTCTTGTTCACGACAATTTCTCAGGTTTTTTAGGAGAGATTATTTTTCAATTTTCTCGAGAGGCTTAAAAAGTTGTACTTCTCAAGCACACCTCAAATGCCTTATGAAACTTTTAAAATCAATGAAAAGTGGAACCTAAAATGTAATCATAGGTAAGACCGTTTTGCCTATGCCAAAGTATGTAAAACATAAAAAAAGTCTTATAAATTAAAAAACAAAAAGAATGAAATGTTGAGTTCAAATAGCATTATAATGAGTACATGTATATGTATATATATTTTAATATCATCAGTATACTGCGAATAAGAGTGATACTTTGCAAAATTATCATAATGTTTTCCTGATAATGTTGACCACCTTTAAATTGCTCACCCTATTTTGATACTTTCAGGATATGACCAACATTGGTGACTAATGGTCTACCACCCCATTAGCGCTGGACAGCCTACCAGTTCAGACTAGTATAAACAAGAAAAGAGAAAAAGAAAAATGCAGAATTAAAGCAGCCACCTCTCTATGCAGAAAAACCAAACCATTACTAACAGAGCGTCAAATAAAACCCTGGCATAGAAGGTGAGTACAGAAACTCTTCAGTGAGGACCTCAGCTTATGGCATTCAACCTTTTCTAAGCCAAAAGGGTGCAAATAGTCAGTTGGTATATTCTGGGCATTGATATTACATCTAAATGGTTAGGTTTGCCAACAAAAGAAGCACCATTATACTATTGTTTTTGTGCTACAGTTTCCAGCACCTGAGTATTCGTGATATTGTTTCATACTAAATTTTAAATTGCGCTATATGTGAAGTCATAGAATTTAACACAAGGTGAATGGCTAGAATATGTCGAGGATACTCTAACAAAACAACTACTGGTAGTCAAATGAACATATACTTAACATCACCATTTCTCATACCAACTGTTGACTACATGTTCATGGGATCATAATCTGAAAATGACCAACTTAACTTCAATCTGAGCTCACATGTGTCTAAACTGCGTAGATACTTATGAAGGTAAAGAAGACAGGTTCAAGTGCTGTTAGAAGAAGAACAATGAAAACATATAACCAACGAGTGTATGTATACCATTTGGTAAAAGACACCATCAGTATACAACAGACAGAGAAGAAGCAAAAATAGACAGGAGTCTTGGAATTTCTATCATCATACCAACCAGCCAACAAATAATCCAATACCATTGTACACATAGAGCTTAGATTTCTTCTTCCCCATTACATCCAAGTACCTAAACAAAAGACACTGCTTCATTGAATGAGGGGAAAAGAAAAAAAGGAAAGGAAATGGAAAGGAAAGGAAAAAATCCATGGCATCCTAAAAAATTGACACAAGTAATTACCATCTTAAATTAACAAATGGAGTTGTGACCTCAGAGAATAGAACCATCAGGATGTAAACATGGCTTTGACCACTCATGAGTGCAAGGACAATTGAGAGCAATGAAAGCCCATGATGAAGGATCTAAGCAAAAGAGTTAAGAGAATAATTAATTTCTGTCAACAAAAAATGAAGGTGACTAAGTTTATGAAAAGACAAAGGATTTAAAGGTTGATGAATTAGCACTCACATACTCTTTACCGCCTAAAGCTGGATAGGTCCACAAGATCATTGCAAGATCAGAAAGAAAATAACCAATTGAAATCTACAAAAAGACATGGAAAATTATTTAATCACAAAAAAGAAAAGAAACACAATAGAATAAGCTAATATGCTTGTAGTGATTCTAAGGGAAAAGAAAAAAGAGCAAGATTTTAAAATGTACAAGACAAGGTATGGTAAGAAGCTGACTGGGAATGTCACGCATTTACTTACAGTAGTACATTATATTCTGAAGACAGTTCTACTAATTTATAATTGTCTACTCAAAATAATATTTGTTAAATCAATGGGAATCAACTACAACGAATCAAGAATTTGCAAGCATTAATGCAGCACCTCAAACAAGCAACACTGACCCAAACTGGGATGATTATAAGCATGATTCCTTTTTCTTTTTGGCACTTTAACTCCACTAGTCCTTATTTCTAACTTCGGATGCAGCAAAGCATACCTGACTTGAGTTTACTCCTCATAAGAAAAGTCCAGTTGTGATGGTTCAGTGAAGCTATCTATGTGGCTGTGTTGGTATTCCGTGACAAACATGTATGGATATCACAAATGTGATGACAATGGTGATAGATTATAGTTCAGAAGTTCAAATTAGAGATTCCAAGAAAGAGATTCTTTTGATATAGGGTAATGGCCTTGTCTTATTACGGGCCTCTTATCATCCATCAATTGTCAAGTCAACAGAAAAACTACAGTGCAAAAATTGAATAGGATTAAGGTCAGAAATGTTTTGTCTATTTGTCAAATCAGGCCAAGTTCGTCATCATATCCTTCTTCTGGAGCATTAATTGATTAAAGATTATTATAAGGTGAAGAATACGCATTATACAATTGCAATTGAGTTGGTATTCACAAGTCTTGATAGACCCATTCCTGAGCCAAATTCACCCAGGCCAGGAACTAGGTTTAGTTAAACTTTTAAAGTATTGAACTGTGGTCTGGATCCAGTTCCTAGTATAGTTGTCTAAACAATTAATGCCGCAATGCAATAAGGCTTTTAATTATTTTCAATTCCCTGTTTGCTCTCTGCTCTCAGTCTAACACTTGAAGAATCACAAGAGGGGCAGTTGATGTCATGAACCCAAGCCCAAATGCCTTGGAAAGAACAGGTGGCATCCTTTGTTATCAGCAGAAAAGATCTTTCACTGATGTTTAACCAAACACAAAGCATCCAAACCCATATTGTAAACAGAACCACGTTTAAAACTAAAAGATAACAAGTACCCAGTAATTAAATTGTAAAGAAAAATTACAGAAAGCATATGTTCATGAGAAACAAGTAGAAAAACAGAAAAAAACCAGCCTGCTGCACAGAAAAGGCACGGACAGTTGGTTTATGCGTCTCACCCCAAAAATGGTGTTGGAGTAAGTAGATCTTCGATTTATGACGTAACCGTTTCCGACACCATCCTTAAAAAGATCCGAGAACACCAATAAGTGCAAAGATGCCACCGTAACAATCAGTGCATGAACGGTGGAGAAGCCCCTTCAATGAAAAAGAGGTGAAAGCTACTCTTAGGAAGATACATGTTGTGGAACCATCAAATACAAGAGAGAATAAACAATAAATCAAGAAGAGAACCACTATTATTTCACTAGCAATATTACCTGTTATTCCACTCCACTCTTTGAGCATTCTGCAGCTTGGTATAGCCCTTGAAGCATATGGCACTGATTGTACCAGTCACGTGATAGACCTTCAAACAAACAAGGACTTCAAAAACCAATCATGTAATGATAAAGAATTAGAAAACAACTACACATTTCAAGGTAAAATTGAAGTAAAGAGTCAGGAAACATTTTCTTCAAACATAATATACTGACTTCAGGTATCTGACAAAAAAGGTAGATACCTCTCATTAGCATAAGTCGTGAACCTAATCACATCAATATAAACAATATGATTACCAAGTCGTGGCTGTGTTTGCCAGCAGAATATATAAGAAAGCTACTTCGCAAAATCATCTTCACCTCACCCGCTCCACAGATCAAACCAGTTCCTATTGTGGCATCGAAGCTGTTTCGCTAAAAGTGTAGCAGTTTCTTGATTAAGCACCCTCATCCATAGAAGGTACTTAACTTCTCACCGTGAAACATTGGGACATATCATGGACATCCAACTTTTATTATCCCAGAAACTGAACGGAACCCCTCATTGTCACTTCAGCCTATTATAAACATGAGAAAGGAAATTTAAGCAGATAAGTCAACTTCTGATAACCAGATGGTGTAAGAGCCCTTCTCATGTGTGAACTCATTGATGGCAGTTTTGGTCATGGGCGTACCAGAATGTCTTCTTATCACTTAATGCGGAAAGGATGAACATCAATCAGCAATGTCATTCATAAACGAAAACTATTGAAGAAAAGACAAATGGGCCTCCAGCAGAATTGAGACAGGACATAGGACAGACGCACAAAAAACGCATGTAACCATAAAAAAGCTTCTTCTACATGACATCAACTCACAATGGTGCACATCAGAATCCCAGCTGAAATAGAAGAGAGCCAGGGTACTTCCTCTCCCATATCAAATCACTAGTAGACGTACTAGCCGTTGAATAACAAGGAATGCCAACAGTTCTTCAGTGTGAAACAATAATTAGGCTCCGCCACGAGCTGAGCTGCATAGCACAATCAGAATGTTAACTACGAAAAGCGGTTAAATCTTCTGCAATAGATTCACGGACAGAACATATCCCAAGTATTGCCACGACAATGGAATCATAAAAGGCAATGCCGCAAAAGAATTCCAACGATACATCAGTAGTTCGCCTAAAGCGCTAACCCGGGAACCAGGAACACGTTGTCATTTGATTCTTATCCAAGAAGAAAATCCTAGTTTAATAGATCCCCACTAACCATCATCCCTGCAACTTTTGATCTTCCTTGCGTTGCGCCCCCACCCTTCAGGAATAGAAACAAAACCTAACACCGAGATGAAAGCGGCGATATGTGAGACAAATGGAACATCCAGCACAATTGTGGGTTTTTCCTAACATAAACAACATATGGGTATCCCTGTAAACAACATAAAAAACAAAAGTTGGAGCATTTCGACACCTTAGGAGGATACCGATCTGCAAATGCAATCGGTCTAACGCCTCAAAGGGTAAAAAACAAATCCGTTTTTACGACGAACACTCACGCGTTTTGCCCCGTTCAGTTTGTCCGTCGGTTATAGTTTGCGAAGCTTTTCGGTTTCTCCCTCATTTGTATTTACTTTCCTTTGCGTACGTGTAGTTATGTTTTCATGTAAATAGGTTGAGAGAGAAAAAGTAGAGGAGAGGGATGTCTTGTCACGCGGAGAGGGTTTTCTCGTTCTCTTTGTGGATATTATTTTTTGTATGATATATTTATAAATGGTTTTTCTCATCTTATAAGTTTGTGATTGTGCTTCCCTTTTTAAGAGACATTTCATTTTATTCGAAAATACACGTGATTTTTTAAAAACAAAACATTTTTTACTAACATTTATATTTTCAAAAATACAATTGATGAAATCTGGGAATAGGACCATTCTTCTTGCATTTTATGATTGTTGTTAGTAATGAAGTAGATAGTAGTCACCCACTACTTACATCTCCCATTTGGCCATTAGAATCAATGTGTTATGAGAGGAAATGCATATGACTTTTATCTGTTTTGCGTTTTTCACACACAATGTGATTTTCTTGCATAACCCACAACAAAGTGTATTTTCTACATTTATACACTAAGCATATCTCAACTCCATATAAGTTACATGTTTAGTAAACAATTCTTCTAAGATGCCTTTTGTTAAGGAGTCAACCAACATATCAGTAGTTGGCATATAACATATAGTTATTTCATTTCTTTTGAACATATCATAAACATAGTGATATTTAACCATTATATGCTTGCTTTGTGAGGTATCAACTCCACTCTTAATAAGAGTAATTATTGTATTGTTGTCACAATAAATAACAACCGACTTGTTAGTTATGTACAACTTCATATCACGTGTGAAACGACTAATCTAAATGGCACTAGTAGCATACATATTGCAAGCAATATACTCAGCCTCTTTTATATACAGCGCTACATAACCTTGTTTCTTGCATACCCAATAAACGACACCACCTCCAAATAAAAATATTTGTCTTTAGGTTGATTTGTTGTCGTCTTTGCTCCAAGCAAAGTAAGCATCTAAGTATCCTATCACTTTTAGTTAATATGCTTGAAAACAAAGTTTAAAGTGTTTTGTTCCTTTGAGATATCTTATAATCATTTTCACATCTATCCAATATTTCCAACCAGGATTACTTTGATATCTACTCATAAGTTAAATAGCAAAGCTGATATCAGGTCTTGTACACAACATAACATATATCAAGCTACCCGCAACCTGTGCATGAGGAACATTAGACCTTCACTGAGATAATCAACCTTACTCAATTTGACCTCTTTCGCAATAGTTGTAGATTCAGACTTACATTCACCCATTTTAAACCAGTTGATAATATAATCAATATATCTCTTCTGACTTCATCATAAAAGTTTAGATTCCTTATCTTGAGAAATCTTTATACTCAGGATATAGAGTGTTTCTCTCATATCCTTCATTTCAAATCTTGAGTTTAACCATAACTTGATTTTGACAATCATTTCGTTGTCATTCCTAGTCAACAATATGTAATCTATATAACAATATATCATCTACATATAATGATAAGATGATAAAGTGGCTTCAAATGTTCTAGACATATATATAGTGATTCTAGTTCATTAGCCACAAACCCAAGTTCAATAATGTATTTTGAAAAGTCAAATACCATTGATGAAATTACTGTTTAACCATAACTTAATGGATTCAATTTCTTCATCTATAGTTTTTTTTCCAATTTGTTGATTTAGATTGGTTAATAGCCTACTAATATGTTACTTTCTCCACAAGATAAATGTGATAATCCTTCAAGTAGGATGATGTGATCCTAGGTTTTTTATGTCCACTTAAAGTTTTGGTTTGTTGAGGAAGTTCATCTATGAGTTCAAATGATGATTTATCTAGATCTACTATATCATCAACAAACTCATCATCATTCTTAAGAATGTAATTCTTAGTCTTTTCTAAGAATTCATCATCTCTACTTTCTATTAGTCCATAGTCGTTATTATAAAACCGATATCCTTTAGATCCTTTACGATATCCGATAAATATACATCTTAAGGACCTACTATCTAGTTTTTTTCTAAACTGATCAATGATCTTCACATGGGCGATAGATCTCCACCTCGTAAGCTAACCTAGGTTTAGTTTTTTTCTAAATCACATCTCATATAATGTAAACAATACAACTTTATATGAAGCTCTATTAAGTATACTGTACTTGCCATTTATTTCCAAAATACCCTTAATAGAGAAACATCTATGAAGATAGATCTTGTTATATTCAATAAAGTCTTGTTATATATCTCTAGTACACTATTCTGTTGAGGTGTCTTGGGCATTATATTTTGCTTTGCAATACCAAAGATTTTGCAGAATTAGGTATGTTCTTTACCTCTATATGATCCCAAGACTTTGATTGTATACCCCAATTAATTCTCAACTTTTTACTTATATTCTTTAAATATGTCAAATGCCTCAGATTTGTTAAGATATATATATATATATCAAGTAATCATCGGTAAAGGTTATGAAATAAACTTTTTCTCGTTGTGATATTACTCTAAAAGATCCACATAAATCAGTGTGAATAATCTTTAGTAGAATTGTTGTCCAAATCACTCATTTGGAAAATGATTTTCTAGTAAATTTCTCTTGTATGCATGCTTCACACTTATTAAAAGTGTTTTCATGAAAGTTGGACAATAATTTAGAGTTGGTTAATAATCCCAACTTCTTTAAATTTATGACTCAATCTTTTATTCAATACATTTACATCAATTACATAGATACTATAAATATAAGCATAAGAACCTTCATTTTTATTTACATTGAGTTTAAAAAGTCTATGCTTAACATCAAACAAACTAAAAAAAGTTATCATCTCATGCTTTTCCATAGTGTCATTTTTTCATATGCTTAACATTAAAATTGGCACACATTGCATTCCCCAAAAGGAAAGTTTTAAATACCTAGGGTCAATTTTTCTGAGTGATGGAAGAATTGATGGAGATGTTACACATAGAATTAATGATGGTTGGTTAAAATGGAGAGGAACATCAGGTATTCTTTGTGATAATAAGATATTATTAAAATTAAAAGGTAAATATTATAGAGCATCAATTAGGCTTACCATGTTTTATGGCATGAGTGTTGGGCAGTTAATCATCAACATGTACAAAAGATGTTCGTGATAAAAATGAAGATATTGAGATGGATGAGTGGTCATACAAGAAAAGACCGTATATATAATGAGGTTATTAGAAACAAATTAGGAGTGACACCAATAGAGGATAAAATGAGAGAACATCATTTAAGATGGTTTGGACATATAGAAAGAAGATCAAAAGAAGAACCGGTAAGAAGGTTAGAAAAACTAAATTTGGAAAGTATTAAGATAGGTAGAGGACGACCACAAAAGTGTTGGAAAGAAACAATAAAGAATGGTCTAGCTTATTGGGAGTCAACTGCTAACATAGCACACGATAGGGATCCGTGGAAACAAAGAATCCATGTAGTCGACCCCGTCTAGTATGGGAAAAGGCTTAGTTGTTGTTGTTTGTTGTTTGCTTTTCCATAGTGACTTTATTAGGGACAAACCTTACCTCACATTTTCTTTACTAAAGCATGTACCGATACAAGATTGCACGTAATAGTAGGTACAATTAATACACCATTAAGTACAATGGTATGACTTTTATAAAAATCCTAAATGACCCAACCTAAGAACATAAAAAAAATGTATTATTTCTCATATATATGATATGCTTTCCAGACTTTCCCTCAGGTTCATTGCTTCCTCTTTGCTTTTTGATATATGCCGAGTTGTTTTAGAGTCGATCCTCCAATCAATCATCGAGCGGTTCAAACTGAGATACTTAGAAATGATGCAGATTATGTCCTGCTTCTCTGTTGATCCGTGTCATTGATTGTTTCTAGCATTGATCTTCTTGTTACGGCAATCTCTTTTGTAGTACCCTATCTTGCTATAGTTGAAGCACTTTACTCGATAAGCGAATTTCTATGATTTTTTTAAGTTTTAACTGCTCTACTTTTTATTCTTACTATTTTTTTTATTTGATTGTTTTGGATAGATCATCTTGAGCAACTAGCGACTTTTCTCTTTTGTTTTTGTTTATGTGTTCTTATTCGATTGCTAGTTTTAGTGGGAGTTTGGAAAGGTAAAATCTGGTTAAAGTCTAAGTGTTGTGGTTACCATGTTCTAGGAAGAGAGGAAACTGTTTAAAATCATGGATATCTACATTGGTTCAGGAATGATTTACTTTGCTACACCTAAATATCTAGCCATTACCAATATTTGGTTAACATGTTCAACTACATTATCACTTTCTTTCATTTAGTATCATGTTGCTTAGCTGTAGTATCATATGTAGTGATTAGAGAATCAAATAACTCTTTAGCAGTTTGAAATTGCTCAAATACAATAATTAAGTCATCTTCCATGTAGGTCAACATTATAGTCCTAGTTATTGTATCATCATTTAGTGTTTTATATTTATCTTTTTTATCTGTTGCAACTGGAATAGGGGATAAAATAATTTCTCTCAATATATAATCAACTCCTTCTAAAGTTAAGGTCATTTAGAGAGTATAATTTAGACCATTTAACTTTTTTCAAGTTTAAAAATTTAGGCCATTTAACTTTTCAATCTTTGTCAATTCAAACACACAAATTCTATAAGTCACTTTTAAATTTTTGGCAAAAACAACAAATAGAGAGTATATATTTTAAGATATAAAACATAAAACATGCATTAGATGGATTTGCGTAAAATATTTCGTAAATGTAATATCCACAAGTTTTAAGTACTAAACAGTAAATATTTCTAAGCTCTGTACTACAGTTTATTTAACCTACATGTACTTTTTTGGGAATATAGTAAAACAAGGAAGTAAATATTTTTGGACATTTTACTACCGTTTATTTAACTTGTAGGTACTTTTCTAAAAATACAGTAAAAATCGAGACTATATTTGAAAAAAATTGTTCACGGTATTTGTCAAAAAGTACAAGGATATACTTGTACTTTTGTAGGTGGTATAATGGATATATTGAAAATTGATAGGGGTATATTCATAAAAACACCTTAATCCCAGGTTCTATACACCAGAGACAAATCAGTAAAACTACTCATTGTTTTTATAGTTTCACAGACTGTCAAAGGGCAGAAAAAATTGTTTACACTCATAAGGGTACAATAGTTTTTTCGCATTAAAATATCTGAACATTTCAGTAATTTTGTCACTAGTATTTCATAATTAAATATTTTTATCGAGACAAAATGGTAATTTTAGACACAAAACTATTGTAAAACTGTTGGTTTTGCAGGGATTTAAATATGCAGGAGAGAGAGTGAGAGAGAGGGTTGAGGGCGATCCGCCACTTGTGGGCTTGTAGCACAACAGTGTGAATAGTTTTTACATTCTTTCCTCCTAACATGCTAATGCAAAGAAGTATGCATTGTTTGTTTAGTTTGAGAGTTCAAGGAGTGCATGCATTCAAAGTTAGAAGTATCAACTATCGTCCGAGTTGACAACTATGTTTTCCTTTTCTCTATAAGGGTTGGCAACTATGTTAATGGCTCCCAAATATACCATATCATGTCTACATTTTCATTAAACTCAAAAAGAAAGAATGAAAAGAAATGGATGAATAAAAATTGTTTGATCCTTGCCACAATGAGGGGAATGGATGTAAATGAATTGGATTGGATCTGGTTGGCACATTTTCATATCGAGTCTAACTAAGCCACATAGAGGATGCAGAAGAAATTGCTCCTCCTTTATGATGTATAAAGCAAGAAAACTAGTGTGTCCTTGTTGAAGCAGCTGCAATTGCCTATGTTGGAGTGGGTGGCCATCCGCAAAAGGGGAAAAAAGTTATTCAAGAACCTCTGTTTGAGAATGCATGCTGTTTGGATCTAGCACATGTCAAAGGATTTAGAAGCGGTATCTAATTAATAAGGAATAGAAGGAAACTCGCAGATGAATTGAGAAGAAGAGATAAAACATGGAAATTTAGACTTAATTGTGTTTAAATGTCCGTTCGGATATATCTAAAATCTTTTACCCATATCCAATTTCACTATCAATCGAGTATTCGACTCAAATTCAGCTAAATCAAATCATATTCAGTTTTGGACTTACTAATAATGTTTAGAAACTATTAGATTAGTGTTAATGATATAGAAATTAAGATTCACACATTGCAACTCATCAAAAAAATTGAAGTACCTCAAGTTAGTTTTTTTAGAATAAAAGAAAATTTGCTCGAGATGTTATACATAGAATTATTGTAGGTTAGTTAAAATAAACATGTGCACAGAGTATTTTATATGCCAAAAATTATTATTAAAGTTGAAAGATAAATATTATACAACATCGATCAAACCGGCTATGTTATATGATTGTGAGTATTAACCATCAACACGTACAAATGATGGATGTGTGGTTATACAAGAGAAGACCATATATGTAATGAGGTTATTAGAAACAAATTGAGAGTGACACTAATATCAAATGTTTGAATGCATGGAAAAATGACCAAAAGAAGCTTAAGAGAATGTACGAGAAACTAGATGATAAAAATGTTAAAGAGAAAGAAGACCACAAAAGTGTTCGAAATAAATAATAAAGAATAATCTAACTTATATATTAATATGGCACATGATCGAGCTCTATGAAAACAAAGAAATTGTATAGCCGACCCTATCTAATATGGGAAAAAGGCTTTGATATTGTTGTATATTCAGTTTTGGATTTTGCTCTATCTGATCCTCGATCAATCATATAATCTAATCGTCTTACCAAAAGAGGATTATGTATTAGGGATCGTCGTGCTTCTTCATAAAGTATAGGGAAGACAGTTTCATTTTCCGGGTTGTGTCGATGTACCCAATTTGATGTATTTAAAATCCAATAAAGTTGCATGATCTTAAGAAATATGAATTTGAATAATGGATACAAATCTCTGATAGAGTGAGTAAGATACTTCAGCAGTGATGGAAACTCGTCTGGTGTGAATATGTCAAAATGTACAAAGATAAGAATGTATACAACACTAGGTATTTATTTTAACAATTTGGAACCAGTAACTCTAATTATTAAAAGATAAGTTAAGACCTAACTTTTAAAAAAATTATAAAAACATATTGGACTGCAATCTTTTCACCAAATTTACCCTAAACCAATTTAATTATGGGCATGACGATGCATTACCCGGACTAAAACAATCAGCTCACCTGGCTAGGGGGCTCGACTCACAAGTTGCAGGCTGTGAGTTCGATACCTGGGGCTGGCTTCGGCCTAAAAAGGTAACAATTAGTGAACACACTGCTCACACTAATGAAGTTCTGTATCATATTAGAGTTAATTCAAGAGGATTAATTTGTTGGTACAAAACTATTTTAAAATCAAGCAACAAGAAGAAAATAATAGTTCGATAAATGAGTCGCCACCGTTGGGGTTGCCCAACATATAACAGATGAACAGTACCTTTATATTAAAGAGGAAAAGAAAAATCAGTGGAGTAATTCTGAAATTTGAATATATATACATATATCATGTATATATATGTGATATATACTTGTATATATATAGTTAGATGGAATGGGTCAGCTTGTCAGTCACAGTCGCTGTATCTTTTGGAATCGTTAGATGATCCAAGTGTTTATGTAGGCTCTGTAGCACGCAGAACAGACAGCCAACTGAATTGATCAGGTATTTTACTATCTCTCTCATGCAGCCTGTCTCTCTCTATTTTGTTTGTGTTGACGTCTTTTCTCTCTCTGCATGTGCAACGCCATGTGATTGGATGATGAGTGCCAGTCGTGTCCACTGATAGAAAGGGTGAAGTTCTGTCAAAGGTCTTACCATGGAGCCATGATTACAGCCACTGAGAGAAAAAGAAGAAAGGTAATACATGCATCCATCGTAGGATTCAAAACACACCAGATGGTTAGCAGGTAACTTCTTTTTGACAGAATAGGTTAGCCTTCTTAAACGGGGTGTCATATTTATTAGATACTGATCGACAGTGCCCTCTTCTGACAGCAGCAACTTAAGGAATTTTCTTGAGAAGCAGTGAATGAATGGATTGTTAGAAGCATAATTTAGTAAAGTAATATATATTAAGCTTCCAGTCTCCCGTCAGACTCAGCTGTGAGGCCTCTGGTCCCTGAAACAAATCAAACAACAGTGATAAGAGAAAAAATTTACTTATAATCTTGAATGATGCTTTCTACAGACTTCGTCCATCAAATTTTAAGCTTTACAGAGGTAGGGGAGAACCATTCTTCATGTACAAAGTACCTCGTCCCGAATGAGAAACCTTAATTTACTACTCTCTCTATGTTGGACAAAATCGTAGTATTACATATATTTATATAGATAATATATAATAATCATATAAATACGCACATCCAAAGAAGTTTATTCATAAATAATACATGGAACAAGCAAAGCAAAAATAAGAATCGGTAAAAAATGTATATAATTGAGTCATCCATACGGACTTATCTTAGAGAAATCAATACCTCATTGTTAGGTATGCACATGTACCACTACCTTTCTCTAAAGATAAAATGATCCACAGCTAGAGCATACATTAAGACTCTAGCAGCCTTCAACCACACATCAATCACCTAGCCAATTGGAGAGAAACAATCAATACAAGAGAAAAAACTTAGAAAACGAAGAGGGAAGGAGAGAGAGTGTGCGAGAAGTAATTGTTGCATCAAGGGAGGCCTAATCTGACTTTATACTAGAGCCAACATATTCAAATATCAAATATGCTTCAATAGGCGCATCTCTTCGCTTGCAACCATTCTCGTGTGTAGCAACCATTTGTCCATTAAGTTAAAACTTTTTTTGTAAAAAATAGACCAAAGATAATTCCTAAACTCGAGTTCGACCCGACGCGTGCACGTGTGTAATCATCCATATCCGCCTCAAGTTCTTTAACTAAGGTTTATGAGCTACCATATGTATAAAAGGACATGCAAAATTATTTCACCCATCAATAAGATTTCTTGCTCAAAAAATGTAGCATCACAAAGTTCTACTATCATTTTGACATTTATGCTAGATATGTGTACACATAGTTAGTCTCCACATAACTCAAAAGTTTAACATTAACAGTTCTTTGTTTCAATTTCTTTTCCTTATGTTTAAGAATAAGCACTTTTACAACAAGACATTCTCACACTTTCAAATATTTGAGAATGGTCTTTTAACTATTTCAAAGTTCAAAGAAACCACTTTCTTTATTCTTATGAAAAACTCTATTAAAAATATGACAAGTTGTATTCAAAACTTCCCTTTATATACAAGTAGGCAATTCAAAACTTTATAGTAAAATATTAACCATATCACATATGATTATATTTTTTGCTCAACTATTACATTAGATTGGTGAATATGGAGTAGTAATCTCATGAACAATACTAATATTTTGATAATATTCTTAAAATATGATTGAAGTATATTCTCCTCTCTTATTTAACCTTAATCATTTAAGTATTCTACCAATTTATGTTTGTATCTCATTTATGAGAATCTCAAACCTTTGTAAGGCCTCATCTTTACTTTTAAGCAAGTAAATATAATACAATCTATGACAATCACCAATGAACATAATGAAATATCTTTTGTTATCACTAGTTGTCATTTCATTGAATTCACAAATATTAGAGTATACTAAATCTAAAATTTTGGATTTTTGATAAACCGTAGGAAATAGTTTCCTATCTTTATGTGTAGAAAAAAAGATAGAGCATGTTGTAAAGATTGCAAGGTAATTTGAGGAGAAAGCTTAACCACCCAACATCGACTTTTAGTTATGGATTTACAAATAAAAAAATGGACAAAGAAGAAAAGAGTGCATCGAGCTATTCAGACTAAATGGTGGAACCTCAAAAGCGAGAAAGAAGATATGTGGTACACCATGTGATATGTGTAACAATATGGCTATACATATTAGGAAAGTGGCGAAAGATGTGTTAAGTGTATCTAAGGGAGGTGTACCAGCATAAAAAGACGCTTGTTGGTGGAGTGAAGTAGTGCAAAATAAAATCAAGGCAAAGAGAGCATGTTACAAATTACATTATAATAAGAAAACTAGTGAAACTTTATAGGCTTATAAGAAAGAAAAGAATGAAGCAAAAAAGGCCGTGAGTGAAATAAAATCTAAAATTTGAGAGAATTTATATAAAAAACTCAACTCAAAAGAGGGTGAAAGAGATATTTTTAGGATAGCTAGGGCTAGATATAAGAAAACTAAAGATCTTAATTATGTTAGATGCATCAAGGACGAGGATGAAAAAATTATAGTGACAAATGATGATATAAGAAATAGATGGAAAAACTATTTTTATAAGCTTTTTAATGAAAATAAAGATGTTAATATTAGCTTAGGAGAGTTTGCCAAATAAAAAAACTATATAAACCATATTTTTTACTGACATATTAAAAAGAATGAAGTCAAAGAGACTCTTAAACATATGAAGGGTAGTAAATGAGTAGGACCATATAATATTCCTATAGAAGTTTGAAAAATACTAGGAGAAATCGGAATCACTTGGCTCACAAGACTATTTAATGAAATATGGAAAAACCAAAAGATGCCCGAAGAATGCAGAACAAGTACACTTATACCCAAATATAAGAGCAAGGGAGACATTCAAAATTGTGCGAATTATCGAGATATCAAGTTAATGAGCCATACTATGAAATTGTAGGAAAGAATTATCGAACGTAGGTTAAGACAAGTATCAAGTACAATAAAGAATCAATTTGGATTCATGCTAGGTAGATCTACTGTTGAAGTGATTCACCTTTTGAGACGTCTTATGAAACATTTTAGAGCAAAAAAGAAAGACCTTGACATGATATTTATTGATCTAGAAAAAGCTTATGATAAGGTACCGAGGGAGGTTCTATGGAAATCTTTGGAAAAAAAAGATATCCCATTAACATACATTAACCTTATAAGAAACATGTATGATAGTGCAAAAATATGTGTGAGGACTCATGAAGGAATGACAGACTTCTTTGAAGTTAATATTGGGTTACATCAAGATCAACTTTAAGTCCATACTTATTTATAATGGTGATTGATGAGTTAACAAAATATATTCAAGATGAAGTACCTTGGTGTATGTTATTTGCAAACGACATTGTATTAGTGGAGGAAACTAAGGAAAAAATTAATAGAAAATTAGAACTATGGAGAGAAACATTAGAAAGCAAAGGCCTCCGACTTAGTAGAACAAAGACAGAATATATGGAACATAAGTTTGATCATTTGGTTACCTCAAAGGACATATAAATTAAAATCGGCACACATTGCATCCCCCAAAAGGAAAGTTTTAAATACCTAAGGTCAATTTTTCTGAGTGATGGAAGAATCGATGGAGATGTTACGCATAGAATTAATGTTGGTTGGTTAAAATGGAGAGGAGCATAAGGTATTCTGTGTGATAAGAAGATACCATTAAAGTTAAAAGGTAAATATTATGCAGCAACAATTAGGCTTGTCATGTTTTATGGTTCTGAGTGTTGGGCAGTTAATCATCAACATGTACAAAAGATGTTTGTGACAGAAATGAAGATGGTTTGGACAAAATGAGGTTATTATCACCAAGAAAAGACCGTATACAAAATGAGGTTATTATAAACAAATTAGGAGTGACACCAATAGAGGATAAAATGAGAGAATACCGTTTAAGATGGTTTGGACATATAGAAAGAAGATCAAAAGAAGAGTCTCTAAGAAGGTATGAAAAACTAAATTTGGAAAGTATTAAAAGAGTTAGAGGACAACCGCAAAAGTGTTGGAAAGAAACAATGAAGAATGATCTAGTTTATTGTGAGTTAACTGTTAATATGGCACTGGATAGGGATCTGTGGAAACAAAGAATCCATGTAGTCGGCCCCATCTAGTATGAGAAAAGGCTTAGTTGTTGTTGTTGTTATCGTATGAAATAGTTTTCTTTGTTGATTTGCTTGCACACAAATACCACATTTATATTTTCTATATGTGACAAACTTAGAGATAAGATTTAAATTCATCATTAATTTCATGTAATCAAAATTAATATGACCTAACCTCATATGTCATATATTAGGTGATTTAATATTATAAGCAATAGAAGAAGAAGTAGATGTTTTATTAACATTAAATTTAAAAAAAAAAATCAATTAGAGGTTCTATATTAATTTTAAATAAATCTTATACATCATACAAAAAACCCTTTCTTAAGAAACATTTAGTACTAAGTCGTGTAATTACAACTTTATTATGTTTACAATCTATGCTCAAACACTCTCTAACTAAAATTAGATCACTGACAATATTAAGTGAATCATAGGAATATGCCTAAATCTCTTAGTACTGAGAACCTTTTTAAAACCACACCATTTGTCCTTGACTTAAGCAATCGAATGATCTCCTAAGATCATGGTTAACAAAAACCAATTAGCATAAAAGTATACATTTATCCCAATGTCTATAATTCATTCACAAGTAAAAATAATTTTGGGTTTAAGAGATATATATATGTCACTAAATATAGGTGCAATGGTCAACATATTGACCATAACTTCTTCAACGGCTATAGGTTTCCTAGCTTTCTTCATAGGACAGTCCCTAACCTAATGTCTAACTTGACCATAAATTTAGTACAATTTATTTTTAGTTTCTTTTGAATCTTAGTATTTGGTTTGTACTTTATTTGCTTTTTTCTTAAATTTATCAAAAAGCTACATCTAAGCTTTCTTAAGTCTATGACGTAGGAACTAAAACTCATGTGTTTGCTCAATCATAGATTTTTTCTCTATCATTTAACATTTTAGAAACTTGGTTACAAAATACTTTTGAAGACTGAGCTCTTCGGTATTATATTTTCTATTGAATGTAGCTCACATATCTTTCACTGTCATGGAGGAAGAAGAATGTGTATATCGAGTAACACATTCGTCAATGCCAATAAGATACTACTTGATGAATGAATGCAATCCTAACACAGTCAACCAAATTTTCAAACATTACTACCAACATTTAAAGTTTATCTCATAAACTTTTTTGACATTAAGGTCACGTCAATCTTAAGTCGAAGAATAGCACATGAATACATATTTACTATGGATAATAATTTCTCTAAGATTGTTGAACAAAATTTTAGGATTATATGCATAAGTAGATAATATGCAACAATCATATACATTCCGATATCAATAAGAGCCACAAATCTAAAGAAATCTATTCACAAATAATAAATGAAACAAGCAAAAAAAAGTGAATAACTTATCTATTTGAGTCGTTTGTACTGACTTGCCTTAGAGAAATCAACACCTCACTCTTAGATATTCATGAGTACCACCACCTTTCTCCCAAGATAAAATGATATACAACAACGAGAACACGTATCTAAACTCTAGTCGTTTAGTGAGTCGGAAAGTAGAAGCGGTCACCGCATGAGAGGAAGCATAGAGATCAAATAAGGGGAGATTATGTCAATTACTTCTTGTACACTCTCTCTCCCCTTATTTGTTCTCTATGCTTCCTCTCATGAGCTACTATCTAATCTATGTCATAACAATATTTTTGACGCCGTTAAGAGTGTACAAGAAGTAATTGGTAGATTCTCTAAATGTTATGTCATAATTAGAATAACTTTGCAAAACAAAATAAATGTGTTTATTAAATTGTTCCATGAATTTCAGTAATTGTATATTACGAGAAAACTTATAACATGACAACAATATTTTTGAAGGCCATAAAAGATCAGTTTTTGTTTTACAAAGTGGCCAAAACCAGGTGTGTAACCTTCGTATTCAACTCATAACCTTCATCCTTGTGAGTCGAACCCCTAGCCAGGTTACCTGTTGCTCTTTGTGCTAGATCAGTATTTTTGAACTATTCATGCTTCATCTCGTCAAGAACCCACAATACTTCAATCAACTTCATTTTGCTGCATTTATTTCATAATCACCCTCTATGCTTTCCTAAATTATCAAATTATATATAAAGAAAAAGAATGAATTTGTCATAGGTTTGCTATACAGATCCTTAGTGAATGAAATTAGCACGAAGAAATGAACTGAGAGGGTTAATGTTGTAAAAAGTAATTATCATGTTTTTCTATTTCTTGATAAAAGTACTAAAAACAATAACTTAATTTCTTTAGGTTGTAACTGGCGGTTCTAAATTGCCGGTTTCAGTTTACCCCAAACCTTAAACCATAAGCAAACCGATTCCGGTTTTGGAACCGCTGAAAATATTTTGAAAAAAAATTCTTTTTAGGCTCAATGACTGGACACTCCCTGTTGTTGAGCTGAACACTGCTTATGAAAGTTTAGTTCAGAAAAACTATTTAAAGTTTTTTTTTTTCAAAATACAAGGACATGAAAACAACTTCAATGGCAGGGAGAGCTTTCCCATTGATCTAAGGAGGTATTTATGATAACTCGTTGTTAGAAAATATATTTAAATCGAAATGCAGTTTGAAATCGCTGGTTCTGTTCTGTGCTGGTTTCTGAGACCATCAACCCTAACTAAACCAGCAGGTCCTCAATTCTAATTATGGTTCTCAAATTGAAACCGTCGGTTCCGGTTCCCGATGGTTTTGAGTCCGATTCAGTTCCTAACCGTCAATGTCTAGTTGTAGCTTTTATAATTTTATCACTGGTTTGTTGTTTAGTATCCACAATTTCCATTTGATATTTGACATTTTCAGAATTTTGAATTTCAAGCATGATTTTTCTTTCGACCATATGCTGATTGTATTAATCTTTATGAAAGAGAATTTAATTACACAACAAGAAATAGCTCACTGGGTCCACTCACAAGTTGAAGGTCAACAGTTCGATAACGTCTGGCTTCAGCCTTCCCATTGTAAAACAAAAGAAGAAAAAGAGAGAGAATGAAATAGAAATGAGGTTGTTTTGATGAATAATAAGTGTTATTTTTTCTGATCACATTTTTAATTTGTTACTTATTTTGCTTTTATTTTAGTTTATGCTGTTTTCTTTTATTTCTACCTTCCACGGTTCCATTACACTTGGTGGGTCATATCGCCATGGCTTTGGCTATTTTCTAAATGACTTTTCAGTCCTTCCTTTAGGCTTGGCTAGACAAAGGAATCAATGAATGATGCAAGAAACAACATAAAAGTATTTAAAGCATCACAAGGAGATAATTGAATGCAGGTCTGTGCGACAGATTCATCAGTCCTTCCAAATGCAGGCATTGGTCTAAACCAAGAAAGAATTATGCAAGTTAAATGTTGATTATGCTACATCAGATGAAAGCAACAAAGCATGTGTTCTAATAATTACAAGAGACAACTCAGGAAAGTTTATTGCAGGGAAAGGCAGCAAAATTGCAATTCAGATTATTAGGGGTGAAGAACATACATTTGGAAAGTGATTTAGGTAAGCGATTCAAAGCTTGAGTCGCATGGATGAAAGTCGATCATGTAAAGGCCTACTTTTGCAAGAATTTTCTGATAGCTTAGTGATTTTGATCGATTTATACATAGTTTCGCTCATAGACACTGTAACAAGGTAGCATACATCCTCGGAAACTGTGCTAAACTTGAGACTTGTTGCACTTGGATTGAGGGAGCTCTCTGACTTTCTATCATCAATCCTAGAGATTGATAATGGAATGCAATGACATATATGTTCTGATCACCAAAATATATGACTGATTGATCACATGATTCTTGAAATTAGCATCTAGAAAACAGTTCTATTGTTCTATGATGTATACACATGTTAAGAGCCTAACAATCAAATGATCGCCAAACTTGTTTACCTTGTATTGGAACACCCAAACCATGCTTATAAATTACAGTTTTATTTGTTTTAAATATAGGTAATGCCAATAAAAAAGTGAAACCCAAAACTTTAAGGAAGCATTTCTGAATTTTGAGAAAAGGAAGAAGTCTATAAGAAAAAATGGAGAGGAGCAAATGTCAGGCTTCACCCTCGACGTCGTCCCGTCGCTGAATTTTGCTGTTCGCCGATGAACTTCCTCGTTATTACCAGCCGTGCCACTGCTTTGTTGTACATTTAGTGCAAATGTAGGCCACATCACCTTTAATCGTTTGCGAACAAAAGGTAAATTCCGGAGTTGTACAGTTTCACGCACATAAGTTTTACGCCCCTTGTGGGAATCCGCGCGCTCTCCTTCTGCCCTCCACCTATTCGATTCGTCGCTTTTTCGTTTATTTAATTGTTTGCCAGATACTAATCATCATGTGACAATGGCACCACTGATTGATGGTAGTCGTAATGACCGTAGTAAAGGCCGTATAATCTGAAGGGGAATTGTGGGTAGTGAGTGAAACGATCCCAAATTTTCAAATCCGACGAGGTGGGAGTCGAGGAAGAAGAAGGAAGCGATGAAGGGTTCGTCGATTCCGGCGAAGAAGGGGGCGTGGAACAAGTTCACAACGGGAGTCATGGTGTTGGTGGTACTCTCGCTCTTCGTTCCACTCATCTTCTCTCTTGGAAGCCTGCACAGCAAAGTCGGCTATTCAGGTGTGTGATTTCTTTGTTTTTACGCATCTTCGAATCGAGAATCTGCGTCCCACAGTTTTTTCTCGAAGAATTCTCTTTTTCCTTCATTACCAATTTCGACTAAAGCCCTTTTTATACCCTTTTGTGGGATCTCTTCCTGATGCTTGGATTCAATCAAAACATAACATTTTCTGCTTTTCACCAACGCCAGATCTGGTGTCTTCAATTTGGAGCATTCTATTGTTTTTCATTTTCAGTTATTCTCCCTTTCTGTTTGCTTGGAGGAGCTAAGTTGGTAATTGTTGCTCGGCTTTTGATTTTCAACATCGCCATTTATGTTTTCTTCGAATTGGCATCACATTGGAGAGATAGGTCAGATTCTGTGCGGAATATTCAGTTGTTTTAATTGTGATGCTTGCTTGGTGTCTATGTCTGGATGATGGTGAAGGACCCTCTTGTTCTTTTTGCGTTCAAACATATGTTCTAGATCCGGGTCGGAAACTCACATTGATGGGGGTGATGAAAGTAATTGCTTTTAGTAGTCTATCTACAAGAAATATTTTCTGCTATGCTACTTCGTTAGCACATCCAACCGCGTACCACCATCACTACTAGTGAGATATTTAATTGCTCTTTTCTTGTCTTCGTTGTTTCTGCTATGGCTGGTGTTTGGTATCGGTGGTGATGAAATTTCGTCCTTTTTGCCTCAGATTACGGCAGTGAGAATGACAGAGGAACCGCTTTGGTAAGGACTCCTTGTTCGTTTATATTTTGAATCTGTTGCTCTTATTCACCCTCAAAAAGATCATGTTCTCCCGTGATCTCTCGTTTTTTTGCTTCTCCTGCACAAGTGTATTTGTATTGCTTTGAGAATTTCTAGTCCTTGTGAACGTAGTTCATTAGTTATCAACTTGCTGGATTGAAATTATTGGTTTGAGCATGTTGGATCACCGGATCTTCAGAAGCTAGACAAGTGCTCCTTTTTTCACTAGAAGCATAAACTGTATACTGTCTCCTGCATTCGGTATAAAAAAGGTTGGACTTGATAGTTATCACATCGCTGTTGGCACTTTTGAAATTAGGGTCATGGCACAAATATGTATATCAAACAAGTGAACAGCTTGGCAGCGTTATACACAGCGTGATACATTCACATTTTCTTGTCCTGCTAAGTGAAGCATTGATTGGTCAGTTTATGTCAGTTACCCATGTGCTAATGCTTAATCCAGTCTATCTTCATTGTCACAATTTTGTGTGTACTGCTTCGATAAATTTGTAAGCTTCCTGATTGGGAACTTCAATGCAATGTTAAGCTGTGAACCATGCGCTCTGTTACCGTGAGATTGATTAGAAATGTGTAAGAAAGAAGAATATATCTACGTGAAAAATTTAAGAAAATTTTGAGAAGAAGGCACTTAATAAGTTCTTTTTAGTTTTTAGTGCTATACCTTTCATATTTGCTCAAGATTCTTGGGTGTTATACTGCATTGCTAGGCCTGCATTTTTGTCAGAAGCATATGAAGATGTCATGATTCATAACCACACTCATGTATGAGTTTATCCACCAAAAGATTGGCTTATATATTGTTTTGAGGTGTCTTCCGTTATTCTTGTTGTAGTTGATACTTAAGCAGAGTTTCCAGACTGAACTTTTCTGTCAAATGGCTTATTGATGCATTTCATTCTTTGGCATAATCATTGATGTATCTCAAGAGTTTACTGATATTATCAAATGTCTTATTGCAACAAGTTTCTGTAGCTCATACATATTTTCTTTTTATCTCTCATATGGTTCAATGTGATGAACCAAAGCAAAAGCCCATGTACTTCTTGATTTTCATCCTTTATCGAAACATTGATAATGGTTAAGCAGAGGTAATAGCATGTAGGAGCAGGAGAACAACATTACTTGACTCACAAGAAGGAAAGGAGTGCCTTCCTTAAAAGCAACTCATTGATAGGTTCACACCCCATGGTTATATCCGAGGCATTGGGATTATATTGAACCTTTCTTCTTTTACAAAGTTCATACTTTAGCATTACTGTGACAAATTGCGTGAAGGAAAAACAGAGATTCATTTACCACGCAACATTTGAAGCACTGAAATCTATGTTAATACGTATCAGTTTGCACCTATATATTAACATATTTTACGTGCAAGGGTAGGTAGACAGACGGACAGATAATAGATAGATAGGTAGATACAATATGCATAAGTTACAATTGAGATACATGTGCAAAATTGTACATTCATCTCTATGTATCAATCATCGTGTGTGCATGTGCATGTATACGTGTTCATGCATATGTCTCTATGTGTATGCAAACATATATGTTACTAGGAGGCATCATCTTTAAGGATTTGCTTTGGAGGTGAGGTCTTTGTCCTGCAAGATCATTGGACTGTGGTGATACTCTACATTATTGTTGATTGACAGGAATGAAGTTACCTAATGATTCTAGTCTCGAAATTCCTTGTAAGAAACACATGGCAGTAGGTTATTTATTGGGAAGTTATTTGAAATCATCAGAATATTGTTATAAACTTATTTGCATGAAATCAGACATCTGGATGGGGCACAACCTGGAATTGGAATGCCAATATGCTGAATAAAGATTTTCTAGCAATATTTATGTACTGCAGTGTACCTGAACGTTGCATAATTACTACTTCTGGTCCCGAATCTCAATGCTTGTGAGAAAAATCTTGGACATATTGCAACTGCACAATTTGTGAGCTCCAAGAAACTGTGACAAAAAATTCCATTAAATAATTTTTTGGTTAGTCCTGGATAGCAATTTGATTATATTAAGAGCATGGAAGATAAAATCTGCAAATGATCTCTTGTTTGTTGAGCTGATTTTACACAATCCTTGGTTTTGTCATAATATTTCCCTTGTTGTCATAATTACATAAGCTGTTACCGTTTGCACTGAGTATTATTTTGGCTAGTGCCAAGATAACTTGCCATACATTTCTGCTGAACATATTGGTAATCCAACTGAACGATGGGGCACAGTCAAATAATTCAAGTGAAGTCAGTGTCTGCCTCAAGGCACATAGTTCCAGCCAGATTACTCAAACAAAAGACTTGCAATTTACTTTTATAAATGTACACATGTTCTCATAGAACTTAAGGAAAAACTGTATTTTGTAAACTATTACTTGTTAGCAAAATAACTACGGGTGACCATGAGGAGGCTTAGACTTGCCATTCTTTTACCTCGAAAAATAACTTTAATACATCTTGCCTATAAACTACACAAAATAAACTTAATGGTATGTGGTCACTTGGACCATTTTAGGCATTACTAGAAACACCCCACATGTTGAAGCCGATCCACCTTTGGCTTCTTTTAGAGGCCTGTCTTCTCCCACTTCTTGAAAATCTTTAATACGGGACTAGTTTTCCCACCAAACCAATGCATGTGTTTGTGAGATGTTATATTGAGGATTTTTGAGAAGGGTGTGGGTTTTTCTAAGCAGGTGAAAGGTGGATGTTTAGCCAATAGTTTTCCCACCTTTTGCCTGTTTATAGAGGCCTGTCCTCTCCCACTTCTCAAATGTAGTTTATTTAGAAGTTATATCCTGGAGTGATTGGGTCAAATTCACCCTAAACCCTACCCTAACCCACATTGTAGGGTTGCCCCAACCCGAGCCCTCATGGATATGGATTGCCATCCTCAAAAGTAATAGTTGAGCAATATCCAACAGAACAAAACAAAAATCTCTAGGGAGTAATCAAACATATCCTTTAATGTAATTGTTGATCAGTATCCAACAAAAGGCAACACAGGTCACTAGTGTGTAATCAAATGAAACGCCCTGTACCTACCTATGTCGCTATACCTTATCCACATTGTATCAATATTGGGTATTTCTATGTAAGTATGGTATCTTTGCAACTTAGTGTTGTCCATTATTCCTATGAACCAAATGCATCCATATGGGGTGTGCATGTTCGTACCACTTGTAGATTTGCATGTAAATGTGCCATCGTGTAGGTGTCTCTAGAGGATCATGTGAATGTGTTCATATCTGTACGAGTGGTGCACGTTTCCATTATGTGTATGTAAAGTGTGTAAGTCGAACAAGATTTTCAATGGCTAGAGTGCTTTAGACTATTTCTTAATATACATAGATACATAGATACATATATATATATATATATGTATGTATGTATGTAGACAAACACACATACTTATGCATATCTAGATATATACACATACATACATACACACACTTAACCTTAACATTCCAAGATAGGCTAGAAGATGCAACACAGGGACTTCATGGTGAGTCTGTTGTCCTTGTACTATTCTCATCCATGTCTGATCATGCTCAACTTCGGAATTCATGTTGTATAAAGAGATTATTTACTAGTAACCATATTTGATTCAACAGTAGATGGATTTGTTTTGATAGGCAAGATGGGGTTATGCATACCCCTACCAGATGCTCACCTTGGTAGACGAGTTAAATTTACAAAGATGTCTCAAACACTCCAAAAGAAAAGTCTATTTTCAAAAATACGTCAAGGAGAGGCTCTTTTTTTTCGTTTTTGTCCAAATTTAATCCGGTGAATTGGAAATGCACTTTTAACTTTTTATTTCCTTCAAAAATAGATGCCTTTTTAATGTTAATAGGGTACCTCTAAAAGTTCACTTCGCTTTTTAATGTTAAAATGGTACTTGTAAAAGTTCCCTTAGTTTTGGGGGTAACTGAAACATCTTAATGAGTTCAAATCTTCTAGTGTTAAACCAATAATTTTAGTCATGGATAATCCCATGTGTTCAAGTGTGTGTTATAAAATTTTAGTCTTAATCTCACCATCATGTCTGTCTAATGCAACTGGACGTGATGTGTATAGACAGTCCTAGTCTCAATTTCACTATACAAGTCATCTGTCTACTGCAACTGCATACGTGTACAGGGTCGGCTACATGGATTCTTTGTTTCCACAGATCTCTATCGTGTGCCATGTTAGCAGTTAACTCACAATAAGCTACATCATTCTTTATTGTTTCTTCCCAACACTTTTGTGGTCGTCCTCTAACTCTTTTAATACTTTCCAAATTTAGTTTTTCATACCTTCTTAAAGGCTCTTCTTTTGATCTTCTTTCTATATGTCCAAACCATCTTAGATGATATTCTCTCATTTTATACTCTATTGGTGTCACTCCTAATTTGTTTCTAATAACCTCATTATATATACAGTCTTTTCTTGTATGACCACTCATCCATCTCAACATCTTCATTTCTGTCACAGACATCTTTTGTATATGTTGATGATTAACTGCCCAACACTCAGAACCATAAAACATGGCAGGCCTAATTGCTGTTGTATAATATTTACCTTTTAACTTTAATGGTATCTTCTTATCACACAGAATACATGATGCTCCTCTCCATTTTAACCAACCAGCATTAATTCTATGCGTAACATCTCCATTGATTCTTCCATCACTTTGAAAAATTGACCCTAGGTATTTAAAACTTTCCTTTTGGGGAATGCAATGTGTGTCGATTTTAATTTCTATGTCCTTTGAGGTAACCAAATGATCAAACTTATGTTCCATATATTCTGTCTTTGTTCTACTAAGTCGGAGGCCTTTGCTTTCTAATGTTTCTCTCTATAGTTCCAATTTTCTATTAACTTTTTCCTTAGACTCCTCCACTAATACAATGTCATCTGCAAATAACATACACCAAGGTATTTCATCTTGAATATGTTTTGTTAACTCATCAATCACCATTATAAATAAGTATAGACTTAAAGTTGATCCTTGATGTAACCCAATATTAACTTCAAAGAAGTCTGTCATTCCTTCATGAGTCCTTACACATGTTTTTGCACCATCATACATGTCTCTTATAAGGTTAATGTATGTTAATGGGATACCTCTTTTTTTCAAAGTTCTCCAAAGAACCTCTCTCGGTACTCTATCATAAACTTTTTCTAGATCAATAAATATCATGTGAAGGTTTTTCTTTTTTGCTCTAAAATATTCCATAAGACGTCTCAAAAGGTGAATCGCTTCAATAATAGATCTGCCTGGCATGAATCCAAATTGGTTCTCTGTTGTACTTGATAGTTGTCTCAACCTACGTTCGATACTTGTCTTTCACAGTAGAATATTATATGGTCCTACTGTTTTATCACCCTTCATATGTTTAAGAGCCTCTTTGACTTCATTCTTTTGAATACGTCGGTAGAAATTATGGTTTATATACTTTTCTGATTTTGCCAACTCTCCTAAGCTAATACTAACTTTTTTATTTTCATTAAAAAACTTATAAAAATAGTTTTTATATCTATTTCTTATATCATCATTTGCCACTAGAATTTTTTCATCATCGTCCTTGATGCATCTAACATAATTAAGATCTTTATTTTTCTTATCTCTAGCCCTAGCTATCATAAAAATATCTCTTTCACCCTCTTTTGAGTTGAGTTTTTTATATAAATCCTCCCAAATTTTAGCTTTTGCTTCACTCACAGCCTTTTTCCTATCCGTCTTTGCTTTCTTATAAGCCTGTAAAGTTTCACTAGTTTTCTTAGCATAATGTAATTTGTAACATGCCCTCTTTGCCTTAATTTTCTTTTGCACTACTTCACTCCACCACCAATCTTCTTTTTGTGCCGGTACACCTCCCTTAGATACACTTAACACATCTTTCGCCACTTTCCTAATATGTATAGCCATATTGTTCCACATATCACAGGGTGTACCAACATAATTCCATACATCTCCTTGAAGGACTTCTATTTAAATATATCTTCTTTCTCGCTTTTGAGGTTCCACCATTTAGTCTGAATAGCTTGATGCTCACTTTTCTTCTTTGTCCATTTTTTTATTTGTAAATCCATAACTAAAAGTTGATGTTGGGTGGTTAAGCTTTTTCCTAGAATTACCTTGCAATCTTTAAAACACGCTCTATTTTTTTTTCTACCAATAAAGTAATTAATTTGTGTTTGTGATAAGCTACTCTTTATAAGTAATTAAATGTTCATCTCGTTTTTTGAAGATTGTATTGACTATAAAGAGATCAAATGCCATAGAAATATTTAAAATCTTCCTACCTTCCTCATTTATATCCCCAAAACCAAAGTTTCCATGAATCCCTTCTTAATGCCTCTTTACCGACATGTCCATTTAAGTCTCCTCCTAAACAAATCATCTCCCTTTGTGGAATCTTTTGAATCACCTTATCTAACTCTTTCCAAAAAGATGTCTTTATACTATCTTCTAGTCCTACTTGGGGTGCGTAAGCACAAACTATATTCAAAACTTCTGCTCCTAACACTAATTTAAACGTCATGGTTCGGTCACCATATCGTTTATGTCTACTACACTATCCTTTAAATCTTTATTTATGATAATACCAACTCCGTTTCGAGCCTTTTCTTTACTTGAGTACCATAATTTAAAACCTGTATCCTCTATGTCCTTTGCTTTTTCTCTAACCCATTTTGTCTCTTGTAAACATAGAATATGAATCTTTCTCCGAATCATAGTATCTACCACCTCCATTAGCTTACCGGATAATGTTTCGATATTCTAAGAACCAATACGAATATTATTATCTAGGACTATCTTGCTTACCCCTCGCATCCGTCCATATTCAAAATACGGAGACCCTCTCTGAAAATTATTCACTACGTTCGGGCGACAATGTAGCGGGACTAACTTCTTTACCCACACCCGTCCATAATGTGGGAACCCTCTCTGCAATTGATTCACTACATTCAGGTGAAAATGTAGTGGCCCTTGCTTACTTATTACTGCATTCGGGTTCTACAATATGTCGCGAGGCGGGGACGCCCCAAAGCAATGCTCATATGCATGCACTAGAGAAGCTCTTAAACCTGAGATATTGTGTGTGTGTGTGCGCACATGTCTCCGTGATTGATGTTCTAGTCTTATTCTGACTATAATGTGTTATCTAGTGTAACTGCGTATGTGCATGCACTAGAGAAGCTCTTAGACCTGATACTTTAGAATGTTTTGCTTTGGGTGGTTTATTATTATTACTACTTTTATGTAAATCGATGCCTTTAAACTTTTAGTGAAGGCATACAGATAAGGTCTAATAGCAATTTTGTCTAAGCTATCAATTTTGCAGATTTGCATTGATGATTTTTGTGAAAGTTCTTCATATTCTGTCTCTAAGATGATTTAAGCTTTTTATGTTGACAGAATCCTCTGGAAGACAACCATGAAGAAGAAAATCCCTCAGACTCTGGTAACTTTGATTCAAAGCTCATTGAGAACTCCCAAGAAGGGTCTATGCCATCCGACATTACAGGATCAAATGACAATTCGGGGAGTTCGGTACACCCATCTCACAGTGACGAGATTGTAAAATTCTTTTCTATTATACACTATGACCATCTTGTTACAGATTTTTTGCTACAATAGCTGGATATGTGAAAGGGATATTTTTCTTACTGTTTGGCTGCCAACATGAAATATAATCATCTTTTAATTTCTTCTAAACATGTAGCTGCACAACAAGATGAATGTCAAACTTGAGGAAGGCACTGGCCAAATGGAATCTGGCGAAAGCGATGGAATGGATAAATCATGCGAAGAGAGATTTGGCAGTTACTGTTTATGGTGCAAGGAACACAAGGAAGTAATGGAAGATTCTATAGTGAAAAAAATGAAGGATCGGTTGTTTATGGCTAGATCTTACTATCCAAGTATTGCTAAGAAGAATCAAACGTATGAACAACTAACTCGTGAATTGAAGCAGAACATTCAAGAATTTGAACGTGTCCTCAGTGATGCAACTACAGATGCTGATCTTCAGGGCAGGTAATATATATGTCCTTGGCTATTGGTGAGGAAATCTTTACTGAAAATCATTGGACCATACAACAACAACAACAACAACAACAACTAAGCCTTTTCCCATACTAGACGGGGTCGGCTACATGGATTCTTTGTTTCCACAGATCTCTATCGTGTGCCATGTTAGCAGTTAACTCCCAATAAGCTAGATCATTCTTTATTGTTTCTTTCCAACACTTTTGTGGTCGTCCTCTACCTCTTTTAATACTTTCCAAATTTAGGTTTTCTAACCTTCTTACTGGTTCTTCTTTTGATCTTCTTTCTATATGTCCAAACCATCTTAAACGATGTTCTCTCATTTTATCCTCTATTGGCGCCACTCCTAATTTGTTTCTAATAACCTCATTATGTATACGGTCTTTTCTTGTATGACCACTCATCCATCTCAACATCTTCATTTCTGTCACAGACATCTTTTGTACATGTTGATGATTAACTGCCCAACACTCAGAACCATAAAACATGGCAGGCCTAACTGCTGCTCTATAATATTTACCTTTTAATTTTAATGGTATCTTCTTATCACAAAGAATACCTGATGCTCCTCTCCATTTTAACCAACCAGCATTAATTCTATGTGTAACATCTCCATCAATTCTTCCATCACTTTGAAAAATTGACCCTAGGTATTTAAAACTTTCCTTTTGGGGAATGCAATGTGTGCCAATTTTAATTTCTATGTCCTCTGAAGTAGCCAAATGATCAAACTTACATTCCATATATTCTGTCTTTGTTCTACTAAGTCGGAGGCCTTTGTTTTCTAATGTTTCTCTCCATAGTTCCAATTTTCTATTAACTTTCTCCTTAGACTCCTCCACTAATACAATGTCATCTGCAAATAACATACACCAAGGTACTTCATCTTGAATATGTTTTGTTAACTCATCCATCACCATTATAAATAAGTATGGACTTAAAGTTGATCCTTGATGTAACCCAATATTAACTTCAAAGAAGTCTGTCGTTCCTTCATGAGTCCTCACACATGTTTTTGCACCATCATACATGTCTCTTATAAGGTTAATATATGTCAATGGGATACCTCTTTTTCCAAAGTTCTCCAAAGAACCTCCCTCGGTACCCTATCATAAGCTTTTTCTAGATCAATAAATATCATGTGAAGGTCTTTCTTTTTTGCTCTAAAATGTTCCATAAGACGTCTCAAAAGGTGAATCGCTTCAATAGTAGATCTACCTGGCATAAATCCAAATTGGTTCTCTGTTGTACTTGATACTTGTCTTAACCTACGTTCAATAATTCTTTCCCATAATTTCATAGTATGACTCATTAACTTGATACCTCGATAATTCGCACAATTTTGAATGTCTCCCTTGTTCTTATATACGGGTATAAGTGTACTTGCTCTCCATTCCTCGGGCATCTTTTGGTTTTTCCATATTTCATTAAATAGTCTTGTGAGCCAAGTGATTCCTATTTCTCCTAGTATTTTCCAAACTTCTATAGGAATATTATCTGGTCCTACCGATTTACCACTCTTCATATGTTTAAGAGCCTCTTTGACTTCATTCTTTTGAATACGTCGGTAGAAATTGTGGTTTATATACTTTTCTGACTTGGCTAAATCTCCTAAACTAATACTAACATCTTTATTTTCATTAAAAAGATTATAAAAATAGTTTTTCCATCTATTTCTTATATCATCATTTGCCACTAGAATTTTTTCATCCTCGTCTTTTATGCATCTAACATAATTAAGATCTTTAGTTTTCTTATCTCTAGCCCTAGCTATCCTAAAAATGTCTCTTTCACCCTCTTTTGAGTTGAGTTTTTTATATAAGTCCTCCCAAATCTTAGCTTTTGCTTCACTAACGGCCTTTTTTGCTTCCTTCTTTGCTTTCTTATAAGCTTCTAAAGTTTCACTAGTTTTCTTAGCATAATGTAATTTGTAACATGCCCTCTTTGCCTTGATTTTGTTTTGTACTACTTCACTCCACCACCAAGCTTCTTTTTGTGCCGGTACACCTCCCTTAGATACCCCTAACACATCTTTCGCCACTTTCCTAATATGTATAGCCATATTGTTCCACATATCAGAGGGTGTGCCAACATAATTCCAAACATCTCCTTGAAGGACTTTTTGTTTAAATATATCTTCTTTCTCACTTTTGAGGTTCCACCATTTAGTCCGAATAGCTCGATGCACTCTTTTCTTCTTTGTCCATTTTTTTATTTGTAAATCCATAACTAAAAGTCGATGTTGGGTGGTTAAGCTTTCTCCTGGAATTACCTTACAATCATTACAACACGCTCTATCTTTTTTTCTACAAATAAAGTAATCAATTTGTGTTTGTGATAAGCCACTCTTATAAGTAATTAAATGTTCATCTCGTTTTTTGAAGATTGTATTGACTATAAAGAGATCAAATGACATAGCAAAATTTAAAATCTCCCTACCTTCCTCGTTTATATCCCCATAACCAAAGTTTCCATGAATCCCTTGATATCCTAATGCCTCTTTACCGACATGTCCATTTAAATCTCCTCCTAAACAAATCATCTCCCTTTGTGGAATCTTTTGAAACACCTTATCTAACTCTTCCCAAAAAACTGTCTTTATACTATCTTCTAGTCCTACTTGGGGTGCGTAAGCACAAACTATATTCAAAACCTCTACTCCTAACACTAATTTCAATGTCATAATTCGGTCACCATATCGTTGTATGTCTACTACACTCTCCTTTAAATCTTTATTTATGATAATACCAACTCCGTTTCGGGCCTTTTCTTTACCTGAGTACCATAATTTAAAACCTGTATCCTCTATCTCTTTTGCTTTTTCTCCAAGCCATTTTGTCTCTTGTAAACATAGAATATGAATCTTTCTCCGAATCATAGTATCTACCACCTCCATTAGCTTACCCGATAATGTTCCGATATTCCAAGAACCAATACGAATCTTATTATCTAGGACTAGCTTCCTTACCCCCCGCATCCGTCCATAATCAAAATGCGGAGACCCTCTCTGAAAATTTTTCACTACATTCGGGCGGCAATGTAGCGGGACTAACTTCTTTACCCACACCCGTCCATGATGTGGGAACCCTCTCTGTAATTGATTCACTACATTCGGGCGAAAATGTAGTGGCCCTTGCTTACTTCTTACTGCATTCGGGCTCTGCAGCACGTCGCTAGGCTGGAACGCCCCAAAGCAATGCTCATAATTTTTGTAATCCATGTTGTAGAAATCCGACGAAGTTTTACGCTGGCTGTCGGAAGCCTAACACAATTTTACTTGATAGTCCATCAAAATTGAATGACATCTCCATTTTTACTTGATAGTCCATCAAAATTTTAAAAGTCGAATGCTGTATTTTTGTGACATAATCAGGAAACTTTTGCTCATGTAAAAAAAAGAACCAGAAACCTTTGAGACACGAGCTGAGAGTAACTAGATCTGTCTTTTGAAAGACAAATGAGTTCCTCTATCTTTGTTATTGATTGCTCATATTATTATAGATCAGCAAGATTTGATTGAAAGACAAATGAGTTCCTCTATCTTTGTTATTGATTGCTCATATTATTATAGATCAGCAAGATTTCAGTCAGCCGACCCCATCTAGTATGGAAAATGGCTTAGTTGTTGTTGTAGCAAGATTTCAGTCACCATCTGCTTGTAATCATAAAGTTCTACTCATTGCCTTTTAAGAGCTAGAAACATGGAGGATTAAGGTCTTGTTTCACGCCATAAATCATGGCTATCGTACTGTGGGATGTGTTATGAACCTTTGAGCTTTCAGAGATTCAAAGGAATAAGTAAATGCGATAAACAATTCAGTAATGAAAGAAGATTCAAGTGGGGTGTGAGTTAGATATGCAGAAGGAGAAAAGAAAGGACTTCTGAAAGAAGTGCGTCATGTACAAAGTATGTCACTGAACCATTTTGTTAAAAAATAAAAACCTTAAGATTGCTATTAAACAAGAAGTGATACAAAATTGTGATTAGCAGCCAGTTATAATTAATTTGTCTCTGTATCAGTTAGGAAGCATGCTTCTTTAAAGATTGGCACCCTGAGAGGACTTGCTTAAAACTTTGGTTACTTCGCAGAAATTGATATCCCAGTTTGATCTGAACCGTGTCCTTCAGATGTCAATTCCCATGTGCAATAAACCCTTTCACACCAATTCATTTATGACCTTTTTTTCCTACTTCCGGTTTCCACTATTATGATACCAATCTGAATTGATTTAGAACAATACTCTCTGCTACAATGTTTGAGTCAACATGAACAGTTGTTTTAGTTGTGCCTGACGGTATGTATTTATCATGTTCATCATGTTTCAGTGTGGAGCAGAAGATACAGAACATGGAAGCTGCAATAGCCAAATCTGAAGCAGAGCACATAGGCTGTTATAATGTGGACAAGAAGCTGGCGCAAATACTTGATATGACAAAGGACGAAGCTCTCTTTCATAGGCGCCAGAGTGCATTTCTGTATCATCTTGGTGTGCAGACCATGCCTAAAAGTCATCACTGCTTGTCAATGAGATTGACTGTGGAATATTTCAGATCTCACACGGATCACGAGGAGCAGTCTTCTCCGATTGACCATCCTGACGCCTTAGGTGTTCACCACTATGTTATTTTCTCTCAAAATATAGTCGCTTCTTCTGTCGTTATTAATTCAACTGTAACAAATGCAAAGGTAAACTTAATTGCTCTACTGATGGATTATTTTTGTCTTTGTTGAGCTAGGCTAAACCTGAAAATATTTGTTTATTGCAGGGAAATGTCAAGATGGTCTTTTATTTGCTTACGGACACCAAAAACTACTTTGCTATGAAGCACTGGTTTATAAGAAATCATTACAAATTTGCAACCATTCACGTGGAAAATGTAGATGATTATAAGCTGAAATATGTCATGACTGACCCTTCCAACATCTTGCATCTGACTGCATCAGAGGAGTTCCGGATCACCATTACAGATGGCAGACATGCTGTGGTTTCCCCCAGGAGAACCGAGTACTTGTCCACATTTAGTCCAGCGTACTTTTATCTCCCAGAAATTTTTGGTAAACTGAAAAAGGTGGTTGTCCTTGATGATGATGTGGTTGTTCAGAGTGACCTTTCACCTTTATGGGATCTTGACATGCAAGGGAAAGTGGTCGGTGCATTGCGGTCTTGCCAAGTAAGGCTTGGTCACCTTAGGGATTATTTGAAAGCAGCGACATGGGATGAAAATGAATGTGTATGGATGTCAGGAGTCAGTTTGATTGACCTGGAGAGATGGAGAGAGTTAAATCTGTTCCAGAAATACCAGGAGTGGCTCCAAACAGTAAGTACTAAAAGGCTGCCAAAATTTATCCTAGTTGGTTTCGCTTTCGCATCTTATTTTCTTAATACAACGCTAATCTAGTGGTTACACAGATCAAAATTTGTGTTAATTATCTTTACTCGATGTTTAGTGGAAGCGTCTTCTAAGTCTTATTTTCTGTAAATCAACCCTGCAGAAAATGGATGCACCTTCATTCAGAATGGGAGCATTGTCTGCAAGTTTATTGACATTTAATGGTCTGATCTATGACCTCAATAATTCATTAGTCTTGTCTGATCTTGGTTACAAATACGGCATAGATGCTGAAACCATCAAGTCAGCTGCAGTACTACATTACAACGGCAACATGAAGCCATGGCTCGAGATGGGTATTCCTCAGTACAAGCGGTACTGGAGAAGGTTTTTGAAGAAAGATGATCAATACATGGATGATTGCAATGTGAGCAGGTGACATGAAAAAGACTATCTACTGGCTACCCAGTTATATCTCCGATTCATTGGCATGAAATTTTCTGGACTATGATAGAATCAGCACCGGCATCAATGCCATAAACAGGTTGGATTCATCTATTTTATTATGAGTAGGGTTAGTCCAGCCATCTTCCGACATGATCCTTCCTTCAACAATAAAAGTAGCCCCTCTATCATCTCCTCAGTGCTCGGGGAACGGTGTACACCTCATGGTACTAATAGATTGGATTGGTAGAGGATTCCTGTAAAAAGGAGGGGGGAAGCGCAATGGAGGAGGAGTTCATCTTAACAAATTTGTGGGAGTAATGTGCAATTCTTTTTTTGGCCTGTGATGTACAAGGAAAACAGAAGGCTTCATCGGCGGCCTAATTAAAGGTGCCCGCCCACATGAGGTCTCTTTTGCTTTTACTCCCTCGACTGGCATTAATGTTTAGCGTTTCATGTTCTTGATTATAAATTTGGAGTGGTCAATTTCTCAGTTATATTGTTTTTATCCTGGTTTGCTGGATGAAATGTTGTGCCTTTGTTTTGAAACAGTGGTTGGGTCATAGTTGTTTGAGGGTTCACTGGTTTGGGGCCTCTCCGCATTGTTGAACTCTTTTTGGAAAGGAGATTCCTAGGCTCGCTTTCCTTTCTTCCCAGGAAGCTGGTTTCTAAGCTTTTTCTTTCCTCCCTTGCCAGGAGCCTTGTTTTAACTAAACCCTGGTGGGGATGCCGACAGAAGACCAGTTAGGATCTCACACCCCAGCAAGATAGGCCCCACAGACCGTCAATCACTTCATGGCATGAATCCATTGGTCGCCGGAATTCCTGTGACAGATTCACAGCTTATCGTTTTTGGTTCGTGGCTTCACCGTGCTGGTAAATTCAGGGTTGGTTGAGTTGGGAGTAAGATTTCCATTGCTTCCATTCTAAGCTGTTCCTTTTGGTTTATTAGTTTCATATATGCTAAATCCCACATACTGCACAACCTTTAGAAATTGAACAGGATAATCAAGTTCCTAGAACCATATCAGCCAGCGCAGGTGGCAGCAGATGCCTGTTATGCACCTGATGTTCGAGCCCGATTGTGTCTGGGTCGGTGTTTTGACAACCTTCAAAAGTTCTGCCATTCTGTTTAAGATGCTAAGCTTTGATTGGTCATTGAAAATTTTACCAGCAATGTGGTAGTGAAAAAGGGTCTTCAGCTGCTTGAAAAGCAGTCTGAGGTTGCATGGACGCTAAACACATGCCAACCATCTTGCAGCAATGGCCTTGGAGCTTTATGCTGGGTTTGTCAGACCACTCAAAGTGGTCCGAAAGTATTGCTCTGAATTAGAGCTCTCTTACTACCGCTTGGTGCGAAAAGATGAGCAGAAAACCGATTGTAGCTCACTTCACTTGAATCACTCCTGCTTTCTGAATGATTTGGGTCCTCGCTCCTACGCAGTGGCAGATCTTCATTTAGGCGTGTTGGGCATTCACTCTACCGAAAAGTTCATACATTAAAAAACGTAACTTACTGTAAAAACCTGTGGTTTATAATAAAAAGGTGACAGTAGAACAGTCTCTACCCGCCCTACCCTCACTACTAATGTGGAAAAAATTAGAAGATATATCCCATGGTTTAATATGCACAGACAAATGCAGAGCACACACTATGACATTAGGCTATTTGCCCCACCCTAAAAGACTTTCAAGATCAGCCGTGTCTCGGAGTAGCTGTTCCAGACATAGAGGGGATTGAAATGGATTCTCTCGAAAAGTCTTCATGAATGTGCAATTATTTTCTTTCCCATTGTACGTTTTCAAATCATTGTGGGGAAGAGAGGCGCATGATAAGTGGCACTTTTTCTCATCAAATCTCCATAGCTGGAATTGATTTCTTGGAGGGACTGAGAACCCACTTACTCTGTGCTGTGGACCTTTTGTTTTCTTAAGAATTTGTTATCTTGAACGACTATTTCTCAAGTTACTGCAGATGCATGTTAATCAGGGGTATTCATAGAACCGCCAGAACCAAACCAATGGTTTGGTTCGGTTCTAGCAGGAAAAAAACCTGGCGGTACGGTTCATGGTTCCAGTGTTGGAAATGAACCTAACCAAAAATATATATACATGTAGATATAAATCATTATAAGTTTATAAGTTTGTGTATAACTTTTATAACCTTATATATATAAAATGTGAATATATATAGATATATATAATGTTTATACACTTAAATAGATTTAAATAACTCCGCCCATGTAAGGGATCACCCTTGCATTGTCGGTCCCAAGCTTGGATAAAGGAGGAGGGTTGTGTTAGGCTTCCGACAACCAGTGTAAAACATCGTCGAATTTTTATAACATGGCTTACAAAAATTATGAGCATTGCTTTAGGGTGTCCCCACCTAGCGACGTGCTGTAGAGCCCTAATGCGGTAAGAAGTAAGCAATGGTTACTACATTTTTGCCCGAATGTAGTGAATCAATTGCAGAGAAGGTTCCCACATTATGGACGGGTGTGGGTAAAGAAGTTAGTCCCGCTACATTACTGCCTGAATGTAGTGAAAAATTTTCAGAGAGGGTCTCCGCATTTTGATTATGGACGGATGTGAGAGGTAAGGAAGCTAATCCTAGATAATAAGATTCGTATTGGTTCTTCGAATATCAGAACATTATCTGATAAGTTAATGGAGGTGGTAGGTACTATGATTCGGAGAAAGATTCATATTCTATGTTTACAAGAGACAAATTGGGTTGGAGAAAAAGCAAAGGAGATAGAGGATATAGGTTTTAAATTATGGTACTTAGGTAAAGAAAAGACTCGAAACGGAGTTGGTATTATCATAATTAAAGATTTAAAGGAGAGTGTAGTGGACATACAAGGATATGATGACCGAATCATGACGTTAAAATTAGTGTTAGGAGCAGAGGTTTTGAATATAGTTTGTGCTTACGCACCCCAAGTAGGATAGTATAAAGACAGTTTTTTGAGAAGAGTTAGATAAGGTGTTTCAAAAGATTCCACAAAGGGAGATGATTTGTTTAGGAGGAGATTTAAATAGACATGTCGGTAAAGAGGCATTAGATATCAAGAAATTCATGAAAACTTTGATTTTAGGGATATAAACGAGGAAGGTAGGGAGATTTTAAATTTTGCTATGACATTTGATCTCTTTATACTCAATACAATCTTCAAAAAACGAGATGAACACTTAATTACTTATAAGAGTAGCTTATCACAAACATAAATTGATTACTTTATTTGTAAAAAAAAAGATAGAGCGTGTTTTAAAGATTGCAAGGTAATTCCAGGAAAAAGCTTAACTACCCAACATCGACTTTTAGTTATGGATTTACAAATAAAAAAATGGACAAAAAAGAAAAGTGAACATCAAGTTATTAAGACTAAATGGTGGAACCTCAAAAACGAGAAATAAGATATATTTAAACAGAAAGTCCTTCAAGGAGATGTTTGGAATTATATTGGTACACCCTGTGATATGTGGAACAATATGGCTATACATATTAGGAAAGCGGCGAAAGATGTGTTAGGTGTATCTAAGGGAGGTGTACCGGCACAAAAAGAAGATTGGTGGTGGAGTGAAGTAGTGCAAAATAAAATCAAGGCAAAGAGGGCATGTTATAAATTACATTATGCTAAGAAAACTAGTGAAACTTTACAGGCTTATAAGAAAGCAAAGACGGAAGCGAAAAAGGCCGTGAGTGAAGCAAAAGTTAAAATTTGGGAGGATTTATATAAAAAAACTCAACTCAAAAGAGGGTGAAAGAGATATTTTTATGATAGCTAGGGCTAGAGATAAGAAAAATAAAGATCTTAATTATGTTAGATGCATCGAGAACGATGATGAAAAAATTCTAGTGGCAAATGATGATATAAGAAATAGATGAAAAAACTATTTTTATAAGTTTTTTAATGAAAATAAAAATGTTAGTATTAGCTTACAAGAGTTTGCAAAATCAGAAAAGTATATAAACCACAATTTCTACCGACGTATTCAAAAGAATGAAGTCAAAGAGACTCTTAAACATATGAAGGGTGGTAAATCAGTAAGACCATATAATATTCTTATAGAAGTTTGGAAAATACTAGTAGAAATAGGAATCACTTGGCTCATAAGACTATTTAATGAAATATGAAAAAACGAAAAAGATGCCCGAGGAATGGAGAGGAAGTACACTTATACCCATATATAAGAATAAGGGAGACATTCAAAATTGTGCGAATTATCGAAGTATCAAGTTAATGAGCCGTACTATCAAATTGTGGGAAAGAATTATCGAACGTAGGTTAAGACAAGTATCAAGTACAATAGAGAACCAATTTGGATTCATGCCAGGCAGATCTATTGTTGAAGCGATTTACCTTTTGAGACGTCTTATGGAACATTTTAGAGCAAAAAAGAAAAACCTTCACATGATATTTATTGATCTAGAAAAAACTTATTATAGGATACCGAGGGAGGTTTTTTGGAGAACTTTGGAAAAAAGAGGTATCCCATTAACATATATTAACCTTATAAGAGACATGTATGATGGTGCAAAAACATGTGTAAGGACTCATGAGGGAATGACAAACTTCTTTGCAGTTAATATTGGGTTACATCAAGGATCAACTTTAAGTTCATACTTATTTATTGGGTTACATCAAGGTATATGTTATTTGCAGATGACATTGTATTAGTGAAGGAGTCTAAGGAAAAAGTTCATAGAAAATTGGAACTATGGAGAGAAACATTAGAAAGCAAAGGCCTCCGACTTAGTAGAATAAAGATAGAATATATGTAATGTAAGTTTGATCATTTGGTTACTTCAGAGGATATAAAAATTAAAATCGGCACACATTGCATCCCCAAAAGAAAAGTTTTAAATACCTAGGGTCAATTTTTTCAGAGTGATAGAAGAATTGATGGAGATGTTACACATAGAATTAATGATCGTTGGTTAAAATGCAGAGGAGCATCAGGTATTCTTTGTGATAAGAAGATACCGTTAAAATTAAAAGGTAAATATTATAGAGCAACAATTAGGCCTGCCATGTTTTATGGTTCTGAGTGTTGGGCAGTTAATCATTAACATGTACAAAAGATGTGTGTGATAGAAATGAAGATGTTGAGATGGATGAGTGGTCATATAAGAAAAGACCGTATACATAATGAGGTTATTAGAAACAAATTAGAAGTGAGACCAATAGAGGATAAAATGAGAGAACATCATTTAAGACTCCCATCCTCGAGTTGTCGATATTCTCGAGTTTTAAAGAATCACATGTTATGCTTTCCTTTCCACTCTCGAGAGTATGATTCTTGTATTCACAGTCATAGTTCCGACACCGGCGAATGACCAAACACAAACCCTGGGGTTAGGAATAAGAGTCCAATGTTAGAAGTTTATATTGGTGTTTATCCAACACTTGAAGCTTGAGTCACTGGTTTTTTTTTTTGGTACAATGAGGGAGGTAGAAGCTAGATGCATGCCCCAGGTATCGAACTCATGGTGTAACATCCCTGAAAAATCGATGTGGAACTTTTGTTTTCCTCAATCTAAGACTGTATTTTAACTGTTAGCAGTCCAAGTTGTGACCACAAGGAGTGGCGGCCTCGGTGGTCTCGGCCTATAAATGGGGCAGGTGAGGTGGCAGCCCCCCCATGAAAGCCCGAGAAAATCTATACTGGTGGTCCGAATTTCTTGAAAATTTATATGAACGACTGAACTTTGCCTCACCCTGAAAAATTTTATACTTTAAGATTGGGGAAGCAGCCACAATCATGCAGTTCATTTTTCCCCCTTATCTAAACCCTCTCTCCTAGACATGGCTGGTTCCTAACTGACCCGACAGTTCCAACTGAAACCGGGCCAGGCCAGGAACTGACCGAACCCAGAACCGGGGCTCAGCCGTTCCGGTTCCAGGTTGCGAGCGAATCAGAAACAGACATGTCTACTCTCTCCTACCTCCCATTATGCTTCAAACAATTTTGTCTTCTCAACATTACCACATGGTATAATCAATATTACTGATATATGAGGAACCGCCCAATTCAATCATGTACTATCATTGCTCCTTGGTGTTTTGACATAAATAAACCCGACCGGTTAAAGGTTTAAACCATGCTCAGTGAAGCAAGACATGGCTGGTTCTAGCTGTTCCATGAGTGAACCGGCCCGGGGCTGGTTTCATCCTGAGGCTTAAAATTTCTTTTAGAAAATACAAAAATTACGGAACCAGTAGTTTGGAACCGGCAGTTCTGGATTCAGCCCGATTCTAGTTCCATGAAAGGTGGAAGCACAACCGAACCCGGTGGACCCCATTTCGGATCCGATTTCATTGCTTTCGCTTCCAACAAGTTTTTATCCTCCTTCGGTTCTGGTTGAAACTGTCGGGCTGGTTTGAAATCGGCCATGTCTAAGTAAAGCATTTCAAAAGAGAAAATGGTTCTCTGAAGAAAAAAAAATCAAGGTTCAGATAGGTCTCGTGAGTGCAGTAAAAGACATACATGACACCAACAAGCAATTACCCAGTTGGCTAGGGGGTCAACTCACAAGTTGAGGCTCATGAGTTCGAGCGTGATTCTTGCTTTCACCTCTCTATTGTACCAAAAAAGGGGAAAGCCCTAGATGATACAAAACAATCTATTATTTTCAGGACATCAAGAAATATGAAGGGCTTCATCTATATGAAATACGTTTCTTTCACCCCATGTGAAAAGTATAAGGCCTTATGAAATAAGCCCAGTTTACTATCAAGCATAAACTTTATTAGTCCGTTTAATTAAACATTTACTTATACGTTTACATTTATCTATTGTAAATTGCCAATTCTAGATCCTTTTAGAAACCAATGTGATTTAAAGCCAATAACAACAAAGTCTTTTCTATAGTTAACTCAATGTAAGTTAGATCATTCTTTATTATTTTTCTCCAACATTTTTTTTGGTATTCTTCTTCTTTTAAAATTCTCACAATACAGTTTTTCGTATCAAATCTTCCTTTCATCGTGTTTTTATTTATCAAAACTGAGCAAGCTCAGCTGTCATCAATCACAAATTTAAAAACAAGTACGATTAAGCTCAATTGCCTATTAAAATCACATTTTCTACAAATATCATCACACCATGTATTTGATCATCATGCTTGATGCTTGATGCTTGATCAGTACTTGTGACATCTGTACTCAATGAAATCTTCCTTTCCATCTTAACACTCTTACGAATTGTATTGCTTTCATCGCAACAAAATTGCTCGTTTCCATGCATATGAAGCATATGATCAAGACAATTTTTTTCCTTTTCGATATGATGGGTCTGAAGCCTCAAAACCCCGAGTATCGAACTCATGACCTCCAACTTATGAGTTAACTCTCTAGCTTTTCGGGAACGAATACAGAGTGCTTCAACCAATCACACGCGTATCCAAACCTTATCCCACACTAAGGAGGAGCAGACTTTCATAATCTCATGAAAGTAATTCAAAGAAGATAACACATTGATTATGAAAATGGAAGCTCAATACCAACCAATCTAACCAGAAAATGGCAAAGAATCAGAGAATGGCGGAAGCTTTCCCTCTTGTTTTCTTTTCAAATATTTTTACACAGACACATTACATTCATATATGAAGAAAAACAATTGAATTGGTCATCACAGTGTCCGTTTTTAGCTGTAAGGAGGTGGCAAGGGAAGTCCCTGAACGGCAGCGCACAGTCGCGCATCCTCGGGCATGTTGTATTCATCTCGGAGAGAGCGAGCCGGCGACACCACACTGACGTAGAGCTGCTGACCGAGGTATTGGCGCTCCAAAAGTTCACTCCTCAGGTTCCACATTCCGGCATTGTCGAAGGTCAACAAGATCGCCGTCCACGATTTCGGGTACACCTGAATTGTGTTTCGGCTCACCGCGTCAAGGCTGTTGTACAGTCTCCTAAAATCCGGGCTCCATTTACCTTTCTCCATCCTGCATTTCATCCACAGAAATTAGTTCATTAAACGAAAGATCATTTTTGTTGTTTTCTTCGTCAAATCATTCTGATGGCTTACCCGACGGGGAAGAAAGAGTAGCCATCCAAGTGCCAGACCTGGAGGCTCTTCTCATGGTTCTCGAAGATGACCTCGATGAAGTCGCGGAAGGTGGCGTTGAGGACGGAAGACGCGAGGGTGACCGGGGTAGAGGCGGAGACGATAGCCGGATCGTCGACGATGACGCTGTCATTGAAGACCTGGGTGGCAATGCCGAAGTACTGGGCGAGCTTGAGGGGTGTGCTTGTGGGGATGAACGAGACACCGTTGATGGCATAGCGTAGCTTCCCGGTGGAATCCTTCCCGGCGGAGTTGACGATTTTGATGGTGCGGGTGATGTTGATTTGGCCGTAGTGGTACGAGCCCTGAGGGTTCGGCCTAGCGGCACTGGCCGTGAGGTTCCACCTGAATGACCTGAACTGGTTGATAGACCAGGATGTACCCGTCGGTGGGGCGGGGAGGGTGGAGTTGACCACACCGTTGGAGCCGGCGTAGCGCATGAATGCGGTGGCATACATCGGGGCCTTGAGGAACCTGGTGGAAGCCACTATGTAGTAGTCGCCGGAGGTCTGGTTCGCCGTGATTAGAACGGAGTAGCATTGGCCAAGGTGCACATCCAGTGAGGTGTAGACGTTCTGCACTGTGTGCGAACCCTCCATCTCAACTAGCTTCATCTCATGGTTCTGCACCCTGAAATTGAGAGTCGACTTGGTCCCGACGTTGCAAATCCGGAAGCGGTATGTCTTATTAAATTCCACGTTGAAGATTTCCGACTCAACCTTGCCGGACTTTCCATTGATCAACACTCCGTCCGGCTTCCCGATCGAGACGCCGCTATCTAGAGTCTTTTGCAGCACCTGTTTTGGGATTCACGTTAGTTTAACTCATTTAGCTCACACAAACGAATGGTTTACCAAAGGGAATAGAGAATTACGTCGTGGTTGGTGGAGTACCAATCACCGATAAGGAGGGTAAAATCATCAGCGGGATCGTCGAAGGGGACCGGAATGTACATACGGCTGTTGACGCGGAGGCCGCCGAAGGCGCCGGCAGCCTTGTGCATGTTCAGGGACGGATAGTAGAAATAGCTGCCGATCTGATCCTTCACCTGGAAGTGGTAGGTCTGGTTCTCGCCGGGCGGGATAGGGCAATTCGTCCCGGCCGTTCCGTCCTGCCATGAGTTCTTCCTTTGCTGGATTCCATTCCATGTGAGCAAGAAAGGCTGGTCAAGGTTATTGAACACATTGACGACTATATTGTCGTTGGTAGTGGAGTTGATGTTCGGCCCGGGAAACTGCCCATTGATCAGAATGACCTTCTGGGGAACGCCCAATGGGGAGAGCGTCCCGTACGAGATGTTCCACGTGAAGAACCTGTAAGGGTTCTCGGCGTTCACCGCCACCGCCAGCACCGCCACCAGCGCCACTAATGCGATCATGCGTGCCATTTTCCTTTTTTTTGTTTTTGTAACGCAAAATTGCTTCCCTGAATTCGACTTGCAGCCGGGTAAAATTATTAGTTATTTGGAACGAGAAAATGACCTGCACCAACAAATATTTGATCACAAATTCTTCAACATGAACAATCATATCTGATCATCTCGTAGTATCTATCTAACTGTTATATATATATATATATATGTGTGTGTGTGTGTGTGTATGTGTGTGTCTACTGTTGTATACAAGTGGTATTGATGTAATATGAAGCTTGAAAATTACCTCGCGCCGGAAAGAGTTGGAAATGGAATCAGCGAGAGGCCATTCCCGGCTAGCGCTTCGTCTTTGGAAGCACAAAGTCTGGAAAGCAGCCAACCGGGGTCGCGTTCTTCAATGGGTGCTGTGCGTCCCCGTTTTATACTTCGTGTTTGCATTCTGGCTTCGTCTATTTCGGGGTCTGAGCGAGAACGGAGGAGAGCCGCTGAACGTTCGTTTGGACTCAACTGTCCGAGGACTCCCGCGTCCGTCGATCGCGCTTGTGTTTGAAGGTGGGAACTCCGCGTTATGGATAAGCTGAAGACAGTTTTGAGAGCCCCGAAAAAGTCGAACGGATCGGCTTAATCGAAAGGTTGCCCTTTTCGTCGTTTTGATTCGGTCTACTCTCACGAAGTGTGAATGGAATGGGTTCGGGTTGGAGATGGCTTTATGAGTCGGTTAACACGATATTAGGGTCATCGGGTTGAAGTTGTATACGCTTACACAACAAGCTTCATCTCTCTTAAATATTGATTTTTTTAAAGAAATTTATTTTCTCGGAAGGACTTCAATAAAAATCCATTTAGTAAACTCTACTTAGTGTGGGATAAGACTATGTTCATAGCCGATTATTCGATAACAAATAGGTTATCTCAATGGTTAAATTAGACATGACATGTTCGATACAAATTCGAATTTTCTCATTAGATTTTCGAATAACAACAATATTTGAAAGCTATTCATAATACGCAATGGGTTTTATAAATTCAGTCTTTAAAAGATCTTCGAAACCTTCTTTGACTTGAGAGTGAACATCGGGATGGATTTTTGTAAGCTTTTGTTTCATGGGTTTGACATTTGGTTCTATAGGTAAACGATGTTGTACAATCTTAAGATCTAAACCGGGCAAGTCTTTGTAGGTCGATGCAAATAAGTCCATGTATAATTTGAAGAATGCAATGAATGAATGATGCTTTTTCTTGCTCATGCAAACAAGTACAACACACTTGAGATTAGACTCACTTTTACTCAAAATTATGAACTATAACTAAACTAGATTCTACCGTGTTATGGTTTTGACTGGTATATTTCCTGGTTGAAATCTGGTCCAAACTATTGGATTGGTTTTAAATCAGTCATGTCTAGGTGAAATGAATATAGTGACTTATAACTGTCAGACCACACGGAAAGGCATATAATATTTTTTTAATTTATTTGATTTATCTTTTAAATAATAAATGAAAATAAAAATGTAATAATAGATTAAAAGAAATACATCAACTAGGTAAAGTCAGCGAAAAAAAAGAAAAGAAGACACCTTATGGAAAAAGTTGGGAAAGAAAATTAATCAGGTAAAGGAACTAAGATGGAAAGTCAGCCATCCTCATCACGGTTATCTGTACTAAGAATTCGAGCTGAACCAAACAACTTGTGGCATTTTTTCTTCATTAAGCACCCAGAGGGTTACTTACCAGTAGGTCTCTCTAACACTCTGTCATAGGTGGCAAGTTCCATTCCCGGTGGGTGCATGCTAGGCTTCAACATCTCATTGTAACAAAAAAAATGGTAAGGTGCTGGTGGGGAGTTTGACTCTTTGAGGGTGCATGTGTGGTTGTGTGCGTTAGGCTTCGGTGTCCTCTTATAACTAAAAAGATTATTCATAATTATTCATCATACATATGCACATATGTTGCTTCAACATATCATTGTAACAAATAAAATGGCAAGATGCTCTAGTGCTATTGCTGTTGATGGGGAGTTTGACTCCTTGAGGGGTGCATGTGTGGTTGTGTATGTTAGGCTTCAATGTTCTCTTGTAACCAAAAAAAAAAAAAAATTCTTCATCATACATATACTCATATATTGTTTTCCAGTGACATAAATATAATTTTTAAAAATAAAATTTTAAAAAAATATAAAAAACAAAGTTATTATACTTATGCTCCTAAAAAACAATATTTGAGCATAAATGAATAGCATGGTAAGCAAGATTCATGTAGCTGGTGCCTTTACGTACCCGTGTGCTAACCGTATTTGCAAACGAAACTTGAAAATGACAGCATTGAAAGTTGAAAGGCTTAGTGAGGAGCATAATTCACAAAGAATCCTAAACAAACCCAACGTCTCTTTCTCTCTCTCTCTCTCTCTCACACACACACACACACACACATATATATATATATATATATATATATATATATATATATATATATATATAGAGAGAGAGAGAGAGAGAGAGGGAATCCATATTCCTGTTTCTTCTAACTTCTTTTAAGGTTCTTTTTAATTTTGTAATGTTTTTAAATATTATTTTATATATTCTTTGTTACAATTGGTCGGGTTGATCCAATCGGGTGGCCATAGGGTTATGTAACATAATCCAAGAGAGAGGAACGGTTGGTTTGGGATCAACCCGTTCTCTTTCTTGCTTCTTTTCTTCTAACACGGCCCAGAACTCATTTGCCATGAACACGACCGGTGGACCCAAATTGCCGCTCCTGCTTTAGAGTAGGCAGTACTTTCAGATAACCATCATATAATTAACATGTGGTGCTGCGGATCAGATCGGATCAAGTTCTAGCACCAAAACAGCTTGTTGCTTACGAGTGATGATTTTGTGCTCTGTCATATTTGTCGTGTCATTTTGTATTCTTTCAAAAAATACAGTTCGTGTCGAACACAACCCCCATTTATACTTGGGGGCATGTAAACACAAACTTCTTTTCGGGTTACGCCTAGTGTTATGCTGCAAGCAAAATTCTTTGGGGGTTATGTTTGGATCAACTGACTTCGTGTTCTTATCAGAAAATGTGTCAATTGTTTTCTTCGTGCTCTTTGGGTCAACAAGATCATGGACTTTTGGGGGGATGTTTGTGTCGACCCATTCGGGTCTGAATCCACATATACAAACTTTTAATTTAAAATTTTATTTAATATAGAGTTAAATTATTTTGAGTTTCTCAATTACATGCCCAAAAACCGGTTCTAAGAATCAGTCAGGTCATGGTTGCAGTCATAAATCCAACCCAAACCGGTTGTCAAACCGACCCGTTGATACCTTATGATAGATGCCATTGTGCTTTCGTAATCATCTTCTAAAGCTGATAACATATTATGGGGGCCTACATGCCGTTCATCATCATAGATGGACGATGTAGAAAGGATCTCTTATTCTTATTCTGACGCCAACTCTAAGACACCAACCATCACGTGCACTAATAGTTTGGCACAACTAAATAGCATTAGTAGTGGACAGGATCATAGAGAGAGAGAGAGAGAGAAAGAAAGCCCTAAATACATAATCTTTCATAAATATGTCAATAGTTCGATATTTAATTAATGATAGAGATTTAAATTATTTTATAAATACAAAGTATAGAAATAAAACATCACATTTAATTCAAATATTTATTATTGAACTAAAAAATTTAATAGTGAAAATGCTTATACAAAATTATGCATCGAAAAGCATTATGTATATACAAGACTAGAGGCCAAAGCCATTCGTACACCTCCTTGCTCAGACGAACTCATCATTTGCACCGTTGAAGTCAGAAAGAACTAGAGTTAATACTCTTTGGACCGCCATTGCAATATTTCGCATAAAGTTTGAAGTGGCCGATTTGAACTGGGCTTAGCTGGTTGAACAAAATCCCAGCAGCTATTGAAATGGGAACCTGTAGTGCTGACCCCTATTTTAACTATGGTTTCAAGACTGGAGACTTTTTTCATATGAAATTGAGAGCAAAAAAAACTGGTATGGAATAATGTTGAAATGAACCGTAGGATTATATGTATAAAGAACCAATATACAACAATTATAAGTATGCTCAAATCAATAACAACTACAAATCTAAAGAGCCATATATAAATCATATGAAAAAACAAGAAGGTAAGAATATATATTAATAAGTCACTCTTACGACATACCTTAGAGAAATCACCACCCAACTATAGAGTACGGAAAAGTTTTTATACTATTCTCGTAGGATAAAACGCACATAGCAGAAGTGCATACCTAACTCTAGCCAAACTCGAATATGCCTTAGTTGCTTTAGCCGAATAGAGGATGAGAAGCAACCACAACCGAGAAACCGCATGGAACAAGCATTGGGGTAGAGGAAAATCACACACAAGAGGGAAGACGGGAGGAGAGAGAGTACATTAAGTTAAGTACAAATTAAGAAAGCCTCAATCTCATTTTATAAAGAAATAATGGATCAGAGATCTCAAATCCGATCCAAACGGTGCACCTCTCTTCATCTTGTAATCATTCTTGTATAGATCAATTTGACCATTAAATCAAAACTTTTCATGCAAAAAAATAGACCGAATATAATTCTTAAGCTCGGACAGACGCTCCTATGCATGGTGTCTAAAGTCTAGCATGCCCTCTATAAGTTCTTGAATTAAGGTTTAGGAACTATCAACAATATGAGTTTCTTTCATTCTTTAATACTAAACTTTATCTCTTACTCTTGACATGCACAAGTCTCTCACATATGACTTTTATTATATATATATATATATATATACTACTAGAATCTCGTCATAAGACTTGATACCATTCAGAAAATAATCTATTAGTAACTTACAATCATGATACTTTAGATTTACATAGGACAAATATAAAAATACTAAATTATAACATATTATTAAGTATCATCTTATTAACTCAATAAATTATTATTACCACATTAAACCTACTTCACGTGATCTATACTCAGTTAGATTAGGTTACCATTGCTTGAGAATAAATTATGAGTTTCAATCTTATTCACAACCTAAATTTTTCAACTAGGGCTATTGATAGACCCTTGGTCAAAATATCAATTGTATTATCTTTGGATCTAACAAAATCAACAACCATGACCCCATTAAACATAAGATTCATTACAAACTTAAGTGTAACTTAGATGTATCTCAATTACTTTTGATTATACTTCAAACAACTAATTTTAGAAATGATAGTCATGCTATAATACACTAAAATTAAAGGAAACAACTTCTTTACGATAGGTAAATTAGACATAAGTCTCTTAAGTCATTCAACTTTCAATTCATTCTCATGCAAAGCACAAAGTTCAGTCTCAAAGGTTGAACGAGCCAAAATAGTTTATTTATTAGTTTTAAGTGACAACATAATCACCCATTACTTCTAGAGTTCTTCGCAATAACTACTATCACAAAATCCTTCAAGAATAGAAGGATATTTACCGTAACGCAGTCTAAGAAAAATAGTTTATTTCACATAATGAAGTACTATATCTAGAGCTTTTCAATGGTTTCTATTTGAACAACTGGTGTATTTACTCAACTTATATACAACAAAAGCAATATATAGTCATACATAATTGGTTAGATATATTAAACTAAGATAATCTAAGAATGTTGTAATTGAGGCATATGAATACCACTATCATTCTTGTATAAGGCATTTGATGAATTATATAGAGTGTTAACATGTCTATAGTTTGTATAATGAAATCTTTGTAAAACTTTCTCAACATAGTGAGATTAAAAAATACTATGCCGTTAGTAGACCTTGTTATTTTAAGTTTTAAAATCACAAGGAATAAATGAATTTCCTCATTTAGGTCACCATGGAGGAAGGTAATCTTTACATCTATCTGATAGATTGTTAGATCATATATAAAAACAAATATAATAAGTACTCAAATTATGATTATATGGAAAATAGAAGAATACATATCAAAATAATGTATTTCTTGTTTTGTGTAAACTCTTTAGTAACTAACTCGGCTTATACTTGTTAATTATTCAGTATACATTCAGCTTCTTCTTAAAAATCTATTTATAACCTATAATATAACAACTGAAAGGCAATACATAAATTTTTAAGTACCATTGAAAAGAATTGGTTGGATTTTATCATTAACCTTAATTGAACTCATAGCTTGTTGAAAGTTAATAGGATCTTCCTCAATATTGAAAATAACAAAGTCACTTTCAAAGTCTTTTAATATATTAGTTATACTTCTCCTTGATTCAGTTATTTTCTCAAAATCCTACGATCTAAAAATAATACAATTAAGGTCACCCTAAATGTTTGTCATCATTTTCATATGATCGGGAATGAAATTAGAAGATTTGTCAAGATTTGTAGAAGACACATTTTGGAGAACACAAGTTTTTATGAGAAATACATTTTCAAAATATTGTATCACAAATCTCAACACTCATGTCGACATCTATGCTAGATATATTAAATCTAATGATAAAGAATTCGTATCATAACTTGTATCTACGTAACCTAAAAACATTACACCCACAACCACTTTTGCAAGACACCCTCGTACTTTGAGATATTTGATACTAGTCTTTCAATCATTTCAAAGTTAAAAATGACTACTTTCTTCATGTTTATGATAAACTCTATTTAGAATATAGCAAGCAGTATTCAAAACTTTCCCTCACATGAAGATAAATAATGTAAAACTTTGAAGTAAAACATTACATAGGGTTTATTTTTTCGTTTAACTATCTCATTAAATTGGGGTGAATACAAAATAATAACCTTATGAATATCATTATTTTGAGAGTATTTATAAAAAAGATTTAAGGTATACTTTCCTCCTCTATTAAACCTTAATCGTTTGCGTATCTTATAAGTTTGAGTTTGAGTCCTGTTTCTAAAGATTTAAATTTTTCTAAAGATTCATCTTTACTTTTCAATAAGTAAATATAATAGTGTGTATTGTAATTAACAACAACAGCTAAGCCTTTTCCCATACTAGACAGGGTTGGCTACATGAATTTTTTGTTTCCACAGAGCCCTGTCATATGCCATGTTCGTAGTTAACTCACAATAAGCTAGATCATTCTTTAATGTTTCTTTCCAACACTTTTGTGGTCGTCCACTACCTCTTTTATACTTTCAAAATCTAGTTTTTCATACCTTCTTAAATGTTCTTTTTTTATCTTCCTTTTATATGTTCAAACCACCTTAAACAATATTCTCTCATTTTATCCTCTATTGGTGCTACACATAATTTATTTCTAATAACCTCATTATGTATACGATTTTTTCTTGTATGACTACTCATTCATCTCAACATCTTCATTTCTGTCATAGACATCTTTTCTATATATTGATGATTAACTGCCCAACACTCATAACCATAAAACATGGCAGGCCTAATTGCTCCTCTATAATATTTACCTTTTAACTTTAATGGTATCTTCTATCACAAAGAATACCTAACACTCCTATCTATTTTAACCAAACAACATTAATTCTACGCGTAACATCTCCATCAATTCTTCCATCACTCTTAAAAATTGACCCTAGGTATTTAAAACTTTCCTTTTGGGGGATGCAATGTGTGCCAGTTTTAATTTCTATGTCCTCTGAAGTATCCAAATGATCCAAATGATCAAACTTACATTCCATATATTCCGTCTTTTTTCTACTAAGTTGGAGGCCTTTGCTTTCTAATGTTTCTCTCCATAGTTCCAATTTTCTATTAACTTTTTCCTTAGACTTCTCCACTAATATAATGTTATCTACAAATAACATACACCAAGGTACTTCATCTTAAATATGTTTTGTTAACTCATCAATCACCATTATAAATAAGTATGGACTTAAAGTTGATCCTTGATGTAACCCAATATTAACTTGAAAGAAGTTTGTCGTTCCTTCATGAGTCCTCACATATGTTTTTGCACCATCATACATGTCTCTTATAAGGTTAATGTATGTCAATGGGATACCTCTTTTTTCCAAAGTTCTCCAAACAACCTCCTTCAGTACCCTATCATAAGTTTTTTTTTATATCAATAAATATCATGTGAAGGTCTTTCTGTTTGCTCTAAAACGTTCCATAAGACGTCTTAAAAAGTGAATCACTTTATTTTTTAAGAGGATGAGTATAATAAAATTATCCAATAAATATCATTATAACTTTGTGAGTTATATGTATGCCCTAAAAAATAAAGTTGGACTTAGTAATAGGGTGGAGAATGATCTCAGGTCTTTTGGGTATGAAGTAGCAGCAAAGGGCCTTGCTCCATGTTTATATTTATTTGAAGCAACCCACCCATAGGCTAGCCTTATAGTTAGTCCAAACTAAGCTACTTCTCGACACCTCCAAAGCTTTTCTTTTTCGCCCTCAACCCAAACCCACCAACGGTGAGGTCTGTTCATTTGAGTAAGCCAATCGGTTATCACTCATTCACAGTGATGAAATCATGAACATATATATAGATAATACATGCACATATAGTTTTCCGCTTAAACATATTCTGTAAAGTTTCAATTGTTTGATCAGCGATATCAACTCTTGAAATTTAAATATCAAAAGTAAAAAAGTAACAATTTTTTCAGATATATTTATTACACCTTATACTTTTTCTTTTTAACTTAAAATCTTAATAGTTGATTTCATCGTTTAAATGATCGAAATGTTTAAGTAGATTAGAGTACGGATCTGTATGCTTATGGATTAATATACCTCTCTATATAAAGATAGAACCATTTTCTTGTTTTTTAATTTTTAAAGATTTGCTGTTTATTACTTGTTTATGCTTTCATCCCGGGTATCAAACTTGTGACTGAGTTGTGATTCAGCTCGAATGATCAAAGGAAACAATAACAAACAACTTTAGCTCGTCTTAGTGAGCTCATTGAACTTATGTAATACATGCACATTATATATAGAGGGAAAGAGAAGAAAGTTTAAGGATGTAAACCACTGATATAGTTATATTTAAGACTAATCTCAATCATTTGATGATGCATTATGAGTGTTTGTAGTTAAAAATAAAAAAAAGCAAATAAATATATTTTCTACTAGATACTTAATTATTTTCATATATAGTTTTTATTTTGTTTTTAATCTCAACCATTATCCACAACTGTCAATCATGTGATTGATATTTGTTTGAATAGATTTTACATATAAGTGATTTACATTTTCCTCCTTCTTCTCTCTCTACATACGGATACGTTTTAGTTAGTTTATTTATATAGCAAAAAACACTACAATTTTCTTTAAAATTTAGCCATATAATCAGAGGATCAAGGTTCAAAATCCACTGTCGGCGGCGCGGTTGTTGTGCTCACTTCCCATTGGTTGGTGCGGGTATGTGTGTGAGATTAGCGTGCACTTGATGCGCATCTGTGTATGGGTTGGTGGCAGTACGAGACGCAGCAACAGAAAGGGACGCACCGCGCTCTCGCTATTTAACTGACCTCTCTTTCATCTTCCTTTCGCCTCCGTTCTGGTGAATTGCCGAAGGGAATTGCCTCCTCACGCTCACTCTGTTTCGTTACTTCCTTCCGCTTCTTGGATCTAAGGGAAGAACGAAAAATCGGAGATGAAGGTGATCGAGAAGATCCGCGAAGCGGCCAAAGAGGACAGAGTGATCTTCTCCTTCGAGTTTTTCCCACCGAAAACCGACGATGGTGTCGATAATCTCTTCGAGAGGATGGAAAGGATGGTCACTCATAACCCATCCTTCTGTGATATCACTTGGGGTGCGGGCGGATCCACCGCAGATCTCACTCTCGAGATCGCCAACAAGATGCAAAACATGGTGAGCTCTAAATTCATTAGATCTCTTCGAAACTCCCACAAATTCTTGAACTTTTCGTTCACTGTGATTCTGTGGCTTTCTTAGTTCGATTGACTTTGTTCTTCCATTGTTGGTAGCTCTAATTTAGAGTTTATTCTGACGCATTGTGGCGTTCTGGGTTGATGTCGTTCCTCTTTGATATGAGATGGATTTGTTTTGTATTCTGAGTTTAGTTTCGATTTAATGTTGTGATCGGAATTCCAGATCTGTGTGGAAACGATGATGCATCTGACTTGCACCAACATGCCGGTGGAAAAGCTCGAATATGCCCTAGACACCATTAAATCTAATGGCATCCAGAATGTTTTGGCGCTCCGCGGTGATCCTCCTCACGGACAGGATAAGTTTGTGCGAGTGGAAGGTGGTTTTGGTTGCGCGTTAGATCTGGTAAGTCGGCGTTTCTGTCATTCTTTAGTTTGTAACTTGTGTGAATTTCTTTGATATGATGCCATTCACAATTGTTCGTTATCAAAATCTCGAGTTGGGTTCCGGTGGTTATGTTAAAATGCCGTTAAATAGATTTCAATTGTTCCAATTTGAAGCCACAAAAGCTTATGTTAAATGGGTGGTCCGTTTTCTTTTTTGGTTTCACTGGCATATCCATAGTACAAGTTGATTTGGTTCCATGATTATTGGAAATTATGGGTTTGAAGGATCCTAGATCTGCAGATCTGATTTCGGACAACAGATTGCTCTGCATATAGACAACTCCTTTTAAATTTACTTTGCGGACTAGGCTATCTACTTGACGTTAAAGCTGTTTTTCATTTAACTCAGGGAATGAACTTCAATTTGTATTTCTAGGGCTTAAGCTAGTGAATAGTTGTTCCAAATACTTCTTTTGTTATCTTCTCTTTGTTTTAGGATGCATTTTTTACATCATCTTGACTAAAAGTAATGCATGGTGTCTTGGTTCAGGTCAGGCATATCCGTGCCAAATATGGTGATTATTTTGGCATCACTGTCGCTGGTTATCCAGGTTGGTATTTGTTTATGTACCAGTATGGTATCCATATTTTCTCTTTTTCTCTTTCTCTTTTTTTTTTTCGTTTCACCTTCGAAATGGTTTTGCTGTTTCAGAGGCCCATCCTGATATGATAACTAGTGAAGGTGGGGTCTCTGAGGAAGGCTATCAAAATGATCTTGCTTACCTTAAGAGGAAGGTGATTGTTCAAACTTTTATTGGTTAGATCCAGCTTCTTTTGTTGAAATTTTGAATTTTGGTCTATGCATCTCAAACCAAGCTGCCTTTGAGCTGCTTGTCTGTGCGTCTTCTCAAAAGCTAGTTTAGCTTGCCAGGCTGACTCCAACCTGTTGTGGTCGGTTCAACACATAGAATGAGTTTTAGTAATTTCTTTCTTTGCTTTCAGACACATGCTTTAAGATATGCAAAGTTACAGAAAGAGGCTTCCATGCTTCATGCATTGTCAAATTGTCCAGTCAGCTGGGCTAATCTGTTTTCCATAAGATGCTGCTGATTCTTCTCGACATGAGCTGATGGCAAGCAGAAAGCTCAAAGTTTTCAAGAAACTCGTTTTTATCCCAACTTTAGTTCAAATGCTATTCACTAGACACTTGGGAGAAGAGTGTCTAGGTCTGACGTATTGAGATAATCCCAGTCTGATGGCAACACTTACATTTCATGTTTTCATTTAGTTGACTATGTTCTTTTAACAACAAAAAAACGTGCATTTTGTGTAAAGTTCCTCTCTCTCTCTCTCTCTCTCTCTCTCTCTCTATATATATATATATATATATATATATATATATATATATATATATATATATATATATATATATTATGGGAAGGACATATGTGTTGTTTGAATTTCATATAAGAAAATGCCTTTTGTAGGTTGATGCTGGCAGCGATCTGATTGTCACACAATTATTCTATGACACTGACATTTTCTTGAAGTTTGTCAATGACTGTCGACAAATTGGTATTACTTGCCCAATTGTGCCGGGTATTATGCCAATAAATAATTACAAAGGATTCTTCCGCATGACGGGATTTTGCAAAACAAAGGTATGCTTCATTCAATATTCCTGCTGGTCTCTTTGTTTGGAAGATGTTCAGTGATTGACATGACAAACAAAACCTGTTACTGTGTTTGTTGCTTGAAAGTCCATACTACATATCCTTTTGCAAATACCTTTTTTTAGAATACGAGGATTGGTTATGATAAAACAGGCAACTTGTCTTTGTCTAGAAGATTTAAGTGTTAGTGCTGGGGATGGTCAAGCTTATGTAGGAATATGCTTACATTACACAAACTGATCAAAGATTAAATACCATGATGCCTTCAGCTTACGCTTCTGAGAAATTCTTTCTGGCTGTTGATGTCATTGATCATTTCCAGATCAACCAGTTTCTCTGTATACAGGTTCATAGATTTCAGGTTTAGTATTTGCTTGTTTGATTCATCTTGTTCTATGTTGACGTTAATGCATCCTGTTGTCATTGGCAGATACCAGATGAGATAAAAGCCGCCCTAGAGCCTATTAAGGATAATGAAGAAGCAGTGAGGGCATATGGCATACACCTTGGAACGGAAATGTGCAAGAAGATTTTAGCTCATGGTATCAAGACGCTTCACCTATATACACTAAATATGGAGAAATCAGCAATGGCGATATTAATGGTGATTGCCCATTTGGCAGCCTTGACTATTTGTTTTCTTCTTTCATTTTTCAGCTTAGTTTCTCTCTTCGCTTCTTTGTCAATCTCATGAGTTAAGTTATGTACTTCAGAATCTTGGGCTAATTGATGAATCAAAGATTCAGAGGTCCTTTCCATGGAGGCGGCCAACAAATGTGTTTCGTACCAAAGAAGATGTTCGGCCTATTTTCTGGTATCTTTGACATTTAGAATTTTACAGTTTGAGGCAATTTTTGTTGGATTGCAGGAAGCTGTTAAGTGGCTAAAGCTGTTAACAAAGCTGAAGTATCTGTCTTTTTCTGTGATAGGGCAAACCGTCCAAGGAGTTATTTATCTAGGACTCTTGGATGGGATAACTATCCACAGGGGAGATGGGGTGATTCACGTAATCCTTCTTATGGAGCTCTGACTGACCATCAGGTAATTTTGCTTGGGTTCCTTGCTTCCATGTGCCAACTGTGTTTAGTTTAGGCAGTGGGTTAATGTCATACAATTCCCTCCTATAGGCACCCACTTCTTCTAGTTGCCTCCATCATATGGTACTATAATGGGTTGCATAATTTGATCAGCAATTTCATTTTTATAAAACACAGATCAAACTCGTTTTCAACTCCGCACATGTAAGGGATCACCCTTGCATGGCCGGTCCCAAGCTTAGATAAAGGAGGAGGGTTGCGTTAGGCTTTCAATAATCAGCGTAAAACTTTATCAGATTTTTATACCATGAATTACATAAATTATGAGCATTACGTTGAGGCATCCCCTCTTAGTGACATGCTATATAGCCCAAATACAGTGCAAAGTAAGCAAGGGCCATTATATTTTCGCCCATATGTAGCTAATCAATTGCAGAGAGGGTTCCCACATCATGGATGGATGTGGGTAAATAAGTTAGTCCCACTACATTGCCGCTTGAGTGTAGTGAATAAATTACCGAGAGGGTTTTCACATTTTAATATGGACGGATGAGGGGTAAGAAAGCTAGTCTTAAATAATAATATTATTAGATTCTTGGAATATCTGAATATTGTCCGATAAGCTAATGGAGGTGGTAGATACTATGATTCGGAGAAAGATTCATATCCAATGTTTACAAGAGAAAAAGTGGGTTGGAGAAAAAGCAAAGGAAATTGAGGATACACGTTTTAAATTATGGTACTCAGGTAAGGAAAAGGCTCGAAATGGAGTTGGTATTATCATAAATAAAGATTTAAAGGATAGTATAGTAGACATACGACCAAATCATGATGTTGAAATTAGTGTTAGGAACATAGGTATTGAATATAGTTTGTTCTTACGCACCCCAAGTAGGACTAGAAGATAGTATAAAGACGACTTTTTGGAAGGAGTTAGATAAGGTGATTTAAAGAATTCCACAAAGAAAGATGATTTGTTTAGGAGGAGACTTAAATGGACATGACTATAAAGAGGCATTAGGATATCAAGGTATTCATGGAAACTTTGGTTTTGGGGATATAAATAAGGAAGGTAGGAAGATTTTAAATTTATTATAGCATTTGATCTCTTTATAATCAATACAATCTTCAAAAAATGAGATGAACATTTAATTACTTATAAGAGTGACTTTTCACAAACACAAATTAATTATTTTATTTGTTGAAAAAAGATAGAGCGTGTTGTAAAGATTGCAAGGTAATTCCAAGAGAAAGCTTAACCACCTAATGCCTTTTAGTTATGGGTTTTTAGGTAAAAAAGTGGACAAAGAAGAAAAGAGTGCATCGAGCTATTCAAACTAAATGGTGGAACCTCAAAAGTGAGAAATAATGTATATTTAAACAGAAAGTATTTCAAGGAGATGCTTTAAATTATGTTGGTACACTTTGTGATATATGGAACAATATGACTATACATATTAGAAAAGTGGTGAAAGATGTGTAAGGTGAATCTAAGGGAGGTGTACCGATTGAAAAAGAAGCTTAGTGGTAGAGTGAAATAAACAACAACAACAAACAACAACTAAGCCTTTTCCCATACTAGACGGGGTCGGCTACATGGATTCTTTGTTTCCACAGATCTCTATCGTGTGCCATGTTAGCAGTTAACTCCCAATAAGCTAGATCATTCTTTATTGTTTCTTTCCAACACTTTTGTGGTCGTCCTCTACCTCTTTTAATACTTTCCAAATTTAGGTTTTCTAACCTTCTTACAGGTTCTTCTTTTGATCTTCTTTCTATATGTCCAAACCATCTTAAACGATGTTCTCTCATTTTATCCTCTATTGGTGTCACTCCTAATTTGTTTCTAATAACCTCATTATGTATACGGTCTTTTCTTGTATGACCACTCATCCATCTCAACATCTTCATTTCTGTCATAGACATCTTTTGATTAACTGCCCAACACTCAGAACCATAAAACATGGCAGGCCTAACTGCTGCTCTATAATATTTACCTTTTAATTTTAATGGTATCTTCTTGTCACAAAGAATACCTGATGCTCCTCTCCATTTTAACCAACCAGCATTAATTCTATGTGTAACATCTCCATCAATTCTTCCATCACTTTGAAAAATTGACCCTAGGTATTTAAAACTTTCCTTTTGGGGAATGCAATGTGTGCCAATTTTAATTTCTATGTCCTCTGAAGTAGCCAAATGATCAAACTTACATTCCATATATTCTGTCTTTGTTCTACTAAGTCGGAGGCCTTTGTTTTCTAATGTTTCTCTCCATAGTTCCAATTTTCTATTAACTTTTTCCTTAGACTCCTCCACTAATACAATGTCATCTGCAAATAACATACACCAAGGTACTTCATCTTGAATATGTTTTGTTAACTCATCCATCACCATTATAAATAAGTATGGACTTAAAGTTGATCCTTGATGTAACCCAATATTAACTTCAAAGAAGTCTGTCGTTCCTTCATGAGTCCTCACACATGTTTTTGCACCATCATACATGTCTCTTATAAGGTTAATATATGTCAATGGGATACCTCTTTTTTCCAAAGTTTTCCAAAGAACCTCCCTCGGTACCCTATCATAAGCTTTTTCTAGATCAATAAATATCATATGAAGGTCTTTCTTTTTTGCTCTAAAATGTTCCATAAGACGTCTCAAAAGGTGAATCGCTTCAATAGTAGATCTACCTGGCATAAATCCAAATTGGTTCTCTGTTGTACTTGATACTTGTCTTAACTTACGTTCAATAATTCTTTCCCATAATTTCATAGTATGACTCATTAACTTGATACCTCTATAATTCGCACAATTTTGAATGTCTCCCTTGTTTTTATATATGGGTATAAGTGTACTTGCTCTCCATTCCTCGGGCATCTTTTGGTTTTTCCATATTTCATTAAATAGTCTTGTGAGCCAAGTGATTCCTATTTCTCCTAGTATTTTCCAAACTTCTATAGGAATATTATCTGGTCCTACCGATTTACCACTCTTCATATGTTTAAGAGCCTCTTTGACTTCATTCTTTTGAATACGTCGGTAGAAATTGTGGTTTATATACTTTTCTGACTTGGCTAAATCTCCTAAACTAATACTAACATCTTTATTTTCATTAAAAAGATTATAAAAATAGTTTTTCCATCTATTTCTTATATCATCATTTGCCACTAGAATTTTTTCATCCTCGTCTTTTATGCATCTAACATAATTAAGATCTTTAGTTTTCTTATCTCTAGCCCTAGCTATCCTAAAAATGTCTCTTTCACCCTCTTTTGAGTTGAGTTTTTTATATAAGTCCTCCCAAATCTTAGCTTTTGCTTCACTAACGGCCTTTTTTGCTTCCTTCTTTGCTTTCTTATAAGCTTCTAAAGTTTCACTAGTTTTCTTAGCATAATGTAATTTGTAACATGCCCTCTTTGCCTTGATTTTGTTTTGTACTACTTCACTCCACCACCAAGCTTCTTTTTGTGCCGGTACACCTCCCTTAGATACCCCTAACACATCTTTCGCCACTTTCCTAATATGTATAGCCATATTGTTCCACATATCAGAGGGTGTGCCAACATAATTCCAAACATCTCCTTGAAGGACTTTTTGTTTAAATATATCTTCTTTCTCACTTTTGAGGTTCCACCATTTAGTCCGAATAGCTCGATGCACTCTTTTCTTCTTTGTCCATTTTTTTATTTGTAAATCCATAACTAAAAGTCGATGTTGGGTGGTTAAGCTTTCTCCTGGAATTACCTTACAATCTGTACAACACGCTCTATCTTTTTTTTCTACAAATAAAGTAATCAATTTGTGTTTGTGATAAGCCACTCTTATAAGTAATTAAATGTTCATCTTGTTTTTTGAAGATTGTATGGACTATAAAGAGATCAAATGACATAGCAAAATTTAAAATCTCCCTACCTTCCTCGTTTATATCCCCACAACCAAAGTTTCCATGAATCCCTTGATATCCTAATGCCTCTTTACCGACATGTCCATTTAAATCTCCTCCTAAACAAATCATCTCCCTTTGTGGAATCTTTTGAAACACCTTATCTAACTCTTCCCAAAAAACTGTCTTTATACTATCTTCTAGTCCTACTTGGGGTGTGTAAGCACAAACTATATTCAAAACCTCTACTCCTAACACTAATTTCAATGTCATGATTCGGTCACCATATCGTTGTATGTCTACTACACTCTCCTTTAAATCTTTATTTATGATAATACCAACTCCGTTTCGGGCCTTTTCTTTACCTGAGTACCATAATTTAAAACTTGTATCCTCTATCTCCTTTGCTTTTTCTCCAACCCATTTTGTCTCTTGTAAACATAGAATATGAATCTTTCTCCGAATCATAGTATCTACCACCTCCATTAGCTTACCCGACAATGTTCCGATATTCCAAGAACCAATACGAATCTTATTATCTAGGACTAGCTTCCTTACCCCCCGCATCCGTCCATAATCAAAATGTGGAGACCCTCTCTGAAAATTTTTCACTACATTCGGACGGCAATGTAGCGGGACTAACTTCTTTACCCACACCCGTCCATGATGTGGGAACCCTCTCTGCAATTGATTCACTACATTCGGGCGAAAATGTAGTGGCCCTTGCTTACTTCTTACTGCATTCGGGCTCTGCAGCACGTCGCTAGGCGGGAACGCCCCAAAGCAATGCTCATAATTTTTGTAATCCATGTTGTAGAAATCCGACGAAGTTTTACGCTGGCTGTCGGAAGCCTAACACAACCCTCCTCCTTTATCCGGGCTTGGGACCGGCAATGCAAGGGTGATCCCTTACATGGGCGGAGTTAGTGGTAGAGTGAAATAATGCAAAATAAAATCAAGGCAAAGAAGGTATGTTACAAATTACATTATGCTAAGAAAACTAGTGAAACTTTAGAAGCTTACAAGAAAGTAAATAAAGAAGCGAAAAAAGTTGTCAGTGAAGCAAAAACAGAAATTTGAGAGGATTTATATAAAAACTCAACTCAAAAGAGGGTGAAAGAGATATTGTTAGGATTGCTAGGGCTAGAGATAAGAAAACTAAGGATCTTAATTTTGTTAGATGCATAAAAGAAAATTCTAGTAGCAAATGATGATATAATCATATAAAGAATAGATGAAAAACTATTTTTATAAGCTTTTTAATGAAAATAAAGATGGTAGTATTAGCTTAGAAGAGTTAGCCAAATTATAAAAGTTTATAAACCATAATTTCTACCGACGTATTCAAAATAATGAAGTCAAAGAGGCTCTTAAACATATGAAGGGTGGTAAATCGGTAGGACCAAACAATATTCCTATAGAAGTTTGGAAAATCATAGGAGAAACAGGAATCACTTGAATCACAAAACTATTTAATGAAATATGAAGAAACCAAAAGTCGAGTAATGGAGAGCGAGTACACTTATACCATATACAAGAACAAGGGAGACATTCAGAATTGTACGAATTATCGGGGTATCAAGTTAGTGAGCCATACTATGAAATTATGGGAAAGAATTATCGAACATAGGTTAAAATAAGTATTGAGTACAATAAAGAATCAATTTGGATTCATGCTTAGTAGATCTAGTATTAAAGTGATTCACCTTTTAAGACGTCTTATTGAACATTTTAGAGGAAAAAAATACCTTCATATGATATTTATTGATATAGAAAAGCTTACGATAGGGTACCGAGGGAGGTTCTTTGGAAAACCTTAGAAAAAAGAAGTATCCCATTAACATACATAAACCTTATAAGAGAAATGTATGATGGTGCAAAAACATGTGTGAGAACTCATGAAGGAATGACAAACTTCTTTGAAGTTAATGTTGGGTTACATCAAGGATAAACTTTAAGTCCATACTTATTTATAATGGTAATTGATGAGTTAACAAAATATATTCAAGATCAATACTTTGGTGTATGTTATTTGAAGATGACATTGTGTTAGTAGAGGAGTCTAAGGAAAAAGTTAATAGAAAATTGGAACTATGGAGAGAAACATTAGAAAGCAAAGGCCTCCGACTTAGTAGAACAAAGACAAAATATATAGAATGTAAGTTTGATCATTTGGTTACTTTAGAAGACATAAAAATTAAAATTGGCATACATTGCATCCCCAAAAGGAAAGTTTTAAATACCTAGGGTCAATTTTCATAGTGATTAAAGAATTGATGGAGATATTATGCATAGAATTAATGTTGGTTGGTTAAAATGGAGAGGAGCATCACATATTCTTTGTGATAAGAAGATATCATTAAAGTTAAAAGGTAAATATTATAGAGCAATAATTAGACCTGTCATGTTTTATGGTTATGAATATTGGACAATTAATCGTCAACGTGTATAAAAGATGTCTTTGACAGAAATAAAGATATTGAGATGGATGAGTGGTCATACAAGAAAAAATCATATACATAATAAGGTTATTAGAAACAAATTAGGAGTGACACTAATAGAGGATAAAATGAGAGAATATCGTTTAAGATGGTTTGGAGTTTGGACATATAGAAAGAAGATCAAAAGAAGAACATGTAAGAAGGTATGAAAAACTAGATTTTGAAAGCATTAAAAGAGGTAGAGGACCACCACAAAAGTGTTGGAAAGAAACAATAAAGAATGATCTAGCTTATTGTGACTTAACTCCTAACATGGCACATGATAGGGCCCACTGGAAACAAAGAATCCATGTAGCCGACCCCATCTAGTATGGGAAAAGGCGTAGTTGTTGTTACATTTCAAATTGGTTTTCATGAAGATCTGTACGAGTAATTTATGTTGTTAAATGACATTGGTAAACTAGAAACAATGCCATGAAAGCATAATTTTATCCGGATATAATGATCATACAAACAAGAGTTGATGTCAGGGTCTACAGAACAAACAATTGAGCGTTTTCCCACACTAGGCACTGGCAGGATCGACTAGATGGTAAGGATTTATCTTTGGAAAAACTGTGATGGTTGAGTAAGTTAAGTGATATGTGCTTTGTCAATATTGGTTTTAGTCACATCTTGTATAGCGTGCTAGGATCTCTCAACAGGTGCTATTAGAGTAAAAATTTTATGAATTTATTGTAAATTCATGTATGGGAATTCTAGATCAAGTTAAAAAACAAGGGGACCTGTTACCGCACAGGTAGTACACTATATGCGATAAATGCATCATACCATGAGATATGGTACGATATAATGCATAACTATTTTATTTTATTAAAAAAAAAACTAAAACAATCATTAAGAAGTCAAAAATTGAAATTGATAAAAAATAACAAAGTGTAAGAAAACACAACCAATGACACTAAAACATTATATATAACATTGAATCAATCAATTAAGACCATAAATCAATAAGAAGCTAAATCATTGGATACGGTGTGATATGACACAGATAAACACTATATGGGCCAATACAATCAAGAAATCATTGAGTACGATTCATGCACCTAGATTGCATCATTCCAGGTACCAATAACAACAACAACTAAGCCTTTTTCCATACTAGATGGGGTCGGCCAGTTCCAGGTACCAATGCACGTGGCATATTGTACGTTACCATATGATTTTTACGACATTGGTCTATCTGAATTTACATGCATAAGCTGATAAGAAGCCACAATCTTTTAAGTTTTACCAGATTAATATTGAAGGTGGTGAAACCACTACACCAAATTTCTGCATCCAAACAAGCTCATCGCTTTTGACTGAAATATGTCAAGGCAGTGTCTGCTGAAACTGTCTATAAATTCTTCATTCTACGGAACAAAGTTGCTACCTAGTTGTTTGGCTGCCAATTAGTGACAAATTTTGGATTACAGATAGCCACTTTCCCACTGTGTCTCATTCTTCTTTGTGCATTCCATCAAATAAGAGTATCTGCTTTTATTAATGAATTTTAGCTTATTAAAAACTGAATTTTTCTTTGAGTAGCTGTATCCTTCAATTCTGTCACATGCCATATCAGTTCCAGACCTGTATGCACGTGACCGTAGCAAGGAGTGTTTTCAATTATCATTCAGAAGAGGGTGTTGTGTGGTAGAGTTGTTTGGTTCCGTTTACTTGTTTTTCTTTTGTTTACTCCAAGGCTAATACAAAGATCCTCATGCCAGGGCCTATACTGTGGATTAACATATGCAGGAAGGTGACTCCAGTGAAGTTCAACCCTGACTGCCTATCAATAGTCAGAGGCCCTTTTGCTAACCCCCTTTTGGACTGTTTTCTTGATCATGTATTGTCATCCTTTAGTTGGTGGAAGCCTATTTCTCCATGTGGTGTTTTTAGCAGTGATTTTATATTAGTTCATGTTTATATTTGTGCTTGTTCATATCAACATGTAACCGCAAAATCCTGACCTTATGCAAGCAATATCTGCAAACAGGTTCTACATACATTTATCTTGCAATTTGTTTAATTAAAGACTTATTTTATTGAAACTTGATTCAAGAATTATATTGATGCTAGTTTATGAGACGGCGCTCACGTGACAAGAAACTTCAAGAGGAATGGTCTGTGCCTTTGCAATCCATCCAAGATGTTCATCAGGTAATTGCAAGGTTTCTTGTAACTCCTGATGATAGTTTGTGTTTGTGAACCCAAGGTTTTCTCCTTATTGATGCTAGATTGGTGTCTATATGTGTCTGAACATGAACTTTTTCTTACATTTTGTTGATTTAGAGGTTCACGGACTATTGCCTTGGAAAAATTAAAACCCACCCTTGGTCAGAGCTAGATGACCTGCAGCCAGAGACATCGATTATAAATGAAGAGCTGCAACTTGTTAACTCAAAGGGCTTCCTCACCATCAACAGCCAACCTTCAGTTAATGGGGAAAAGTCTGACTCTCCTTCTGTTGGTAAGTAGAATAGCACGAGTGCACTTCCAATTGCCCGTAAGAACTCATGCATCGCTTCATTTGGATGCTCTTTCCTGCCATTTCTGCTCTGCATTGCACACAGTCAACAGGAATAGCTTATCCTGAAAAATTCATGGTTGCCATTTCCTTTTCTGCAAATGGCAACTCTGCATCTTGACTGATGAGGTACTTTTTCCTTGAATGTATAACTGGAGGGTCAAATTTTTTCTCATTCAGGATGGGGCGGACCTGGTGGATATGTTTATCAGAAAGCCTATCTTGAGTTCTTCTGCTCGCCAGATAAGTTAGATGCATTGGTTGAGAAATGCAAGGGAGTGCCTTCTCTTACCTATATAGCAGTCAATAAGGGCGGCAAAAGCATATCGAATGTAGAACCTAATGATGTAAATGCAGTGACTTGGGGGGTGTTTCCGGCAAGAGAAGTCATCCAACCTACTGTTGTAGATCCTGTTAGCTTCATGGTTTGGAAAGATGAAGCATTCGAGATCTGGACCAAGGGGTGGGGCTCACTGTTCCAAGATGAAGCTTCAAAGAAAGTACTAGATGAGGTATATCCGCACGTTTTCATTTTCTTGTCCTCTTTTTCAGTTCATTACTGATCGCTCTTGGGCAGCATGCCCACTGTGGTGTAATTTCATTCCTATAGTAATTATCGGACTTATTAATTGCCAATGTACAGGTAGAAAAGAGTTATTTCCTTGTTAGCCTGGTGGATAACGACTACGTGAATGGAAATCTCTACTCTGTTTTCAAGGATATATGCTGCTGCTGTAAGAGGGATGCTTCGAAATAAAAATATGAATACTTTTTATCTACAATGCCACGGAGGCGTATGCTATTTTCAGAGTATTGTTTGCTGTTTCTGGTTAATCTATTGTCTATTGAGATTTTGATTGTTTCCCGAGCAAATATTGCTATATAGTTTATTGGATAATAGGGCATTGTGATAGATTATGGTACAATGTCAAGAATGCAAGTCTTAAATGCAATTGAACAAAGAACCAGAACCCTTCTGTGTGATGGGTTAATGGCTGCATTGATCAGAAGCTTTACTCTTGAATTATCTCAATGCCCTTTGTGTAATAGATCAAAGCATATATTCAGTTTATTCATCTTCTGAGGGCTCGGGAACAACCAAAAGCAAAATCAAGCCTTTTACCGCACTAAGTGGGATCAACCACTTTGATTCTTAATCACCATTGAGCTCTATCCAGTGTCATGTTAACTCAGAAAAGCAAGATCATGTTTCCTTTGCAATGCTTTGGAGGCCTTTCTCTTCCTTTTCAAGGTTTAAGATGTGCACCTTAAGATTAAGAACGATGGCAGTCTTTTCTGATGAGTGAATGATGACAGTTAAATCTACCAGAAGCCGGTTGGATTCAAATCTACGATTCTAAATTGGCCAAAAAGATTATCTCATCTACTAACCAAAGAAGTTTAACAAATCCTTGAAAGATCACGGGTTTGTGCCAGAGGTGAGGATCCGTACCCTAAAGTCAAAGCCTAGTGTATTCTTTGGCATGAGATTGAAGTATTTCCTGTCAGTAGTAATCTCACGGGTGAGAGACCAGCCTTTACTCTGGTTTAGAGAACGCTCAGGGGTGAGAGACCAGCCTTTATTCTGGTTTAGAGAACGCTCAGGGGTGAGAAACCAGCCTTTATTCTGGTTAACACACAGATAACTCAACAGCATCACAGTAGAAAGTGGGGCACATACACGCGGCACGCACACACAAACAACCGATCTTTTTGACAAAGCAAATCGAAGAGAAAATTGGAACTCAACATCATCATGGCAGAAAAGTGAGACACAGAGGCTAAAATGTATTGCCAAACTCCCCATCTTGGATACTCAAATTTATGAAATCATATGGATATACGGACTTTTCAATCACCATAATGAGCTTTGATAGCAAAACATAACACTCTCAGTCACCAACTCAGCAAACACATTGAGATAGTACATACAATGTGACGGCTTTCTTTGTGGTATGATGGGGAGGATGAAGCTAGATGCACGCCCCGGGTATTGAACTAATGAACTTCAATTTGTGGGTCAACCCGCTAGTCAGATGATCTGTTGCTCTTTGTGCCAATGTAGCAGCTATTTGGGCTCAACAATGGTGGATAATGTACATCCACCATTGAGACTGAAGGCATCACTGTTCTCTTTACTGGAGAGGGGCTCATCGTATGGATGACGAGGGGCATTCTTATTTGCCTCAAAATCAGTAGCAGATGAAGAAGCAGATGCAGGGTTCGTGTCTACTCCTCCATTCTGCAGAATTGTCTCGATTTCCTTTACAACTTCACCCATGGTGGGACGGTCAGAAGCCAATTCTTCAACGCAGCACATAGCCAAGTCCACAAACTTCTCGAAGCACGCCAGGGTAGAGGTCCTAATGGTTGGGTCCAGTAGTTCCCTCAGACCATATAATTCTTTGGATTTGTCAATGGCCACTCGCACCTCTCTGACAATATACTTCCCTCTTTCTATTGGTTGTTTTCCGGTTATGAGTTCAAGCATAACCACCCCAAAGCTGTATACGTCACTCTTTTCTGACAGCTGCTGTGTCATGTAATAGTCGGGATCCAAGTAACCCTGTAATCCCATATACAGATCAGAGTTGCATCAAGAAAAGTACACATTATCACGTAAAACACCATGCATGCACGCATGCGCCTGTCTGTGTGTGTATGTGCATATGTGTAGGTATAGTTATGCATTATTCTGGTGAACTTAGAGAAGGGCCTTGAGAAGGATTATACATAAATACAGGCTTGCAATTTCTATTCTGATTTATTTATTTTTATTAATTTTTTAATATTAAATTACGATATACTACGATACGATACGATACGATACATATCGAGTAACAGTATTGTGTGTCATTAGCGTATCTCTTTATCATACATAATAAAGATGCATTATAGATAAATTTGATGATATCTTGGCAATACTTAGTTATCGCCTTTACCTCATCCATCTCTCTAATATTCTTAAGAAGAATATCTATACACGGTACCAATATGCGATAATTGTGTTATATCACACATTACAATATATTAAAAATTAAAACATCTCCTTGGATTCGACAAAATATAATTTCAGCAACTAATTTTAAAGTTAAAAACTTATAAATGGTAGTAGCCTAGGAATGAAAGCTAAAATCTAGATCCCATGTATGATGCTGCTTGGAAACGATAGAACCATGGCACAGATCTAGTCCACTGGTATCCGTGCGCTTGAAATCATACGCTAAATCATTGGAGTAATCAGTTTACTCACCAGTGTTCCTTTAACTTGAGTTGAAACATGCCCTTTCGCACTGTCAGAAACAAGTTTGGAGAGGCCGAAATCTGAAACCTTGGCTGTTAAACTTTGGTCCAGTAGAATATTTGTAGATTTAACATCCCTATGGATTATGGGAGGATCAGCAAGTTCATGCAGATAAACTAGTCCTCTAGCAGAGCCCAGAGCAATGCGAAGTCTCCTATTCCAATCTATGCGAATACCACTTCTTCCTGTTAAGCAGAAGATATTTATCAACAATTAAGAAAAATCGCAGGTCAGTATAAAGAAAGCCAGCATCTATCCAAACATGTCCAGAGTACCAGATAAGCTATCTCTTAGCGTTCCATTAGGAACAAATTCATAGACTAGCATCTGTTCGCCGCGATCGAAACAGAAGCCAACAAGTGCAACAAGATTTTTGTGATGAACTCTTGATAACAACTCAATTTCTGTCTTGAACTCAGCTCCACCTTGCATGGATCCCTGTTGTGCCCTCTTGATTGCAACAATTTGACCGGATGGTAGAATACCTCTGTACACCTGAAAGCGAGTTTCTTGAATGAATCATTTATTGAGGATATATCTATATTAAAGCAGAAAAAGGGCATGAATTCTTTTACTTTGCCATAGCCCCCAGATCCTATCTCATTAATAGATGAGAAATTGTTTGTACACTTCTTGACTTCATCATACGAAAACCACCTGGCTCCCTTTAATTGTGGTGCCTCCCCTACATCTTTACTGCTGGTTCCACCCCAGGATGCTGACACGCACAGACAATCCACAGTTAGTCACCATGGGGGCACGAAGGCCGAGAAACTGCGACTTATGTTATCTAGAGGATGCTATCTTTTGCAATGCAGTATGCTATCTACAGTACCAGTTAGGAGGTGATCAGCCAAGAATAATAGAAACATTACCAAAAGGTCTGGATTGAACAATGGCTCTTTCGGCTTGCTGCTTTTGTCGGATCGCGTATATCCCCACTATGAGCAGAACGAGGACTAAAACACTGCAACCAACCGCTATACCAATGATAGCACCAGTGCTAAGAGATTTTCCACCATTTGGTTCTGATATTATACTCATTTAATCAGCAACAACAGTTATAAGCCAAGAATGCAAATTTTCAACCCAAATTAACATGAGGTTCATATACCAGGGAAACGATATGAAATTGCCACAAAGTAATACGGCCCGAATTCGTGAGGTGGCTTGAATGTCTGGTTGGTCAGCTGAAAACCAAATTGAAGGATATCTGACCTTTCGAAATACATGCCACTCGAATGGAAAAGAGCCATGTAAAGGATCATGTAATCACTCGAATCAAAGTAGGGATTTTCCAGATACACTGATCCAGGCGTGAGATTGAACTGTGTCCAGAGTTTCCGTTCGAGTGCTTGGAATGGGGTGCTGTTGGTCAAGTCTGAAAAAAATGGCGCTCTAAAATGGAGATATCCCTCGTAAGGATATGCACATCCACAGCTCTGAGGGTTAACCCTCTTGCCTGCCAGACATGATGCATTCATACAGTTCGCTAAACTAGTTGAGTATGTTTTTTTGTGTGTCTGTAACATGCAGTATCTAGTATTTGCCAGTGTTACACTACACACTGGATTTCCAGCAAGCCTGCAAATCCAAATGAAAGCTAAGCGTTATATTGCTAATAATGATATAATTATCAATCATGATTATATATATATATATATATATATACAGTGTTCTAAATGCAATGTCTTTCGGTGCATAATCTTCCATATAAACACCTACACCATTGATCTTAAATCTCAAATCTTTAACATCAACGGTAGAAGTTTAAATAAAAAATATTATTTATTTTAGTTATGTACTTTATATTTAATGCGCATGCATATGCATCTATTGATCTCAAAGATCGAATAATGGAGATGTTCACGTAAGATTATGCACTAAAAGACATTATACATTTAAGACTTCATATATATATATATATATACAGTACTGTGAATGTCTCGTACAATAGAGAGTTTCCATAGGAGTTATCCACAGTGACACTAGAGATTTTGTTATACTCCAAGTCGACAAGTTGTAATCGAGGAGATATGCTGCTTCCCATATCCAGTGTGTCATTAAACGAGTTGTTCTTCAAATCTCTGCAGTCAATCAAAAAGAACAACTGAAGCTCCATTGTTTTTCTTGAATAAACCAAGAGTACGTTCTATCAATCCTTACACTTTCTGAAGATTAGGCAAGCTGAACAGAGATGGTGGCACCTTTCCTCCCAGTGCTCCGTATTCCATGGTTCTACACCATCAAATACAGGTAAGCGCAAGAGATTAAAATGCTTGAAAACTGTGCCACACGGAAACTTTTAACAGGATGCCGCATTCGTATCTGACACTCCAACACCTGACAATTGTACTTCCTGTATGAGGCTCGCCACTAACTATTATAATTATTTTGTAATTAAAAGCTTTTGTCTCAAGATAATTTAGTGCCCATTTACAAGACATATAGATACTAATTGTCCCCCGAATATAGGTATTCTTTGTGATAAGAAGATACCATTAAAATTAAAAGGTAAATATTATAGAGCAGCAATTAGGCCTGCCATGTTTTATGGTTCTCAGTGTTGGGCAGTTAATCATCAACATGTACAAAAGATGTCTGTGATAGAAATGAAGATGTTGAGATGGATGAGTGGTCATACAAGAAAAGACTGTATACATAATGAGGTTATTAGAAACAAATTAGGAGTGGCACCAATAGAGGATAAAATGAGAGAACATCGTTTAAGATGATTTGGACATATAGAAAGAAGATCAAAAGAAGAACCTGTAAGAAGGTTAGAAAAACTAAACTTGTAAAGTATTAAAAGAGGTAGAGGACGACCACAAAAGTGTTGGAAAGAAACAATAAAGAATGATCTAGCTTATTGGGAGTTAACTGCTAACATGGCACACGATAGGGATCTGTGGAAACAAAGAATCCATGTAGCCGACCCCATCTAGTATGAGAAAAGGCTTAGTTGTTGTTGTTGTTACAAGGACATATAGAATATTAATCAATTATCACTTTATTAATGGATAATAACCTGATAAAACAGAGTTTTCTTTTAGTTTCATAAAATATTATCAATTATATGAAATAGTATATATAATTTTATACACATATTTTGTCGTGATCCGTGGACTCCTGATTTTTAGAAGTTTCGTATCCCTCATCTCCACCCGCTCCTGCACCCATGTGACAGCTTAAAATACACTAAGCAGGATCAGAACTCACAATGTTGTTAGAGATTGTATACTTGTGAACCAAGATGGGGCTATCGACGCATCAAATGTGTTGTTGCTCAAGTCCCTATAAAGATCATAGGTTCAGTCCAAGGATAAGAGGAAGAGAATACATGAAAGTACAAAAGATGCTTTTATAGTCTTACACATAATTTAGGCTGCTCATGTTTGTTAAATTCGGAATTGGACCAGTAAGCTGATTTGCAGCAAGATTCCTGAATAGGATGGGAGATTTAATTAGCTATAAAAGTTGAATTCTTGTTGCAACCAAATTCCATCATTTTACAGAATAAAACTCACAATTCATTGAGATGTGCAAGGCTGCCAAGAGTGGATGGTACTGAACCACTGAAGGAATTCCGGTCAAGCCGGCTATTCAAGATTAAAATCCAGGGTTAGATCATTAGGGAAATAAATGAAATAATCATGCAGATATGCGCAAATGTATTCAGAATAATGACCATGGAAAGATTTCATAATTCATGGATACTTACAGGACCTCAAGTGTGGACACAAGCCCGATTGTGTGAGGTATTTCTCCAGAAAACTTATTCCCATCAAACAGTCTATGAAGTGAATAAGTTCGTATTCATCAGAAAATTTGATAAAGTTGGTGAGTTGCTGCAAAGAACAGCATAAAGGAGAAGAAAAATGACTGTCGATAGCTTACATGTGTATAAGAATCATTCCTGAACTAAAAAGCTGAGGAGGAATAACACCCGAGAGTTGATTCCGATTAAAATGGCTGCAGTTCGCCAACAACAAGATCAGCTTAATGATGTAAACAAAATGCAAAGATGCATTTATCTCCAAGGACTAATCCAACTTACAAGTGTTTTGTCTTTGAAAGCATATCCAAACCAGGTGAACTACCAGATGAGACCGGCAGAGAACCAGATAGCATGTTGTCTGCAATATCAAGCCAATAAACATTTGATAGTTTGCCCAAGGAAGGAGGAATTGACCCCGTCAATTTGTTAGAATTCAGTGCCCTGGCAAGAAAAGATGGACGTAAAGATCATCAATGAAACAGGAACCCAAAGAATCACGCTCGTATGATGATGTTGAAATGTGAAAATATGGTTCATTGAGAACTCTTACAGGAAAGCTAGCTGTCCCAGATTGCCTAATTCGGCGGGGATGGAGCCGGTGAAATTGCAACCTGCCAGAATTCTGAACAGAAAAAAGGTCATCTACGTGAGATTTGGATCGGAGCCAACAGCAAAGAGGAAAGCGATAAGCATAGAGTCCAAAGACTCTTACAGAATCCTTAAGTTGGTCAAGCTCCCTATACTTGCTGGGATCGAACCCACCAGTCCAGGGTTGAATGATAAATCCCTTTTCCCAAAATTAAACATCAATGGGGCTGCAAAATTAGTAATGATATCCACACACACAGAGCTAGGAAATAGCAGCATATATATGTCTCTGGAAACAAGGGTAAGGGTTGAGGCACTTACAAGACCTGCAACTGGGAGAGAGATCCAACATCAGTAATTTGGCCTTGAAGACCCATGGATGACAGTTTCCTGAGAAAGGGAATCAAGAACCATAATGAGACATATATATGCAGAGTGAGAAAAAATCAAAACACTCACAAGCTAATCACTCTTGAATTTTCACAATCCACTCCTTCCCATGTACAAGGATCTCCCTTCCCCCACCTTGGTGGTGTGTTCTGCCACCCAACGCTCAGGGCAGCAAGTGCACCGGCTACAGAGAAGCAACATAAGCCACGAAAATCAAATCCAGTAAGCAAGAAATTACGCGGTTTTTCAGTTACCATCTACGAAAACATTGAACTCATCTCTATGTAGCGAACACACTCCCCAACAAGGAGATAACCAATCACACAAATAACAAAATTTGCGAAGGGGAGAAAAGGGGGGAGAGAGAGAGAGAGAGTACCATCTTGTGGTTCTGTGTCAGCGGAAACGCCAAAAAGATGGCAGACTGCAAACAGCAGCAACAGGAGGCTCAAGCTACACCAGCGGATCTCCCTCTCCTCCATGGCGAGGCTTGTGAGAGAGGAAGCAGGGAAGACGAAGAAGTGTCGATGAACAAGAAGCAAAAAGTGTGAGCTCAAAGCCAAAAACTATTCCATCTAACGCAAGTCAAGCAACGGACTTTGACGATTCAGCAGAAACTGGAGAGAGCGTCCCCATAGAGTTCAAACCTTCTCTCTCTCTCTCTCTCTCTCTCTCTCTCTCTCTCTCTCTCCGTGAATAATAATTACAGGAGCCCTTTCACGCCGAAGGCCACCGACTGATTTGCCTTACAAGTCAATCCATGTCCTTTTCCCATCTCCACTGCATCATCAACAAATGTCATCATTTCGCTCATAAGCAAAACGATCAACGTGTGACGAGTTCTTTGCAAGATAGCATGGTTTTACCAACAGGAAGAAATATCCGCCACCCTCCCGTTTTCAAACGAGCGGTCCTTTTCGGCTCCGTCTCCACTATGTTCGCTATCGTCATGTCTATAGGCCCACACATATGGCTTCGCTGGTCGCTTGCTGGAACATCTTCCAACTTCCCTAACAATTTTTTATTAGCAACGTTCTCATGTACATACATTTCCGTCTCCCTTAAGTGTTACCAGTATAATTTTAAATTTTTTTAAAAATTTAAAAAATATTATACTTACGTCACTTAAAAGCAATAAAATTCAATCTCTCTTTTTATATATATACCTACACCAGTGTGGCCTGATAAAATGCTGATGGTACTCACGCAAGCGATTGTTCTTAAGACACGTGAGTGCAGGGGCTCTTCTTGTGAAAGGGGAGGCTAGTCTTCACTGTTTGTCTTTTGACACTAACACGGAGGAAAGCAATGAACAAATATTAATATTGATGTGTTTTTGACTTTTGCATGATCCTCATGAGAATCCTCAGTCATCGAGCATAATAGAGGAAGGGTGGAAGAAGAGCCCAATAGCAAATAGAGGAGTGGGTTAACGGTTACCTTTAGATGGATTATTAGAGAAGATCTGTTTTTCATTTTCTCTCATTTTATGTGTATTCTCTATAATATTTATAGTGAAAACCTTTTTTAATTTTTTGGTTTTATCTTCAATGTCTTTCTTGTTTTGGACTTTTCATTATAAGTTGTTGTAATGTATTAACGAAAACGGGGTATTTCTGTTTTTCATGAGTTTATTGTCAAGAATGAGTAGATCCGGTGTTATATCTCCCACTTAGCCATTTGAGCCAAGGTTTATGACACAATGATTTTACCTCCTACTTTTTGTGGGTTTTCTCAAATCATGCCAACTATGATTGCAAATGTAATTACAATTGATACCGATTGTGTGGTTTTCATATACAATATGGTAGAAGTCCGGATCAATAGCAGACCTTTTCTTACATGAAGTTGGATCGATGGCTACATGAACTCTTGCGAGTCTTTGCCATATCTTCATTTAAATTCTAAAGAGCAATTTCTACATTGTATGGCTTTCTCCCATTACTTTTACTGCCTTTGTGTGTCATCTTTGGATTCAAACACTTTGTAGTAATTATCTGAATGCATGATTTTTTTGATATATGAAGGGTCAATAGGGTCGGGTCACTTTGGATCCAAATCAAATACAGGTTGGCCCGGAACTGACCGATCTTTTTTTCGGGTCTATTTTTTAATACCCGGACACAATCCAAAGTTATAGGTGTCAGTTGGCACGCCAGGCCGCTTAAGACGCCATTCTCGTTCCGCTTTTCTTTCATCATCTTGCTTAAAAGTCATAACTGCACACTTTCAGCACGTCAAACTTTTGAATCTTATACAAGTATTACCTGTTTACATGCGATATGATCTTTATTTGTTTATGGTAGGAGTATAATTTAAACAAATTTAAAGTTAAAAATAATAGATAATACTTATGTTTTCAAAAAGCAATGGTTGAACATAAACTGAGCATCGGTTGATTCAATTCGATAATCGAACTGATCTGAACATGGAAACCAATGTATACTGAATTATAACAAACTGAAATATTTTGATTCGGTTCATTGATATAGCCTTGAACTATCAGAACTGGAGACACTCCTTATAATATTCAATAGGTTGATGTGTTTAATCGATTTCTTGATCGACAATTTCCCCTTCTGCTGCACAGAACGACGGTACTTATAGCTCAAATAGAAGTAACCTTTTAATACCATGCTGCAATAAGCAACGGAAATAACAATGACAGAAACCTTTGCGATCCCTGAATTTATTTCCATGAAAAATAACAAGAGAGCACATTATACCTATTTCAGATAGGAAAAACTTATTGGCAGGCTGAATTTTTTATTTGTAGGATTTGATTTCATCGCCTTCAAAGTCCTAGTTGAAGAACCGAACACCTTGCATTAGCTCAAGAACACGCTTGAAGATGCTTGATGGTGAGAATGATTACTGGTTGATGCCCGCCTAGAAGGGAAAAGGAGGGACGAATGCAGCTGCTTGAGAGAGAGGATGATGAGCATGACAGCTGACAATAAAAACTGCTTAGGGTATGTAGCAGAGGGGAGAAGAGGGGCAGTAAAATACGATTAAGGTATTTGGGAAGGATAATCAAAGTATTTCGATTATTTGGATCATTCGGTTTTGAAGCTCTTAGAATCAAATCGAACCAAACACAAAATCTTACACATATAGAGAGAAAGATTGAGAGAGTGCTCAATGCATAATATCTTTCGATAATGGATCTTCTATAAATATCCTGCTTGTTGTCAATAGCAAAAATTTGAATTAAAAGTACTTTTTTACTTTTGTACTTTATGTTTAAATGTAAAGTATTTTATCACCTTAACTATTGATCTTAAAGATCAGACGGAGAAAACGTTTATGCAAGATTATAAACAAAAAAACATTAGAAAAAACATTATGTATTTAATACTCTCTCTCTCTCTCTCTCTCTCTACGGTGAAAATGTTCATAACAAACACTATTGAATTTATTAGTGCACGAGCAAGGATTGGTAAAATGGGACCTTTCGGTTGGCACAGGGTTCTCCTTTAATGGAATTCAATATGGGTCAGCAAAGTAGGTATTGACCATGGAGTCGGGGCCACCATGAGTCACGAAATTAGATCCTCATCCCACAGGACCTCTCAGCAGATTCTCATTAGTTTCGTGGCCCGACACGAAAAGACCCAAACGCACATTCCCATCCCCTCCTTTAAGCGGTAATTTTGGAACACGACCCAAGAGGTTGATATCAGTGTCCACCCAAAGTGAAAGTGAATCAACCTCGTCTCTCTCTCTCTCTCTCTCTCTCTCTCTCTCTCTCTCTCTATATATATATATATATATATATATATATATATATATATATATTATTTATTTATTTATATTGGTATATGCTCAATCCATTACACCATTAAGTCTCCTCAAATTCTCTATCATTTGGATTTGAAATAAAAAGGTAAAGAGAGAGTATATAATGTACAATGATACACTTTCCTTTTTGCCATTTAAATTGTTATGGTTTATGAGGATAATCGAACGGGAGTGATGTTTGAAGAAGATTGAGTATGGATGAGGATTGAGCACGGACCTATATATATATATATATATATATATGGCAGGGGGGTGCTGGCTCCAGCTGGGCCAGCATTTTAGAGACCCGTACAAAATGTGGGGCAGGCTGGGTTGGGCCAGCCCAGCCAGTCCGTATTTACATCTCTATTGACCATGAGACTTCAGGTTTGAATAGTCCTAAATGAGCAAATGAAACAGGCCACAGACAATTGACGATCCATCATACAAAATTATGATGTCAATTTTAGACCCAAACCAACCCGATCTAACTCCACACGACAACGCAATTCATCTCATTTTATGATTCAAGAGGAGCCATGAACGGACCCAAATTGGTTCATTCTACTTCTGTTGACGCGATTCCTGTCAGTTCTTGAAGGGAAAAAGGGGTTTACCTTTGTTCTTTTCTTGAAATTGTCCCCTGAATAAGGTTGGCGACTTTGTCTTCTCCTTTGTGTTCGTGTAAGGAAAGGTCAACGGGGACACGTCCCCTTGAGACGAAAGAACACTTGACAAAGGATTGTAGACTAGTTCCAGCTCAATCTTCGAGGCTCTATCACTGACTAAGATGTTTTTAAATTACTCAAAATGTATACTTTTTAATGAAAAGAAATTAACTAAAAATTCTTGCTCTTAAGTGAAAGAACTAGCTTTCACATCAAATATTTATTATGAAAATGAACTGTTGGTCCATTTTACACCCTTAAATGCAAAAGAAAAAACAAAAAATCTTGCTCCTAAGAGAAAGAAGTAGCTTTTCACATAAAATCTTTATTATGAAAATGAACTGTTGAACCACTTAAGGCATGTACATTCATCTAACTAAATGAGCAATTGTCCGTCATCGAAACAGTGATCCATATGTGGTGGATGGACCCCCATCTGCAGCCAGTGATGCTTGATGAAGAACTGTGAAAATTTAATTCAAAGGGGTTATCACCATTAACTGCCAACCTTGATTGACACCATTCACAGACCACTGCCAACAAGATAGCAAGCTTGTGGTTCAGCTCGTACCGAGCTGTATTTTATGGACTGAGCAGGGTATAAACATGCTTCTTCTAGCTGCATACTTGATTCATGAACTCATGGCGTCAGTCACGGATCAACGACCGACATTTTTAAGATGAGGTGAACTATGCATCATATCCTACGGATTTGAACATACTGTTTTATTTCTTTTATAGAATTTGCATGGGTGTCTCCAACCTCGTCTCAAGTGTAGATCCACACCAACATGCATAGTTGTCAAGATCCCGATTTAGATCCTACATTCCTTTGATTTTAGGATCTTCTAAAGTCTAAAGATCTGAAGTAGGATACAATTTGTAGGACGTCAATGGGATTCCGATATGGATTCTAGGATCATGTGCACCCCCTTTGTAAGCACACGCACACACAAACACGCCCACAGAGAGAGTTCCAGCTAAGGGGCGTGTGTGTGATGTGATAAATATCACACTTGAAGCTGCACTCTCCCATATTGAGAGGCACATGCCGAATGAACAATCAAACTTGTCGTTTCTCGGTGACTGATATATACATTAATGATAAGTTCCCGTGTTCTACAAGCAAGAGGAATGATAATTTATCGGAAAATAATGGCAAGAAATGGTCGTCCCAAGCTTCAAATTCATAGATGCAAGCATTGTTAGACAATTCTGGCCACATAGATGCAACTAGAAGCATTTAGAATAGTCAAGCTTATTAAGGAGCACACCGAGACCACCTCTGCTAATGACAAGTCAACATAAAATCATGATATTATTAGTTGTCACATTTTCAAGCATGACGGATTGGTGAATTTTTTAACTGTTAGTACATTGAAATGGATTATCTAAGACATGTTTGTATGTGCATGTGTGTGTGCGCGCGCTCGTGTGTGTGTTTGTGTGTGTGTGTGTGTGTGTGTGTGTGTGTGAGAGAGAGAGAGAGAGAGAGAGAGAGAGAGAGAGAGAGAGAGAGAGAGAGAGATCATGCTTATCACTATACATAGATTAACCACTAAGAAACAAAAGCCGACTAATCTAAAATTACAAAAGTACAAGATTCATCTGATATTATATCAAGCTCCACTTTTTCATGGAAGAATGAAGATCCTTCATGTAAACCACATCCAGCTCCAAGAGAGAACTCTGCGTATATATCATCTTCGAAGGAAAGCATTTAAATTACTCGCTTTCATCCTCATCATCTGCATCGAACCATATACAAGCTCCAGTTTAGGTGAGAAACGGCCATTGTAGAAGAAATATCAAATAGTCAATATTGAGTGACCACAGACAAGCGGTGTGATATTGACTCCATACCTATCTAAATATATTATATGGATTTGAGATACAGAGTACGGAGGCACGTGCACACACCATGATATTGAAGTACTGTATCAGATTCAGACCCTCCACACTTGCACCCATACACGACATAACATAAAGACTGCAAGTAAACGAGTACTGGTAAAACTAAGAGACTCGGGGGAAAAGACAAGCACCTCCAGAAGTAAGCATCTTCTATAAACATGACAAATGAAGATGCATATAACTCGCATTGATTGATTTAAGCTGATGGGGATCTGAACATAGAGAAACTAATCATTTTTCAGTAGGAACATCAGTTCCCATTAAATTGATAAAGCCTTCTTTAAGCAATAAATGTTTTAGAGAAACTACTCATTTTCTGGAATGATACAGATGTTGGGGAACATAAAGATCTTCTGGAAGAACATAAACCTATTTTACCAGCAAAATGCACTTTTCCTTTTTAAACCATCAGGTAAACAGAACGAGAACATTAATAATACTGCTAGGTCAAAAAGAATACCATCTTGGTTGGATGCATTGCTGTTCTCTTCACTGTCACTGACTCCATCTTCTGTATTTTCTTCGTCACTATCATCATCATTTTCAACTGAAATTTTGGTTTTGGTGGTATAGAAGAGTTTTTTCTTGTCTTACGAGAGCCTGAAATTGTGTTTGTCATATCAATCAGTGCCTTCTAGCTCTTTCGTTCTCTCCTTTTTCCTTCTCACCTCTTCAATTTCTGTTAAACATAACAGGCAAAATAAGATGATATTCCTTGTTAATACTCAACAAAACTCCAGCCACGGATGCGAAGTTGCATATGGCACCAAGATCCCTATTGGTTATAAAACTGCCATCCACTTTCACACGTCTGAATCAGTGCAGCAGTGACAGAACATGTCCAGAAACACAAAACTATAAGATGATAAAACTCTGAAGAACTATCGCCAAGTGACATTTTCCACCAAGATAAATTGATATAGCAAAAGAAAGCAACAGAAAAGGACCAATAAGAACACAGAAGAAAAAAAGATGCAGCCTTTGAACACTAGAAATGATCAAAAGGAAATCATGCATGAAGAAAAAGGAAGAACAACCAATTACAACAATTATAGCTCCTTTTCGTTTTCTCTATCTAGACTTTCCAGTAATTACTTGTTGAAAATTTAGGTTACCCTGACGAGGACAACCTTCTATTTGTGAACATACTGAACTTCATAAAATTTAATACATGAGATATGTCACACTTTCACCAGGATCAAGGAATTTCTGGAATTAAGACCTGAACCGAGTCGTAGGAAATTTCCCAATTTCAACAACCCTGATATTCCAGTCCACGTAGCTTCTTTCCCAGAATAATTCATGGATTCCATTTTTTTTTTTAAATTAACAACAACAACAACTAAGCCCTTTCTCATACTAGATAGGGTCGGCTACATGAATTCTTTGTTTCCACATAGCCCTATCACGTGTGATGCTAGCAGTTAACTCAAATATAAACTAGATCATTCTTTATTGTTTCTTTCCAACACTTTTGTAGTCGTCCTCTTCCTCTATTAACATTTTCACAATCTAGTTTTTCATACCTTATTAGTGGAACTTATTTTGATTATCTTTCTAAATATCTAAACCATCTTAAACGATTTCCCCTCTTTTTATCCTCTATTAGTGTCACTCCTAATTTGTTTTTAATAACTTCATTATGTATACGGTCTTTCCTTGTGTGATTACTCATCTATTTTAACATATTTATTTCAATCACGAACATGCCTAATACTCAAAACTATAAAATATAAAAGGTCTAATTAATTGTCCAAATTTATCTTGTTTCTACATGTTGAGATGGATGAGTGGTCATACAAGAAAAGACGGTATACATAATGAGGTTATTAGAAACAAATTAGGAGTGACACCAATAGAGGATAAAATGAGAGAATATCGTTTAAGATGGTTTGGATGTATAGAAAAAAGATCAAAAGAATAACATGTAAGAATGTATGAAAAACTAAATTTGGAAAGTATTAAAAGAGGTAGAGGACGACCTCTAGCTTATTGTGAGTTAACGGCAAACATAGCACATGATAGGGCTCACTAGAAACAAAGAATCCATGTAGTCGACCCCGTCTAGTATGGAAAAAGGCGTAGTTGTTGTTGTTGTAACTTTAATGATATCTCCTTGTTACATAAAATACTTGATCCCCTTCTCCTTTTTAATCAACCTGTATTAATTCTATGCTGCATAACATCTCCATTATTTTTTTCATCACTCTCAAAAACTAACTCTAAGTATTTAAAACTTTTCTTGTGAGAGATGCAATGTATGTCAATCTTAATTTTTATATCCTCTGAATTAACCAAATGATCAAACTTACATTCCATATGTTCTATATTTATTCAACTAAGTCAGTAACCTTTACTTTCTAATGTTTCTCTCTATAATTCCAATTTTCTATTAACTTTTTCTTTAGGCTCATCCACTAACACAATGTCATCAGCAAATAACATATACCATGGTATTTTATCTTGAATATGTTTTTGTTAACTCATAAATGACCAATATAAATAAATATGGACTTAAAGTTGATCCATGATGTAACCCAATATTAACTTCAAAAGAGTGTGTCATTCTTTCATGAGTCCTTGTTTTTACACCATGGTACATGCCTCGTATAAAATTTATGTATGTCAATGAGATAGCTCTATTTTTCAAGGTTCTCTAAGAACATGTCATAGCTCCCTATTTATGATAGCTTTTTCTAGATCAATAAATATCATGAACGTTCTTCTCTTTTACTCTAAAAATATTTTAGACGGCGTCTCAATAGGTGAATTGCTTCCATAGTATTAGATCAGCCGGGTGACCCACAAATAATTAAAAGTTATGGAGCATACGACGTGATAGTGCACCACTTGCTACCACATATATTTCAGTCTACAGGTCCTACAACCGATGGTTTCACAAACAAGCTAGGGTGCGTGGAATCATGAGCTTAATCAAATCTTACATTTGAATCTATCGGGCAAGTCAATCAGCCAACAGAGTACCTTTTTGGGGCTTCTGGTATCACTAATCCAGGTTAACTATGAAGTGCACATATGATGCCATAAATTAGAACAATGATCGCATGCATCACAAACAACTGTTAAGCTTAAGAGTCATGGTTAGTTGATGTATGGTTAGTTGATGCAGCCACATGCAGGGAAATTTGGAACCAAAGGCTTACTATTAGGCCTTCACGATGTGTCACAGTTTCATGTTTGATTTGTGTGAGATGACGGAGTTGAGATCAACCAGCTAGTGGTACCTATACTAACTCCACACCACTAGGAAACGAGGATAAAATTGGGCTAGTAAAATACTGGGCCAGGTTTTGGTCCTTCAAGCATCATTACATTGCAAAAAATGAAAATCCTCACTGAAACCAAACAGAGAGAGAGAGACCTTGAGAAGGCGACGAGGGAGGCTGTGGATTGCAGAGACTGCATATCATCGAAGTAGGCTAACTTCGTCGTAGGGAGATCCATCAGAATTCTCTGTCACCGGAAGATTCTCTCTGCGGCAAGAGGAAGCGGGAAGAGAACCCCGCGAACAGAGAGATGACTATAAATTGAAACAATATTGAAACACTAAATTGCCACCGCTAGTTTATGTTTATGCTTCACACATGGTACATTGTTTGTGCACGACTCTTTGAGTGAAATGAACATGTTTTGTTGCCTATTCGGATGTGAATCATGCCGGAGATGGACTCAATCTCTTGATCGATTCTTCTCCATACTCACTCCTTTGGAGTGCCATGACTGTTGTGGAAATCCTTCAGTTTTTAGATTATAAATTTGATTTCACATTCGCTATCTCTATATAACTTTTTTTATAAAGGCGTGTAATATTTTTTTTCTAGAGAGTAGGAAATCCAATTTTCTTATCTCCTTCATATGTTCATCATACAAGAAACAGATTTCCTCTCTTTCGTATTTTGGGTCCATCGGAAGAGAAAACAAGAATCATGTGAAGTCTAACTTGGGCCACAATAGTTACAGCTCAAACTATTATGAACTACTGGCTGCAGACTTGCTGCTAATTTCTTAAATTTACAGCTTAAATCAAGTTAAAACCATGCCTTCTTCCCACACCAGGATAGGAGACTCTTGCAGCCAGAAGGCAAAGAACCCCCACTCTGTCTCGTTCATGCTGGGGGCAACAGAACCATGCCATCAGACGGGTTGCGAAGCCTCCAACAACACCAGTCATCTGCAGTAGAGGATCAGGCTGGACCAGCCCAAAAGCTCGGGTTTTTACAGACTTTATCTGTATACAAAAGGGTCATCTTTAGGGAGTAAAAGAGAATAAGCCATGTGTTATATTAGCATTTAACTCTAAAATAGGTCATGATCAAGGGCATTTACCTCCACATTGCTTTAAAGTAGTTGAAAACTTGATCGTTTCCAAATATCTGAACCACCTTAAACACCAGGGGGCCAAAAAAAAAAAGAGGCTTTCTTACCAACAGAAATAAATAGAAATAACAAAAAGGGAGTTTTTCGCAATTTTTAAGAGTTGTTGGAGTTTGGACCGAATCACGGGTTCCTACAGAATCCAACCCGTAGACGGATTCACGGGTCGCTCGACTATAAAGGCACAAGGAAGATGAGACCTAGGGTGTTCCTACAGCGACTGTCGAGTTTTCGTCGTGCTGCGGCCTCCCTTCTACCTCGAGGCGCCTTAGGTGATCTCTCTCTCTCTCTCTCTCAAGTTGCGTGTTTCGTTCTACACTTTTCTTATGTTTTTATACCATTTGTGGGTACGTTTTCTGCTTCAATCGTTTTAGTTTGTGTAAAGGGTTCGGTTCTTGTTTCTTTCTTCCCGTTTTCTGATTTGGTGGGAGACCTTGAGTTGGAGTGGAAAGAGAATCGATTCTCCTCCCTAACCATGATAGAGTTCACTATAAATTTGAAAATTTGATTTTTTAGTCCGTCCAATTCCATGTTCATATACCCTGCCTTCTTAGCTGCGGAAGTCTAATTTCCCCACTGATCATATACTGTAGAAAGAAAAATACGAAAGCAATCTTAAAATGTGCGTTCTTCACATGGTTCGTTTGGTGTATCCATAGCCTATGGAGACCTAAATGACCTTCTTGAGATGCCATATTCTAGGTTGTACATAATGATCCGGGTTGATAGCAATCTTAAAAACACTTGCTCATGAGACTGGTTAACTAAATATGAAGAAATCCACGAGGAATGGAGAGTGAGTACACTTACAATCATATAAAAAAAACAAAGGAGACCTTTCGAATTGCCTGAATTATCAGGGTATTAAGTTAACAAGCCATACTAAAATTCTACTACAAGTACAACTAAGCCTTTTCCCATGCTAGATGGGGTCGGCTACATGGATTCTTTGTTTCCAAAAGGCCTTGTTATAATTTGTAGAATCCATGGTAGATAAGTCCGACAAAGTTTTACATTAGTTGTTAGAGGCCTAACGCAACTCTCCTCTTTTATCCGGGCTTGGGACCAGCCATACTATGAAATTATGAAAACTAATTATTGAATGTAGGTTAAGACAAGTAAAGCATAACATATAACCAATTTGGATTCATGCCAGACATATCTACTATCGAAGTGATTGACCTATTGAGACGTCTTATGAAACATTTTAGAGAAAAAAGAATAACCTTCATAAGTATTTATTGATCTAGAAAAAGCTTATGTGTCTATTGATCTAGAAAAAGCTTACGATAGTGTGTCAAAGATGTTCTATGAAGAACTTTGGAAAAGAAAAAGGGATCCCATTGGCATATATAAGTTTTATAAGAGACATGTATGATGGTACAAAAAACATGTGTGAGAACTCATGAAGGAATGACAAACCTTTTTAAAGTTAATATTTGGTTACATTAGGGAACTCTAAGTCCATATTTATTTATATTTCTCTTGATGAGTTAACAAAACATATTTAAAATGAAATATAATGGTGTATGCTATTTGTAGATGGTATTGTGTTAGTTGATGAGTCTAAGGAAAAAGTTAATAGGAAATTGTTATTATGGGGAGAAATATTAGAAAGTTAAGGCTTTCGACTTAGTAGAACAATAAATTTGATCAGTTGGTTACTTTTGACTAAAGATACAACATTGATCAAAAGACACAGGTTGACATGCACATCTGTACTACAAAGAGCAACCTTCCCAAGGATGATCTACCTAGTAAAAACAAACATAAGCACTCTATGTGACCAACTCAAAACACACCATCTAGAGATCACGGCTTCCAGAAGTGCTCTCCACTAGATGAGGGCATGCACGAACATCATAAATGATTGGTCTGTCAAACCAATGTACCATGAGATGAGTTCCTTCAGGATAAACCTGCAAATTAAAGCAATTCAGCAAGAAAAGAATCCATCTTCCATCATGAATAGGAATTATGAAAAACAAAAGCAGCTTTACATATGAAAATGCTAGTAAATAAATGGTTACTGTCACAATGATATTATGAAAGGCAGATAACAATTAAACAAGAAGCAAGCATAAGTAGCCCATGATGGTGGATTTTTTCTGCATGAAAGGCATCTTAAACATGCACCTCTTGAAGGACTTCACAACAACTTAAATGACATAGCATCAAAGTGATCTTGAAATTCATCCATATCAATACACAAAAACATAAAGTCTACTCAAGTAGAAAGAGATTAAAGATATATCTAGTATCATTCTTTTGTGATGCAAGCAAAGCTACCAAGATACAAAGTGCTGGGGTGTGTCATGGTTTTGGAACACCACTCTTTGGTCAGTTTGTGCCTAATTGTACAAGTCGGGCTTCTAATAATGGTTTTGGCATAACTACCTTTCTTTGGTGCTTTGGAACATCACCATTTTGGATCATTTTGCAACACTAAGAGAAAACAGCCCCATCTACTACTTTAGTGAACTTTGTTCTTCAATAACTGAAATTTCTCTGGAAAAAGCCATTTATGGGTGAAAACACAAACTCCTTGTTATATTCTTCTCAAACATAACCTAAGTGAAACTACACAAAAAGCATATGCCACCGCCATTTTAACGAGAAAATTTAATCAAGGGATATCACAGAAACACAAGAATAACACAATTAAGAGGTGTTTTGTTCAGCAAGCATATAACCTAATGTTGAAAACAACCCAACGAGATGATATTGCTGTCTCCTAATTATCTGATGTCCAAAACATGAAACAGAAATTGGAAGAGCTCCCCTATCAGTTGTAAGACACGATCATTTGCTAAAACTTAGAGAAATACCTTCCACGTAATGCATTATTGAATTCACTGAACAATAAGTTCTAACACCTGCTTTCTTTCAACTAATATGGCCTCTCTGCACTCTCATATATGGTGTCAAACTTTTGGAATGGGCATTACCATCTTCATAATCAATCACCAAATATTTTCATTCACCTAAAACCAATCTCTTTCAAGGTTAGGTAGGGTTCGCTGTTACAATTTTAGACACTATTGATATTTATATCATATCATAATCGCCTTTAACTCCAAAATTGTAGAGACTTTAACTCCAACACTTTTAAGGTATCCTGATTTCCTTTTATGGTGCTAAATATCCATCTTCACACATCTTTGCCATGGAAATAAATTCACCACAAGTGCAATAAATAGTTTCATCATCCAAATAATAGCGTTCATAAGAATGTGCGAAATGAAAGAAAAAGGAATCTACACGTAATTGTTATGCCAATTAATTTAATCAAGTTATCTAACCGTGCAAGGCATCGTAAAACGAAAATCATATTTTCGACTGCAGTAAATCCAACGAGAGAAACATAAACGGGCATCCATATACCTCGTCTTTAATGCCGGCCACTCTGTTGAAGACGATTGCACGATGACCACCTTCAACATTGTAGAGACTGTTCGCTGCCACTTTCAAACCAAGCCCGCCCAACACCGCCAACTTCACCAGAGACCCCGCCGCCCCTCCGCCCGACATCTTCGGCACTCGAACTTGGTTGAAATTCATCTTCTCTTAAAGAAACAACACTGCTGTGAAAATTGTCAGGAGAAATGAGCTTTTTGCAACAAATATCCAAGCAAATCGATAAAAGGAGACTTCGGATACCGAGAAGAAAAAAATAGCAGAGGAAAACGTATCGAAGACTAAAGATGGAAAAAATGAGATTTATTTCCGCGAATTGCTAAAGAAAAATCAGTGTGCTAGTTTCCTTTGATTTGCAAAAGAAGGGAATAAAGAAGAGTGACTCATCGATCCTTCAATGGTGGTGGTAGAGAGAGAGAGAAAGAGGCAGGGGGGTGTTCTTAGGGTTTATGGTTGGTTTCTTGAAGGAAGGGCCCTTTTCGGGTCAAAAGGGTCGGGTCTATCCTAGGTTCCTATACGAGTGTGTGCTTTAACGGCCTGTCTTCATGTCTAGTCTCCGAAGTCCTAACCGTAGATAAGTAATTTGGGGAAGTGTGGGGTGGCATCGGAGAATTATTTTAATTTTGAACCACGAAGATGGTAATATATTGAAATCGCGAAAATGACGATTGTCTTCTCTCTGTTCGCGGGGTTCTCTTCCCGCTTCCTCTTGCGCAGAGAGAGTCTTCCGGTGACACAGAATTCTGATGGATCTCCCTACGACGAAGTTAGCCTACTTCGATGATATGCAGTCTCTGCAATCCACAGCCTCCCTCGTCGCCTCTCAAGGTCTCTCTCTCTCTTTGCGTTTGGTTTCAGTGAAGATTTTCATCTTTTGCAACGTAACGATGCTTGAAGGACCAAAACCCGGCCCAGTATTTTACTAGCCCAATTTTATCCTCGTTTCCTAGTGGTATGGAGTTAGTATAGGTACCACCAGCTGGTTGATCTCAACTCCGTCATCTCACACAAATCAAACCTGAAACTGACACATCGTGAAGGCCTAATAGTATTCCTTTGGTTCCAAATTTCCCTGCATGTGGCTGCAACAACTAACCATGACTCTTAAGCTTAACAGTTGTTTGTGATGCATACGATCATTGTTCTGATTTATGGCATCGTATGTGCACTTCATAGTTAACCTGGATTAGTGATACCAGAAGCCCCAAAAAGGTACTCTGTTGGTTGATTAATTGGCTCGATAGATTCAAATGTAAGATTTGATTAAGCTCATGATTCCACACGCCCTAGCTTGTTTGTGAAGCCATCGATTGTAGGACTTGTAGACTGAAATATATGTGGTAGCAAGTGGTGCACTATCAAGTCGTATGCTCCATAACTTTTAATTATTTGTGGGTCACTCGGCTGATCTACTACTACGGAAGCGATTCACCTATTTAGACGCCGTCTAAAATATTTTTAGAGTAAAGGCCCGAAACGGAGTTGGTATTATCATAAATAAAGATTTAAAGGAGAGTGTAGTAGACATACAACGATATGGTGACCGAATCATGACATTGAAATTAGTGTTAGGAGCAGAGGTTTTGAATATAGTTTGTGCTTACGCACCCCAAGTAGGACTAGAAGATAGTATAAAGACAGTTTTTTGGGAAGAGTTAGATAAGGTGTTTCAAAAGATTCCACAAAGGGAGATGATTTGTTTAGGAGGAGATTTAAATGGACATGTCGGTAAAGAGGCATTAGGATATCAAGGGATTCATGGAAACTTTGGTTATGGGGATATAAACGAGGAAGGTAGGGAGATTTTAAATTTTACTATGTCATTTGATCTCTTTATAGTCAATACAATCTTCAAAAAACGAGATGAACATTTAATTACTTATAAGAGTGGCTTATCACACACACAAATTGATTACTTTATTTGTAGAAAAAAAGATAGAGCGTGTTGTAAAGATTGTAAGGTAATTCCAGGAGAAAGCTTAATCACCCAACATCGACTTTTAGTTATGGATTTACAAATAAAAAAATGGACAAAGAAGAAAAGAGTGCATCGAGCTATTCAGACTAAATGGTGGAACCTCAAAAGCGAGAAAGAAGGTATATTTAAACAGAAAGTCCTTCAAGGAGATGTTTGGAATTATGTTGGTACACCCTCTGATATGTGGAACAATATGGCTATACATATTAGGAAAGTGGCGAAAGATGTGTTAGGGGTATCTAAGGGAGGTGTACCGGCACAAAAAGAAGCTTGGTGGTGGAGTGAAATAGTACAAAATAAAATCAAGGCAAAGAGGGCATGTTACAAATTACATTACGCTAAGAAAACTAGTGAAACTTTAGAAGCTTATAAGAAAGCAAAGAAGGAAGCAAAAAAGGCCGTTAGTGAAGCAAAAGCTAAGATTTGGAAGGACTTATATAAAAAACTCAACTCAAAAGAGGGTGAAAGAGATATTTTTAGGATAGCTAGGGCTAGAGATAAGAAAACTAAAGATCTAAATTTTGTTAGATGCATAAAAGACGAGGATGAAAAAATTCTAGTGGCAAATGATGATATAAGAAATATATGGAAAAACTATTTTTATAATGTTTTTAATGAAAATACAGATGTTAGTATTAGTTTAGGAGATTTAGCCAAGTCAGAAAAGTATATAAACCACAATTTCTACCGACGTATTCAAAAGAATGAAGTCAAAGAGGCTCTTAAACATATGAAGAGTTGTAAATCGGTAGGACCAGATAATATTCCTATAGAAGTTTGGAAAATACTAGGAGAAATAAGAATCACTTGGCTCACAAGACTATTTAATGAAATATGGAAAAACCAAAAGATGCCCGAGGAATAGAGAGCAAGTACACTTATACCCGTATATAAGAACAAGGGAGACATTCAAAATTGTGTGAATTATCGAGGTATCAAGTTAATGAGTCATACTATGAAATTATGGGAAAGAATTATCGAACGTAGGTTAAGACAAGTATCAAGTACAACAGAGAACCAATTTGGATTTATGCCAGGTAGATCTACTATTGAAGCGATTCACCTTCTGAGACGTCTTATGGAACATTTTAGAGCAAAAAAGAAAGACCTTCACATGATATTTATTGATCTAGAAAAAGCTTATGATAGGGTACCGAGGGAGGTTCTTTGGAGAACTTTGGAAAAAAGAGGTATCCCATTGACATATATTAACCTTATAAGAGACATGTATGATGGTGCAAAAACATGTGTGAGGACTCATGAAGGAACGATAGACTTCTTTGAAGTTAATATTGGGTTACATCAAGGATCAACTTTAAGTCCATACTTATTTATAATGGTGATGGATGAGTTAACAAAACATATTCAAGATGAAGTACCTTGGTGTATGTTATTTGCAGATGACATTGTATTAGTGGAGGAGTCTAAAGAAAAAGTTAATAGAAAATTGGAACTATGGAGAGAAACATTAGAAAACAAAGGCCTTCGACTTAGTAGAACAAAGACAGAATATATGGAATGTAAGTTTGATCATTTGGCTACTTCAGAGGACATAGAAATTAAAATTGGCACACATTGCATTCCTCAAAAGGAAAGTTTTAAATACCTAGGGTCAATTTTTCAAAGTGATGGAAGAATTGATGGAGATGTTACACATAGAATTAATGCTGGTTGGTTAAAATGGAGAGGAGCATCAAGTATTCTTTGTGATAAGAAGATACCATTAAAATTAAAAGGTAAATATTATAGAGCAGCACTTAGGCCTGCCATGTTTTATGGTTCTGAGTGTTGGGCAGTTAATCATCAACATGTACAAAAGATGTCTGTGACAGAAATGAAGATGTTGAGATGGATGAGTGGCCATACAAGAAAAGACCGTATACATAATGAGGTTATTAGAAACAAATTAGGAGTGGCACCAATAGAGGATAAAATGAGAGAACATCGTTTAAGATGGTTTGGACATATAGAAAGAAGATCAAAAGAAGAACCTGTAAGAAGGGTCTGAAAAACTAAATTTGGAAAGTATTAAAAGAGGTAGAGGACGACCACAAAAGTGTTGGAAAGAAACAATAAAGAATGATCTAGTTTATTGGGAGTTAACTGCTAACATGGCACACGATAGGGATCTGTGGAAACAAAGAATCCATGTAGCCGACCCCGTCTAGTATGGGAAAAGGCTTAGTTGTTGTTGTTGTTGTTGTTGAAAAGAGAAGAACGTTAAGGATATTTATTGATCTAGAAAAAGCTATCATAAATAAGGTGCTAAGACATGTTCTTAGAGAACCTCGAAAAATAGCGGTATCTCATTGACATACATAAATTTTATACGAGGCATGTACCATGGTGTAAAAACAAGGACTCATGAAAGAATGACACACTCCTTTGAAGTTAATATTGGGTTACATCAAAGATCAACTTTAAGTTTATATTTATTTATATTGGTCATTTATAAGTTAACAAAAACATATTCAAGATAAAATACCATGGTGTATGTTATTTGCTGATGACATTGTGTTAGTGGATGAGCCTAAAGAAAAAGTTAATAGAAAATTGGAACTATAGAGAGAAACATTAGAAAGTAAAGGTTACTGACTTAGTAGAATAAATATAGAATATATGGAATGTAAGTTTGATCATTTGGTTAATTCAGAGGATATAAAAATTAAGATTGACATACATTGCATCTCTCACAAGAAAAGTTTTAAATACTTAGAGTTAGTTTTCGAGAGTGATGAAAAAAATAATGGAGATGTTATGCTGCATAGAATTAATGTAGGTTGATTAAAAAGGAGAAGGGCATCAAGTATTTTATGTAACAAGAAGATATCATTAAAGTTACAACAACAACAACTACGCCTTTTTCCATACTAGACGGGGTCAGTTACATGGATTCTTTGTTTCTAGTGAGCCCTATCATGTGCCATGTTTGCCGTTAACTCACAATAAGCTAGATCATTCTTTATTGTTTCTTTCCAACACTTTTGTGGTCGTCCTCTACCTCTTTTAATACTTTCCAAATTTAGTTTTTCGTACCTTCTTACATGTTCTTCTTTTGATCTTCTTTCTATATGTCCAAACCATCTTAAACGATATTCTCTCATTTTATCCTCTATTGGTGTCACTCCTATTTTGCTTCTAATAACCTCATTATGTATATGGTCTTTCCTTGTGTGATTACTCATCTATTTTAACATATTTATTTCAGTCACAAACATGCCTAACACTCAAAACTATAAAATATAAAAGGTCTAATTAATTGTCCAAATGTATCTTGTTTCTACTTGTTGAGATGGATGAGTGGTCATACAAGAAAAGACTGTATACATAATGAGGTTATTAGAAACAAATTAGGAGTGACACCAATAGAGGATAAAATGAGAGAATATCGTTTAAGATGGTTTGGACATATAGAAAGAAGATCAAAAGAAGAACATGTAAGAAGGTATGAAAAACTAAATTTGGAAAGTATTAAAAGAGGTAGAGGACGACCACAAAAGTGTTGGAAAGAAACAATAAAGAATGATCTAGCTTATTGTGAGTTAACGACAAACATGGCACATGATAGGGCTCCATGTAAGAATCCATGAAGTGCACATACGATGCCATAAATCAGAACAATGATCGTATGCATCACAAACAACTGTTAAGCTTAAGAGTCATGGTTAGTTGATGCAGCCACATGCAGGGAAATTTGGAACCAAGGGCTTACTATTAGGCCTTCATGATGTGTCACAGTTTTAGGTTTGATTTGTGTGAGATGACGGAGTTGAGATCAACCAGCTGGTGGTACCTATACTAACTCCATACCACTAGGAAACGAGGATAAAATTGGGCTAGTAAAATACTGGGCCGGGTTTTGGTCCTTCAAGCATCGTTACGTTGCAAAAAATGAAAATCTTCACTGAAACCAAACGCAAAGAGAGAGAGAGACCTTGAGAGGCGACGAGGGAGGCTGTGGATTGCAGAGACTGCATATCATCGAAGTAGGCTAACTTCGTCGTAGGGAGATCCATCAGAATTCTGTGTCACCGGAAGACTCTCTCTGCGACAAGAGGAAGCGGGAAGAGAACCCCGCGAACAGAGAGATGACTATCGTCATTTTCGCGATTTCAGTATATTACCATCTTCGTGGTTCAAAATTAAAATAATTCTCCGATGCCACCCCACACTTCCCCAAATTACTTATCTACGGTTAGGACTTCGGAGACTAGACATGAAGACAGGCCGTTAAAGCACACACTCGTATAGGAACTTAGGATAGACCCGACCCTTTTGACCCGAAAAGGGCCCTTCCTTCAAGAAACCAACCATAAACCCTAAGAACACCCCCTGCCTCTTTCTCTCTCTCTCTCTACCACCACCGTTGAAGGATCGATGAGTCACTCTTCTTTATTCCCTTCTTTTGCAAATCAAAGGAAACCAGCACACTGATTTTTCTTTAGCAATTCGCGGAAATAAATCTCATTTTTTCCATCTTTAGTCTTCGATACGTTTTCCTCTGCTATTTTTTTCTTCTCGGTATCTGAAGTCTCCTTTTATCGATTTGCTTGGATATTTGTTGCAAAAAGCTCATTTCTCCTGACAATTTTCACAGCAGTGTTGTTTCTTTAAGAGAAGATGAATTTCAACCAAGTTCGAGTGCCGAAGATGCCGGGCGGAGGGGCGGCGGGGTCTCTGGTGAAGTTGGCGGTGTTGGGCGGGCTTGGTTTGTATGCGGCAGCGAACAGTCTCTACAATGTTGAAGGTGGTCATCGTGCAATCGTCTTCAACAGAGTGGCCGGCATTAAAGACGAGGTATATGGATGCCCGTTTATGTTTCTCTCGTTGGATTTACTGCAGTCGAAAATATGATTTTCGTTTTACGATGCCTTGCACGGTTAGATAACTTGATTAAATTAATTGGCATAACAATTACGTGTAGATTCCTTTTTCTTTCATTTCGCACATTCTTATGAACGCTATTATTTGGATGATGAAACCATTTATTGCACTTGTGGTGAATTTATTTCCATGGCAAAGATGTGTGAAGATGGATATTTAGCACCACAAAAGGAAATCAGGATACCTTAAAAGTGTTGGAGTTAAAGTCTCTACAATTTTGGAGTTAAAGGCGATTATGATATGATATAAATATCAATAGTGTCTAAAATTGTAACAGCGAACCCTACCTAACCTTGAAAGAGATTGGTTTTAGGTGAATGAAAATATTTGGTGATTGATTATGAAGGTGTTAATGCCCATTCCAAAAGTTTGACACCATATATGAGAGTGCAGAGAGGCCATATTAGTTGAAAGAAAGCAGGTGTTAGAACTTATTGTTCAGTGAATTCAATAATGCATTACGTGGAAGGTATTTCTCTAAGTTTTAGCAAATGATCGTGTCTTACAACTGATAGGGGAGCTCTTCCAATTTCTGTTTCATGTTTTGGACATCAGATAATTAGGAGACAGCAATATCATCTCGTTGGGTTGTTTTCAACATTAGGTTATATGCTTGCTGAACAAAACACCTCTTAATTGTGTTATTCTTGTGTTTCTGTGATATCCCTTGATTAAATTTTCTCGTTAAAATGGCGGTGGCATATGCTTTTTGTGTAGTTTCACTTAGGTTATGTTTGAGAAGAATATAACAAGGAGTTTGTGTTTTCACCCATAAATGGCTTTTTCCAGAGAAATTTCAGTTATTGAAGAACAAAGTTCATTAAAGTAGTAGATGGGGCTGTTTTCTCTTAGTGTTGCAAAATGATCCAAAATGGTGATGTTCCAAAGCACCAAAGAAAGGTAGTTATGCCAAAACCATTATTAGAAGTCCGACTTGTACAATTAGGCACAAACTGACCGAAGAGTGGTGTTCCAAAACCATGACACACCCCAGCACTTTGTATCTTGGTAGCTTTGCTTGCATCACAAAAGAATAATACTAGATATATCTTTAATCTCTTTCTACTTGAGTAGACTTTATGTTTTTGTGTATTGATATGGATGAATTTCAAGATCACTTTGATGCTATGTCATTTAAGTTGTTGTGAAGTCCTTCAAGAGGTGCATGTTTAAGATGCCTTTCATGCTGAAAAAATCCACCATCATGGGCTACTTCTGCATGCTTCTTGTTTAATTGTTATCTGCCTTTCATAATATCATTGTGACAGTAACCATTTATTTACTAGCATTTTCATATGTAAAGCTGCTTTTGTTTTTCATAATTCCTATTCATGATGGAAGATGGATTCTTTTTTTGCTGACTTGCTTTAATTTGCAGGTTTATCCTGAAGGAACTCATCTCATGGTACCTTGGTTTGACAGACCAATCATTTATGATGTTCGTGCACGCCCTCATCTTGTGGAGAGCACTTCTGGAAGCCGTGATCTCCAGATGGTGTGTTTTGAGTTGGTCACATACAGTGCTTATGTTTGTTTTTACTAGGTAGATCATCCTTGGGAAGGTTGCTCTTTGTAGTACAGATGTGCATGTCAACCTGTGTCTTTTGATCAATGTTGTATCTTTAGTAAGAAAAATTGTCATTCACCGTCCAATGCATGAAACCTTCTAGGATGCAGAGATCCTGATGATGATTTATTGTGCTTGTGATAAAATGGCCCATGATGCATATTGAATTTGGTATGTTGATAAAACTCACAATCTCATGGCTACTGACAACAAATCAATAATCTATCAGTTAGGTAATATGTGCTATAAAGAAATAGAGAAATTCTTATAATTTTATAAGCACAATATGAATATGAGAACTTACGGTTAATCAGTGTATCCAAAAGCCTTGATTAATGAAATTGGGATCATCTGAATAATAGATCTAAGTACACTGTCTAAATACACGCACACACACACACACACACACATATATATATATATATATATATCCTATTGATTCAGCACAGTCAAGCTTTTTGGGAAGCCTGTGCTTAAGGATTCTGATAACGTCTATATGAACATAATGCAATTTGTGTAACCTGCACATCAAATAATTTGTTCATTCACCTACCTCCGTTTTGCTCTGAATGTAACAATATCACACATCTATGCAGGTGAAAATTGGTCTTCGTGTCCTTACACGACCGGTACCTGATCAGCTGCCAACAATCTACCGAACTCTAGGTGAAAATTTTAATGAGAGAGTTCTTCCTTCAATAATTCATGAAACGCTGAAGGCAGTGGTTGCACAGTACAATGCCAGCCAATTGATCACTCAAAGAGAGGTACGCCTTTAACTTTTCTAGAATAGTGCCAAATGTTCTCTTGTCATGCAACTGCTCTCCAAGTCTCTTGAATCTCAAAATGCAAGACACAATGAGTTTTACAATGATTCATTATCTTATTTGTCTACACTATTAGTACTGGTTTCAATCATTGTATCAAATGATATGATACAATAATAGCATATACCCAACTGGATCCATATGATAGTCTTGATATATATTGGTCGACATTATACCAGTGCGTTGAGTTTTATAGTCTTTCCTTTTTGGTTTTAAATGTTTTTCAAATTATTTTCTTTGTTAAATGAAGAAATAGAATATTTTCCATATGGTGCCAGATTATGTGTGTGCATACACTGTATGATACAGGATGATATATACAATATTGGTCCCAATCTGCAAACGAATGTTAGTCACATGAACCTCATGGCTGATGGGCTGAATCTGCAAATAAACGTTAGTAACTTGAACTTCATGGCTGATGCGTGATCAATTATCTTGTCAACTCTGCAGGCTGTCAGTAGGGAGATTAGGAGAATACTTACGGAGAGAGCGGCATATTTCAACATTGCCTTGGATGATGTGTCCATCACAAGTCTAACATTTGGGAAGGAGTTTACTGCTGCAATTGAAGCTAAGCAGATTGCTGCACAAGAAGCTGAGCGAGCCAAGTTCGTTGTGGAGAAGGCAGAGCAAGACAAGAAGAGTGCTATTATCAGAGCTCAGGTGAGAAAAGGCCTTTTATTATCGCACAGCTAACTCAAGCTTTAAACTTGTAAGATTTCTGTTATTTCATTTGCATCTTCATGCAAGTAGTTTTGTGTAATCTGTGTAGTTTTCGTTTATGTCCAGGGTGAGGCCAAGAGTGCTCAGCTGATCGGTCAGGCCATTTCCAATAACCCTGCCTTCATTACTTTGAGAAAAATTGAAGCCTCAAGGGAGATAGCCCAGACAATTTCAAGTTCTGCCAATAGGGTGTTCTTGAACTCAGAAGATCTGTTGCTGAACCTCCAAAATATGGATCTGGACACACCAAAGAAATGAAAAAGGACCTCCTACTGCCTTATATGCGCTTCGGTAGTAGATTTTTTGAAATTTTCCTGGAGTGATATTCAAACTATCGGCAGTAGATGCCAAAAAGATCACCATTATCAAGAAAACCACATAAATTTTTACTTCTCAATAATTTTAGTGCTCTCTCTCTCACACACGCACACAAAGCTCTAAATGATGAGTGGACATTGTTATCCTCCATCCATAAGGCGATTGTTTCAATCTTAATCATTGGTCTGCTATCCAGGAAGACCTCTAATATCATTCGTATCAATGTAGCCATCCTGCTGGTTGCCACTTTGTGGTTCGTTCTTTTTTTGGGGTAGTTACCCCGTTCATCTCATCTACCTAAACATTCTCTTGGCATGGTTTACTGTTAATAGAAAATTACTTCCCTCTATCAGTATTCAGTACATCGCTTCAACGGTTTCACACAGGCCAAAATGTTCTTTAGTTTTTCAGTTAATTAGTAATGTACGCAAAATCGAGCTCAACGATGAAGAATCCATGTAGCTGACCCACTTGATGAAGGAAAATGCTTGGTTTTAGTTGGCACGTTTGAATATTAGAAAGCTCTCTTGCCTATAAAAGCCCATAGTTATGTTTTTCAGTAACTGAGAACAGTCCTTGTATACCGCACAAATCTTGTTATGCTTTTGAGCTTTTGATTTGTTTGAACTGTAGTGAATTATAGTTCATTTACATAGCAAGCATTTCTTATTCGCTTGCCATTGAATACTACTCCAAAGTACTTTTCACGTCTATCTTGGGTGGCCAAAAAAATGGGTTGTGTTTGGGTGACCTGTTTTTTACACGAATTGAGACAATTGTTGGCGAATGCAAAATGTTAAGCAATACGAACACAAAATAGATGTGTGAATCTGTGAATACCAAAAGTTACAGTAAAATAATTGGGTTTTATGCAGGTTGGCTTGCTTTTGACACGAACATAAATTGAAACACTAAATTGCCACCGCTAGTTTATGTTTATGCTTCACACACGGTACATTGTTTGTGCACGACTCTTTGAGTGAAATGAACATGTTTTGTTGCCTATTCGGATGTGAATCATGCCGGAGATGGACTCAATCTCTTGATCGATTCTTCCCCATACTCAGTCCTTTGGAGTGCCATGACTGTTGTGGAAATCCTTCAGTTTTTAGATTATAAATTTGATTTCACATTCGCTATCTCTATATAACTTTTTTTATAAAGGCGTGTAATATTTTTTTTCTAGAGAGTAGGAAATCCAATTTTCTTATCTGCTTCATCTGTTTATCATACAAGAAACAGATTTCCTCTCTTTCGTATTTTGGGTCCATCGGAAGAGAAAACAAGAATCATGTGAAGTCTAACTTGGGCCACAATAGTTACAGCTCAAACTATTATGAACTACTGGCTGCAGACTTGCTGCTAATTTCTTAAATTTACAGCTTAAATCAAGTTAAAACCATGCCTTCTTCCCACACCAGGATAGGAGACTCTTGCAGCCAGAAGGCAAAGAACCCCCACTCTGTCTCGTTCATGCTGGGGGCAACAGAACCATGCCATCAGACGGGTTGCGAAGCCTCCAACAACACCAGTCATCTGCAGTAGAGGATCAGGCTGGACCAGCCCAAAAGCTCGGGTTTTTACAGACTTTATCTGTATACAAAAGGGTCATCTTTAGGGAGTAAAAGAGAATAAGCCATGTGTTATATTAGCATTTAACTCTAAAATAGGTCATGATCAAGGGCATTTACCTCCACATTGCTTTAAAGTAGTTGAAAACTTGATCGTTTCCAAATATCTGAACCACCTTAAACACCAGGGGGCCAAAAAAAAGAGAGGCTTTCTTACCAACAGAAATAAATAGAAATAACAAAAAGGGAGTTTTTCGCAATTTTTAAGAGTTGTTGGAGTTTGGACCGAATCACGGGTTCCTACAGAATCCAACCCGTAGACGGATTCACGGGTCGCTCGACTATAAAGGCACAAGGAAGATGAGACCTAGGGTGTTCCTACAGCGACTGTCGAGTTTTCGTCGTGCTGCGGCCTCCCTTCTACCTCGAGGCGCCTTAGGTGATCTCTCTCTCTCTCTCTCTCAAGTTGCGTGTTTCGTTCTACACTTTTCTTATGTTTTTATACCATTTGTGGGTACGTTTTCTGCTTCAATCGTTTTAGTTTGTGTAAAGGGTTCGGTTCTTGTTTCTTTCTTCCCGTTTTCTGATTTGGTGGGAGACCTTGAGTTGGAGTGGAAAGAGACTCGATTCTCCTCCCTAACCATGATAGAGTTCACTATAAATTCGGAAATTTGATTTTTTAGTCCGTCCAATTCCATGTTCATATTCCCTGCCTTCTTAGCTGCGGAAGTCTAATTTCCCCACTGATCATATACTGTGGAAAGAAAAATACGAAAGCAATCTTAAAATGTGCGTTCTTCACATGGTTCGTTTGGTGTATCCATAGCCTATGGAGACCGAAATGACCTTCTTGAGATGCCGTATTCTAGGTTGTACATAATGATCCGGGTTGATAACAATCTTAAAAACACTTGGATCATGAGACTAGTTAACGAAATATGAAGAAATCCATGAGGAATGGAGAGTGAGTACACTTACAATCATATAAAAAAAAACAAAGGAGACCTTTCGAATTGTCTGAATTATCAGGGTATTAAGTTAACAAGCCATACTATAAAATTCTACTACAACTACAACTACAACTAAGCCTCTTCCCATGCTAGATGGGGTCGGCCACATGGATTCTTTGTTTCCAAAAGGCCTTGTCATAATTTGTAGAATCCATGGTAGATAAGTCCGACAAAGTTTTACATTAGTTGTTAGAGGCCTAACGCAACTCTCTTCTTTTATCCGGGCTTGGGACCAGCCATACTATGAAATATGAAAACTAATTATTGAATGTAGGTTAAGACAAGTAAAGTATAACATAGAACCAATTTGGATTCATGCCAGACATATCTACTATCGAAGTGATTGACCTATTGAGACGTCTTATGAAACATTTTAGAGAAAAAAGAATAACCTTCATAAGTATTTATTGATCTAGAAAAAGCTTATGTGTCTATTGATCTAGAAAAAGCTTACGATAGGGTGTGAAAGATGTTCTATGAAGAACTTTGGAAAAGAAAAAGGGATGCCATTGGCATATATAAGTCTTATAAGAGACATGTATGATGGTACAAAAACATGTGTGAGAACTCTTGAAGGAATGATAAACCTTTTTAAAGTTAATATTTGGTTACATTAGGGAACTCTAAGTCCATATTTATTTATATTGCTAAGTTAACAAAACATATTTAAAATGAAGTACAATGGTGTATGTTATTTGCAGATGAGTCTAAGGAAAAAGTTAATAGGAAATTGTTATTATGGAGAGAAATATTAGAAAGTGAAGGCTTTCGACTTAGTAGAACAATAAGTTTGATCATTTGGTTACTTTAGAGGATATAGAAATTAAGATTGGCATACAATTCTCTCACAAGAAAAGTTTTAAATACTTAGAGTAAGCTTTTCAAAATGTTTTCAAGGCGAGAGGTGGAGTGGAGCTTATGAAAATTTCCTTCATATATTGTCTCGCCTTGACAATTCTTTATGTTTATGTGGGATCACTATCGCTAGTAATGTGTTATTGATGATGCCTGGCTGTTTTCGTTGATTGATATTGACATTCAATCTACTTTGGCTGATCTAATATAACATGATATAGCCACGTTTTTGACATTCACATTATCTTTTATCCAGTGTTGTATGGTTTTCTCTGACCTGGTACCCTGTTTTGTCTCTTTCTATTTATGATTAGGAGTCTGAAGTTGGTATGCACAAGAACCACAGTTTGCCTTGTTTTTTCAGTCAACCTTCTTGAATTTGGCTTCTTGTTTAATTCCTTACACTGTATACTTGAACGATTTATATATTTGAGTATTATGTTAAAGTGCAATGCACTTGATTCTCTTGGTTTCATTTGATTGTATCTAACTTAGTTCCTTGCAACTGAATGCCGTCCCACTTCTTGGTTCCTTTTTGCAGTTTGGTCAAAATTTGTGGGACTTCTAAATCACTGACAAGATGCAGAACGAAGAGGGTCAATACATGGATCTTTACATCCCAAGGAAGTGGTAAATAGAATTCTTCAGAATGTGGAAACTTTTTCTAATGATTTAGGAGCTTTTATACCTTTTGTGTCCCCCGTCTCTTAATCTACTTTTTGTCACAATTGCTGTTTCTTCATTCACAATGGTGGTACGGTTCCTTTTTATCTAATTGTAATTTGGTATCTTGTCTGCAGTTCTGCTACAAATCGACTCATTACTTCAAAGGACCATGCATCTGTTCAGATTAACATTGGTCATCTAGATGAGAATGGGATCTACACTGGACAATTCACAACTTTCGCACTCTGTGGTTTTGTTCGTGCACAGGTTTTTCTTTCTATACCCTGCATCTTGAATATATCTCTTCAATTGCCTTCTGCTGTAGAGTTCCGCGTGTCTTTGCTCATGCTCGTCTCTGCTCTCGCACTGAAAGGATGAATGCTTCTTTTCATTTATCTTTTACCTTCTAGAAGAGGTGAAAAAGGGGGTTGTGGTGTGGGATATGGTGAAATTGGGTGGATTCGCTTTTATTTGGGCAGAACGAATCATTTCTTCAATCAACCCAGTTTTGCAACTTAGAAACTTTGAAAGGCTCCTATAACTACTGGCGAACCACCCTCAACCAAACATCAATCTAGAAGAATGTTCAAAACATGAGATCAGACATTGACATTTATGACGAACATGAAATTAATACGCAAGTCTTTCTTTTGATTTAAGTTGTTGATCTCCCCTGTGTCTAAATAATTAGGTTCAGTTAATAGAATTTGTTCTTATGTTTGGTCTGGTGTCTCTTTTCAGGGGGATGCAGACGGTGCTCTTGACAGGTTGTGGCAAAAGAAGGCGGCAGAAATTCGGCAGTAGGAGTCAATTTTGTGCTCAAATTATGGTGTTTTACTTGGATTCTGTTAGGTTTCATGCGATTGGACGTTTTACTTCCTTTACTACCTTGCAATTCAGATATTGATAGGTTTTGGTTTTAGCTCATCAGCAACTTTGAAATACACTGAGAGATGCTTTCAGTTCCGAGTTTTCAATTGGATCTATTTCAGTAAAGGTGATCTTTCTTCTTAATGAATTGCTGGATTGTGACTAAACAAGTGACCCTGCTTTGCACCCACCGATTATATTTGACAGCATGGAGAGAAAGAGAGAGAGAGATGCTTGGCAACGCAAAATGGTGCGCCTCGCTGGGTTCTGAATATCATGTGATTCTAGATACCAAGTGCAGGGTACTTGATCCGTAACCCAATGGTTTGGTGTTGTAGCTTTTCTTGACCCATATTCTTAGTAGTGATGGAACCTCACGCTACATCTTATATAGCTAGACCTGTCTGGCTTGGAGCCGCCCCAGCAGGTTGACCCGGAACCGAACCGGTATTTGAACCTGGCTATTTTGGAGGTTTTCTATCCAATGTGATCTGGATCTAAATCCAATTCATGCGCTTGCCCAAGAGAGAAACAAGATCAATTGGTAGAAAATATCACCTCTACTGAAACGTTTTCTTTGGTCACATTAGACCTGGGAATTTTAATATTGAACGCTAAACCTAGAACTAAAAAATCTACGTTTAGGTGGACATAAGTTTGCTAATTGTATCATTAACTAGTTAGAGCATGTGATAGTCTTGAATCATTTTCTAAAAATATTTTATATTTTTTTCATCTGCTACAATTAGCGTACGGGGAAAACTTTTTCTTTAAGCACATAATCAACACCCTCTATAGTTAAGGTTAATGGGATTCTCTTTTTCACGTTTGAAAATTTAGGTTTCAATTTTTTAGTCTTTGTCAATTCAAAAACATAAATTCTAGAAGTTATTTTGAATAACATACAAAGATAACAATTAAAGGGTTTAAATATTTTAAGTGAAAAAATAAACAATAGATAATAATCAGTAAGACATTTTCTAAGAAGCAAACAATAAAACATGGTCAGACACTAATTGTAATATTAAGGTACTAAACCATAAATATTTTTAGGTACCCAATAGCAATTTTAGATAACATATAGGTACCATAATTGAAATATATGAAAATAGACATATTTGAGGACAAAACAGTAAAATTGTAAATCTCTTCAAGTATATTGGCATACTCAAAATTTAACTTTATATTTTTTTGGTATTTTAATAAAAAAATTTGGGATAAAATGAGAGAACATTGTTTAAGATGATTTGAACATATAGAAAGAAGAGTAAAAGAAGAACCTATAAGAAGGTTAGAAAAACTAAATTTGAAAAGTATTAAAAGAGGTAGAGGATGACCACAAAAGTGTGGGAAAGAAACAATAAAGAATGATCTAAGCTTATTAGGAGTTAACTCCTAACATGACACACAATAGGGATATGTGGAAACAAAGAATCTATTTAGCCAACCCCGTCTAGTATGGGAAAAGGCTTAGTTGTTGTTGTTGTTGTTGTAATTTTATGTTTATGTTTATCTTTTATAAAACACAACTCATGAAATTTGAGGAAGAGAAATTCTTCCCCTATTTCATGGTAGGCCTAAAGTAGCCACCAATAACTTACACTTTCTACACACCAAATCGAGTGGTGTTGAATGTAGGATCGACAAGAGCTACCCTAGCGACAAGAACAGAAACTAAAACATGTGCTCAATGGTGGCAGTATCATACAAAGAGAAAATGAATAACGAGTTTCTCTGGTTGCTGAGAACGTTTTATGAATGGCAATGCCTTGCCAGCGCAGACTCCTTTTCATCTGCAACCCTTTGGCATCAAAACCGGTGAAACATCAGCCTCACCGTCATTAGCAGAATATGCAACTCGTTGTCTGTAATCCATTGTCCAACAATAACGTTATGAGACTGATTCTAATCCAATCTGACACTTATCTTAATGGATGACCTTTACATCAACACAAAGAACAGACTCATCAAAGTAATCGATATATATATATATATATATATACTCATCCATTGCTAAATCAGACATCGGGAAAACAGGGCTAATGGAACAATGTGTTAATTTTTTCTTTTATAAGAACAAATTCATAGGGTGTACAAAAATAGCAGGTGAAAACTTGTGGAGGACAGTTGTGTGAGACTTATGCGATAATTTGGATAATATTGTTTGGCTTTTTGCTATAGTTTGGTTATGAGATAGTAAGTATAGATGAATATTTGAGTGACTCGATCGTTCAAGAGATTATACAAATACCGTGAAGCTTATCAAGAAATTCTAATGATGATGCAAAATTTAAAGTATTAGATGAAATTTTTAGGACTAAGTTATACAAGAATCGTGTACTAACAATATGCCTATTAAATATAACTCTCCCACAAACTAAATATTAACCTTGGGTAGCTTTATTTACCACTCCTTGTCCCCACAGTTAATAAATTACTTGCACCCCAATTCTCTACCTTTGGTCACCAACATCGTTAGCCATAAAATGTGAATCGTTCAATCGATTGTTTCGCAAGAACATTAACTTTGAGTGAGACCATGAGTATCTCCTATTCTTAAATCCTTGTGATTGGATGAGCTCTCCTCCTACCTATCCATTCATGAGTCAACCTAGGAGCCCTCCTCACATAATATAAAGATGATGGAAAAACCAAAGTTATCATATATTATATATCCAAAACGCTGATTAGGTCCGAGTAAAAGTACAACCGATTAAAAAAAATGTATTTGGCATTAATATGAGCAACTCAAAAATTGCATCACTACATGTTGTCATGTGAGGTTAGAATTATCTTCAGCTTAGACCCTATTAGGCAGATGTTCTAGAAACCTATCAATCAACTGACCACAAAAGGAGTTACAAGGTAGGGCTGCTATTTGAATGGCTTGTGAGTAATCCAACCTACAACATAATTCCCACAATTAACTTAGTCTTGATCCACTCTTGGTTTAGTTTTAGGGTCAAAAGTGGTTGCTTAGTTATGCTTGTGATTGAACTAATAATTAATTAATACTGAAATATACAAAGTAATCCAACATGATCAAGTTCCGTTTCTATTAGTTCATGTTGTATAAGTATGTTGTTGCCTCCTAGATTATGATATCAGTTCATCCTTTGCCTCATATTCATGCATGTTGCACCATTTTCACTAAATGAATATGTATATTATGATCCAAAGATTGAAAAAAAATGGATGAGTTTCCCTCCTACAATACCCAGATCAGTCTTTGCATAACAAGACTTCCAATCCGTATGTAGATAATATGCGCGCTGGGAACGGCGGATGATTTGCATAAACCAAGATTTTACCATGAATGCAATTTTGGAGGGACTGGAAAACACAAGCCTATTGGGTCACTACTGATGGGAAGTTGGGTACCCACGTGAAAATGCATGCCATCTTGGAGGGCTCCCCTTTCTTCCCATCATCAGTAGGGCTCCAGCCGGTCACTTCTCCGAGCCCGGATGAGAAGTGAGAATAGCAGTTTTTCTCCTCAGATCCATTTTGGGGAGGTCAAAGCTAGACTTAAGCCTCGGCTATTGACTGAACCCATGGCCCTCAAGTTGTGAATCGACCAGCCAGCCGTTAGCTATTGCTCTTTGTGTGAAGGGTGATTTTGTCTTTGTTCGCAATGCTTGAGCCCAGCTAGAGAATATGGAATATGTATCTCTCTTTCTGGGGTGCCGCTGGCACTCACTTGCCCCTCTTCTGTTGGCTCAACTCTACCGGCCGATTGGCTTGGCCTGGATCGGATAAAAACTGGGCGTGACTTGTATGGCGTCGGCAGGCCATTCTGGCTACTCCAATGGTGGATCCACTTGTACTTCCCAGAATTCGGCCCTATCGCCGTGGGACCGCTTGAGCTGTGACGGTTCAGTCTGGGTCTCGGCCACTGGTCTCCTTTTGAAAAAGGTAGTAGAGAAGAGAATCGCGATTCGAATCCGTCTGTCTTGGGACCTTTTCCCTTTGGGTCGCTTGTGTTCACGAGCTCGGCTCGACGCCAATCTTATGAGCTTCAGATCCTTCTGAAGGCCGTTGGTGCTCTGTACTCGGGACGAGAGCGGTTAACAATGGCGTGTCAGCCGAACCCTACTTCCCCCACAGCTTCGCCAGGCAATTTGGTCTAATCCAAGGGATCCCAGCGTCAGTGCCCCTTATGTCTATCAAAGGTCGACGCGCTCTCGGTCTCAAGCCCGGATAAAAGAGAAAGGTTTGCATTAGGCTTCTCGACAATCATAAAACTTTGTAGGACTTATTTATCATGGATTCTACAAATTATGATAGAGTTGTATGGAAACAAAAATTCAAAAAGCCGATCTCATCTAATATGAGAAAAAGACTTAGTTATTGTTATAAGTAAAGATGATCATTATTAATCACATCAGAAATAAAAATTAAACAATTTACTGCCTTGATAACTAAATTAAAGATAACTGCCAACGATTGGAGAACTTTTTGTATTACGACCTATCTTTTGTAGGCACTACATTGATTGAACCCATGGCCCTCAACTTGTGAATCGACCAGCCAGCCAGTTAGCTATTGCTCTTTGTGTGAAGGGCACTTTTGTCTTTGTTCAGTAAAGATGATCATCAACTCCTCACGTAAGGGATTATCCTTGCATGACCGTTCTAAGCTCGGATAAAAAAGTAAGGTTGGGTTAAGGTTTCGACGGACTTAATCCATGTAGCCGACCTCATTTAATGTGAAAAAATGAGGCTTAGTTGTTGTTGCCAGTAAAGACAATCATCACAATCAGATCATAAATGGAAATTAAACAATTTACTTCTTTGCCAACTAAATTAAAGATCACTGCCAAGGATTGGAGAACTTTTTGTATTACGACCTATCTTTTGTAGGCATTACAATGTTGGTGCATGGGCACATTAATTGACACATTATTCCTCCTAATTTACAAGTGGGGTCAGGCAACAGTCAAGACCTTGATCAATAGAATCGAAAGGGAAAAAATTACATCAATCAACGACCAATCATATGGTCCAGGGCAACCAAAAAGCAGTAAAAGTAGTAATACTTGCGATACTTCAGAAAGCTAAATTGAGGAAGGCGGTATCTGTCACCGTAGTTTTCATTGTTGAATTGTGAGAAAACAGTTTGCTTATTTGTGTGGCTCACTGTAATATTGTTAATTGTGTAGCAAGGTTTTGCGGCGTGCCAGACGTTTGCAAGGACCCGAACTTCCGCATCAGGTCTGGTTTGTCCGGCCACTTCGGCATTTATGCACAGATCACCAAACAATGAGTTTCCTTTGGAGTCCATGATCAAGCAGCTACTTCTACGAACAAGGTTGAGTGACACTGAAGCAAGCAGAAGCAATTCGTTATGCTAAACATTTTATTTTGATCAAGAACAGACCATGAATGGACTGCACATGGTTCTCTCTCTCTCTCGGCAGTAGATTCCTCTCTTACACGTCGGCTTCGTGTCACTCATTGGATTAAGAAAATCGGGTTTGACTACTTGGGAATGCTCGTGGATACTGGGTGTGACTCTTTCGCCTAATCAAGAGAACTGTATAAATGTACATTGGAACTCCTAGTCTTTTGATGCGAGGCGAAAGGATGGATAAACTTTGAAATGTTGAAATAGGATTAGATGGATTTGAAGATAGACCATCGATTTGTTTTGTGAAAGACAAAATTGAAATGATTCGGCAAGTCGAAGCCTGCGAAAGCCAGATGCAAATGCAGTGCCAAAGATCTAAAACCTCTGCTAATTCGGAGCTTTCTTCGTTCATTTAGTTGTCAAATATGCAATGAGTTCAATATTTATAACGGACTAAAAGAGAAACCAGAGGAGAAGAAGAAACTAATTATCTACTCACATTCATCATTAGCATTCGGGAGAATGACATCGAGAGCCAACGCTACGATGAAGAGTATTAGCAGCTGGAAACGATTCGCCATGAATTTCGTGTAGTTCGTATCAAGGAAAACTTGTATATCTTCGAAATTTGCGAAGCATATGGTCGATTAAATACCAAACCAAGTCAGGGCTTAGTCTCATCTGAACTCTTGCTCCGCAAGCCTCAGAATTGAAGAGGCCGTGCTCCGCAAGAGTCAATCTTCGAAGGTGAAGCGAATAGAGTAGAAAACGGAGAATATGGCGTAACCATGGGGTTGCGCGTTTTCTTTAGTTTTATAAGTTATGGTTAAGGTGGACAACCCACCTCGCCTCAATTAGATCCATCTTTTTAATATTTAAGTCTATGTTTCATGATAATATTTTTCTATAAATAATCAACCGAGAGGTCCCACGAGACCCCTTTTTTTTTTTCTTTCATTAGTTGTTAGCACGCAAAAATCTCCCTAATGAGACAGGTAGATATTAAAGGTTGATCGGGGCTTGACAAGAACCGTGGTTTGGGTTGACGCTTTCAATAACCTTTGGCTGAATCTGTGATTAGCAATAGAGATGCGTCTGCAGATTGTTGTACCTCCAAAGCAGAGAGAACTTGAAATGATGGGACCGAAGGTTCCCCAAGCCTCCACAGCAGTAACTTGGATTGAAGAAGGTTAAATTCAATTCTAAAAAGCTAATTGTGACAAACAAATAAAATGAAACTAAAGCAAAAGAGTTGGGATGCGATCCGAGATAACTGTTTATTGGCGAACAAATAGTATAGAAATGAATGTAAAGTAGATGATTTGATTCCATGAAGCTACTCATGATGAACAAACAATATGGCACAACAAGAATGAAAATTTGTACGAGAAAGTTCTTCATTTTCGGGTGTTAGTATGGAAATCTCCTTTTCCTTCCTTTCTTCTTCTCTGTATTTATAATCTTTACCACCATAGGACAATAAGTTGCATTTCTCCAGTGATTTCGGTCAGTTATGGCACCTGTCAATGGTGGTTTCTTTGACCATTATATTAATCGATTTCTAGTTTGTTGATGTGCGTCGGTGAGACGATTCGCCATTTACTGATTTTGTTTGCTTCATATTGGCAAACCGCATTTACCATGGAAAGCGGCATTTATTATCTTACCAATCAACAAACGGTATTTACTATTTTTTACAGATCTATGAAAATTCTGACTATTAACAGAAGCTCCCCTGTGACGTTTAGAGGCATGTTGAAGCCTCACATGAATTCTTTAGCAAATTTTGCACTCCTTATAAAGCCTGCAACACAAGCTTCCTGTCACATTTCAGAAAGACCTTCATTCCTCAATAGCTTCAACCTTTTTTCCAGTGGCTTGTCTTTTGAACCCTCCCTCTCTTATAACAAAGGTCTCATTTCCTCGGCAGACAATTCTTTGAGATATTGTTATGCACGAGTTTCTATCCTGATCTTTCGCCACTTTATAGGGCCTCTTCTCGAGCTTTCTCAAGTTCATGACGAGCTTTGAGTCAAAACCGAGTCCAAAACTTGGGAACTTCAAGAATTTTCAAGAAATAAGGTTAGTCCTGGATATTTTAACAAGGTTAAGGTATTTTAGCTGTATATCCTTCGATGCAACTCCAATTGATGGAATTCTTGGTGCCTTAAAAAATAAGAATATAAAGCTATTCAACAAACCAAAAGTTAGTTGAATATGATAAGAGTTGGTTTTCATTTTGTGATTCTTCTAATCTTATTGGGACCCAATCAGGATCCAATTCATGTGATTATTGATTTCTCAGAAAGAAGACACATAGAGCTTTCCAAAGAATTAAAAGTTGGTGAATTCCTATCGCAATCGACTCAGTTATATTCTTTTCTCGGGAAGGTATTTTTGGCCGAGATATCATGTACCTTTAATAGTGTCAGATTGGTTTCCTTGTATCTCACTTATCTGAACTTAGACTCGAGTGATTCTTGATATATTGTAAATTATAAAAGATGAGCTTTTCACACAAAAATTGGAAAGATCCACCCAAAAATGAATTTATTATGAAGTTAAAAATTTGAAGCAAATTTATAGCAAATTATAGTTGTGGGTTGGATTATTTGACTAAGTACAACAAGAACAAATTCACAAGAAGACTAAATGTAGGAAAATCTTATAACCTAGGAAGAGGGGTATAACAATGGACTTAAGAAGGAAAATGAACAAAATGCAACAAGAAATGAAATAGAAAAGTTGATGATATGTGAGATGATGATTGTTTATTCCTTCAAGAAGCAACCCCTTCTTTGGTTCTAGATTCTTCTTTGATTCTCCACATAACTCCTCGACTTCTCTAACTGTTTGATTACTACTATACCTAATTTTAAAAAGTATTCTTTCTATTTGTTAGTAGGGGCATTATTTTTGCCTTAATAGTTATAACGACTTATTGTTCATTGGTTTTCAAAGTACCTTTTAGAATTCCTTGCATGTGCTCATATTAAGAAGTTGACAATTACTCTTTGAAATTGTCTTCTTTGATCCATGTGATTTTTGGTGATAACAAGATCCAAAGAGAAACAACGGACACTCAAACCACATAGTTGGTGTCTAACACAAAAGAGACAAGGGGGTGGGGGTGGGGATGAGGATTATGACCCCATGGGAATGGTTTTATATATATACATTTTATATGTGTATATAGGAAAACTTCACAAAAGTACTTTGTAGTTTACCCATTTCTTTTATTTGATGTTAGATTCTACCAGCTTAAGGGAACTTGGGAGATGATCCCGAAGATTTCCAATACATTTTTGACAGAGTTGAACCAAACTACAGCTTTTTCCTTCTTTGTTTATAGGGACTGACTTCCGTTGATCTTCAGTGTTGCCTCCTAATTTAGTTCAAATATGGGCTCAGATGGAAAAGCTCTTGTACAAAAGGTTTTTCTTGCTGGCCTTCAAAAATACTTTGGCGGACCTAATCGGCACAAAGCAAGATCAAATTGAGTCTATGGTGTAGTTCATGACTAGGTTCAGATGGATAAAAGGGAAATTTGATGCGAGTCCCAAAATGGCAATGTGCCGCCATCTCCATCAAGAATACGTTAAAAGAATTGCCCGGGGCACTAATAACACAAAATTGCATAGATTTTGCGGGTTTGGCCAGGATGACAACTCGTGTAGGATAGATCTTATGGGTTTGTCTAGGATGGCAACTCATGTAGAATAGATCTTATGGGAATTATATTCTCGATTGTTCCTGAAGTGTCCCCCATCTTAAAGGCACCAGCTTGAATGCCACCAACAGTAGCTGGACCAATAACCACCTGTCAATGAGAATAACTATATTAGGTTGAACAGAGAGTTTAGCAAAAAAAATTTCATTCGTACACACTTCTAATCTATTGTTGATAAGTTGCATGGTTGCTCAAAAATGCAAAAAAAGAAAGAAAAGGTCAGTAATTCCACCTTATTATTTGCCCTGGCATAAGAAATCAACTGTTTCGTATCAGCTTCTGGGACACCTTCAGCAATTATAGCCACAACACGGATTGTAGGCTGTTTAAGGGCAGCCAAAGAGGAGGCGGCAGCACTGAGAATACAGCAAAACACAAATTTAGTCACCCAAAAATAGAGAACAGCCTACTGAAGTCTACACATATTTCCATCTTATGCATGAAGCTGCCACTGACCTTCTAAAGGATGCAAAGTTGATAAAAACATCAGTGATTGGGTGTGCACGACATGATGCTTCTACGCTGAAACAGGAAAAAGAAAGAAGAAAGAGAGGAAGTTGATTAAGAAGAATCTCCTGGATTCCTAGAACATATGTTATAGGAAATTTGATCACCTTCCATGGACGGGAATAGCAATTTCCTCCTGTCCGAAGAACAGTTTCTGAAATCCCTCAGAACCAGGATTTATGATACCAGCAACAGATGGAGTCTCCCTCCCTGGGTACATCCAAAAACAGCTGGATTAGCAACTCAACAGAATCTAATGGATGCACTGAATTTCCAATATGAAAATATACAAACCACATAAAAAGTCAAAATCAAGCATGCGCTGTATAGGAAGCTGTTTATAGTTCTAGAATAAAGCTTGTGTATTTTTGGAGAACACTTGACCAGTCACCATGCTGTCAAATGGCCTTCAAAACAAATAACCTGCAGAGATAATAGACATATTAGGCTTCAGCATGGAACATTTTTTCCTTACATAACCAACATCAACAGAAGTATAATGGTTTCACAAGGAAACATGAGTGTTGAGAGGAAGTAAAAGAAATATTCCTTACAATAATGAAGTAGATCTTGAGGTTTGGTTCAAGGAAGACGTGTGATAGCACAGAATTCTGTTGCTGTTGGTGGCTTGGATACCTTCTCTAATAGATCCTAACTGCCCCTTTTTTCGCTGATGAACAAACAAAGGCAAAGTCTGAAGTGATAGGCATGTGCTTCTAACGAGTTTGCTGTGAATTCTTATTTCAGTTTCATTTTGTTCTTAATAAGCATGGCGCCTTGGTCTATGCTTGAGTTTTTTCATCGACCTTGCTGCATAAGGCTTGACTATTGTAAATTTATGTAATATTTTTTCATATTATTACTCATAAACCTTCTGAAATAGGATTTGGTGGACTACCTTATTTTTTATGTCAAAACAAGGGTTCTGCCAAAAGGAATACTGTAGTCAACCTTTGGTGAATATGAATAATACCTGCTGCTTTGAGCACTGAAATGCCTTGGGCTTATCTCATGATAAAGGCAGAAAAGTTGTTCTATAAGTTTTGGTGTTTGTTGTTGAGAATTATGAAGTATGGTAAATAAAGCAAAATAAATCTTACCATGCTTTCTTCTATATTGCCATTATCGGCTTCAAATTTGTCAATTTTCTTTTATACATTTCTGGTTCTAGACTGAGTTCTTCTTTTCGGTTCATATTTCATGATGCCTTGACATGTCTTTCTTCTTTTACATGTTGTCAGAATAAGATTCATCCTTTTCTTATGTTTGAAAATGAGTTGTTTTACTATGTGTACCACTTAGAGTTTCGTGAACGATGTGAACCTTTCCAATTTTGTAGGCTTAGGGCTTACAGGCACTAAACTGGGTTGCGGTGAGGGTGGCTGTGGTGCATGCACAGTCATGGTATCTTATTATAACCATTACCTGATGAAATTTATGTGAGTCTCTTTGGTTCTATTCTTTTGATATTTATGATAAACTCTGGATCAGAGATTTCTTTGTCACTTCAGAAAATAACCATTTCACTGTTAGGCGTATACTCATGACTCTGTAGCAGCTTTCAGGTAGATAAATGACATTTTCATGATACCATAGCGTAAGCAGATTGACGTTTGAAAACTGGTGCAGGCACTATGTCATCAATGCATGTCTAGCGCCACTTTATTCCTTGGAGGGAATGCATGTGATTACTGTGGAGGGACTCGGAGATCACCACCATGGTTTGCATTCACTTCAGGTAACATTTACCATTCTCTATAATGATTTGAGAAACTCCGCCCATGTAAGGGATCACCCTTGCATGGCCGGTCCCAAGCCTAGATAAAGGAGGAGGGTTGTGTTAGGCTTTCGACAACCAACATAAAACTTTGTTGGATTTTTATACCATGGATTATACAAATTATGAGCATTGCGTTGGAGTGTTCCCTCTTAGCGATGCGCTGCAGAGCCCGAATGCAGTGAAAAGTAAGCAAGGGCCACTAAATGTTCGCTCAGATGTAGTGAATCAATTGCAGAGAGGGTTCTCACGTTATAGACGGGTGTGAGTAAAGAAATTAGAACTGATACATTGCTGCCCGAATCTAGTGAATAAATTACAGAGAGAGTCTCCGTATTTTAAATATGGACGGATGCAAGGGGTAAGGAAGCTAGTCCTAGATAATAAGATTTGTATGGGTTATTTAAATATCAGAACACTGTCCGATAAGTTAATGGAGGTGGTAGATACTATGATTCAAAGAAAGATTCATATTCTATGTTTACAAGAGACAAAGTAGAAAAAGTAAAGGAGATTAAGGATACAAGTTTTAAATTATGGTACTGAGGTAAGGAAAAGGCTCGAAACGGAGTTGGTATTATCATAAATAAAGATTTAAAAGATAGTGTAGTAGACATAGAACGATATGGTGACCGAATCATGACGTTGAAATTAGTGTTAGGAGCATAGGTTTTGAATATAATTTGTGCTTACGCACCCCAAGTAGGACTAGAAAATAGTATAAAGACGACTTTTTGGGAAGAGTTAGATAAGGTGATTCAAAGAATTCCACAAAGGGAGATGATTTGTTTAGGAGGAGACTTAAATGGACATGTTGGTAAAGAGGCATTAGGATATCAAGGTATTCATGAAAACTTTGGTTTTGAGGATATAAATAAGGAAGGTAGGGAGATTTAAAATTTTGCTATGGTATTTGATCTCTTTATAAGTTGACCCCATCTAATGGGAAACGGCTTAGTTGTTGTTTTTGATCTCTTTATAGTCAATACAATCTTCGAAAAATGAGATGAATATTTAATTACTTATAAGAGTGGCTTATCACAAACACAAATTGATTATTTTATTTGTAGAAAAAAAGATAGAGCGTGTCATAAAGATTACAAGGTAATTCTAGGAGAAAGCTTAACCACCCAACATTGACTTTTAGTTATGGATTTACAAATAAAAAAAATAGACAAAGAAGAAAAGAGTGCATCTAGCTATTCGGTCTAAATGGTGGAACCTCAAAAGTGAGAAAAAAAATATATTTAAATAGAAGATCCTTGAAGGAGATGCTTGGAATTATGTTGTACACCTTGTGATATGTGGAACAATATGATTATAAATATTAGGAAAGTGGCAAAAGATGTGTTAGGTGAATCAAAGGGAGGTGTACCGGCACAAAAAGAATCTTGGTGGTGGAGCGAAGTAGTGCAAAATAAAATCAAAGCAAAGAGGGTATGTTACAAATTATATTATGCTAAGAAAACTAGTGAAACTTTAGAGGCTTATAAGAAAGCAAAGAAGAAAGCGAAAAGGTCGTCAGTGAAGCAAAAACTAAAATTTGAGAGGATTTATATAAAAAAACTCAAGTCAAAAGAAGGTGAAAGAGATATTTTTAGGATAGGTAGGGCTAGAGATAAGAAAACTAAAGATCTTAATTATGTTAGATGTATAAAAGACGAGGATGAAAAAATTCTAGTGGCAAATGATGATATAAGAAATAGATGGAAAAACTAATTTTATAATCTTTTTAATGAAAATAAAGATGTTAGTATTAGTTTAGGAGATTTAGCTAAGTCAGAAAAGTATATAAACCACAATTTCTACCGACGTATTCAAAAGAATGAAGTCAAAGAGGCTCTTAAACATATGAAGAGTGGTAAATCGGTAGGACCAGATAATATTCCTATAGAAGTTTAGAAAATACTAGGAGAAATAGGAATCACTTGGCTCACAAGACTATTTAATGAAATATGGAAAAACCAAAAGATGCCCGAGGAATGGAGAGCAAGTACACTTATACCCGTATATAAGAACAAGGGAGACATTCAAAATTGTGCGAATTATCGAGGTATCAAGTTAATGAGTCATACTATGAAATTGTAGGAAAGAATTATCGAACGTAGTTTAAGACAAGTATCAAGTACAACAAAGAACCAATTTGGATTAATGATAGGTAGATCTACTATTGAAGCGATTCACCTTTTGAGACGTCTTATGAAACATTTTAGAACAAAAAAGAAAGACATTCACATGATATTTATTGATCTAGAAAAAGCTTACGATAGGGTACCGAGGGAGGTTATTTGGAGAACCTTGGAAAAAAGAGGTATCCCATTGACATAAATAACCTTATAAGAGACATGTACGATGGTGCAAAAACATATGTGAGGACTCATGAAGGAATGACAAACTTCTTTGAAGTTAATATTGGGTTACATCAAGGATCAACTTTAAGTCCATGCTTATTTATAATGGTGATTGATGAGTTAACAAAACATATTCAAGATGAGGTGCCTTGGTGTATGTTATTTGCAGATGACATTGTGTTAGTGGAAGAGTTTAAGGAAAAAGTTAATAGAAAATTGGAACTATGGAGAGAAACATTAGAAAGCAAAGGCCTCCGACTTAGTAGAACAAAGACAGAATATATGGAATGTAAGTTTGATCATTTGGTTACCTCAGAGGATATAGAAATTAAAATTGGCATACATTGCATACCCCAAAAGGAAAGTTTTAAATATCTAGGGTGAATTTTTCAGAGTGATCGAAGAATTGATGGAGATGTTACGCATAGAATTAATGCTGGTTGGTTAAAATGGAGAGGAGCATCAGGTATTCTTTGTGATAAGAAGATACCATTAAAGTTAAAAGGTAAGTATTATAGAACACCAATTAGACCTACCATGTTTTATGGTTATGAGTGTTAGGCAGTTAATCATCATCATCATGTACAAAAGATGTTTATGACAGAAATGAAGATGTTGAGATGGATAAGTGATCGTACAAGAAAAGACCGTATACATATTGAGGTTATTAGAAACAAATTAGGAGTGACACCAATAGAGGATAAAATGAGAGAATGTCGTTTAAGATGGTTTGGACATATAAAAAGAAGATCAGAAGAAGAATCAATAAGAACGTATGAAAAACTAAATTTAGAAAGTATTAAAAGAGGTAGATGATGACCACAAAAGTGTTGGAAAGAAACAATAAAGAATGATCTAGCTTATTGTGAGTTAACTGCTAACATGGCACATGATAGAACTTTGTTGAAACAAAGAATCTATGTAGCCGACCACGTCTAGTATGGGAAAAGGCTTTGTTGTTGTTGTTGTATAACCAACAATAGCAAGGTCACGATGGAGAAGAAGCTGAATTGTCCCTTAAGTGCTGAATCTTAAATTCTTTTGGTTTCTTAAAAAGCACAAGTGTTCAACCAATCTGCTCCCATGTCAGGGTCAGTTAAAAGGTTTTATTCCCTATAGCCAAGCTCGGACACAAGATAGCAGATGGATTATAAAGTTCATGGAGGCACAGTAGTTTATTTGTGACGCATCGGTTAATATATCAATGATAATGAGGTTCACTTTTATAAGTCTCAAGCGAAAAACAATCTCACACTTGACTGACTAGATATGCCAGGAAAGTAGGAACGCTAACTGCTAAATAACCCCCAAACCAATTGATTTTCAGGAGCTTTCATGCCTGGAATCAACATGACTGCGAAATCCTTAAATATTAAACATTATAGATTGGACAAGTTCCCATTTATCCAGATAACAAGAGTACGCAACTGTATCCTACAACAAATGCATGCCACTCGTAAGAAGTACGACGCCAACGTATCCACTTTCAGATGAACCAGAGAGCAATGCAAGAAGAAAAATGAAGGCAATATGCATAAATTTCGGGTCTTCTCCCTTTTACGAAGAAGGATTTAAAGAGAGAAAGGAGAAGAAGAATACCGGCGTAACGAAGAAACAGGGGGGAAATAAAACAGACCTTTTGAATAAGAATTATAGGCAGCATTATAGATCAACAAATGCACGACACCAAGAAAACGGATAAAAGCTAAAATTTCGCTTTTCCTGTAACACAAGTCCTTCTACCAAATATATTGCACGAACATCTAGCAAAAAAGTTCCTAACTTCAATGCAGGAGAACCAGTCAGACCCCATCCTCTTCTCTCATCCAGATCAAATTCACTACATTCCGACTCGAAATGCACAAACTCTCCAAAACTCGAATCAACTTCTCAGAAACTAAAAAATGGCCGAATTTTCAAGATTTCGTCCTCGAATCCTTCGCAAAACACAAAGGAAAAGGAAGCTGAAAAAGAAGTACAAAAAGAGAAGAGGAAATGCTCGATCTTGCTTCCGCGATCTCATTCTCGAACATTAAAACCCACATACCGGACTGCAGATTGACATATTTATTACAAAGCAAGTTGGTGGCCAGTTTGTATAAAAGCAAGCATTCGATAGTGTTTTCAAGAGACGAACACTAGTAGGTAACGTTAGTGGTGGTCGATCGAATCTCTCTCTCTCTCTCTCTCTCTCTCTCTCTCTCTATATATATATATATATATATATATATATATATAATACTAATAACAATAATGTTCTTTGTTACATTCAAATACAAAAATCGGTGGTTCCTAAACAAAACCGGATGGATCAGTGGCGAACCCACACTCACCTCACCCTAAAGTGAATCTGACACTGGGTTGGACTAACTGTCACGAAAGAGTAAGCGAAACTTGCCGTTTATAGCCGAAGAGGGTCTGGTTCGAATTATGGTTCTGGACGAACTAGAACTGGTCATGTCTACCTCTAAAGAAAAATTCTAATCCCACGACGGCAACCCACAAAAACCAGTTTTCCATGTACAATGGAGTAAACTAACAAGAACAGAGAACCAAATCCAGTCGGCCTGAATCTTGCCTGATATATCTAATTTCATTTCACATTATTCAATTTTCAATTGGCTTTTTTTGTGAATTTGAAAAAGTTGAACTCGATCCAATATGACAGGACCAGATTTGATTTATCAATTACTCGATATCTTTTAGAATAATGATTTGATTTCAAATTAGATCTATTCCGGAATCAATAGATGAAGGGGAACCTTTTTCGGAGGAAGAGAGGACCGTGGGCCTTGGTGTATGCAGCTGAGAGGAAGCCCTAAGAGAAGGTTGAAGAGAATGATAATATGCTATATTACTTTGATGTCTAAATAGTTGTTGGGTATGGAAGTATAAATACCATCTATACGGTAATTAAAGCTTCCTCTTGAGAAATAAAAATAAAAATAAAGGAAAGATCAATTTTTAAAAAATCTGGATTGTACAAAGAAACTCCTCTCATGTAAGGGATCACCTTTGCATGACCCTTCTCAAGCCCGGATAAAAGAGGAAGGTTACGTTAGGCTTGTGACACCCAGGTAAAACTTTGTTGGACCTATTATGGATTCTAAAAAAGTCAAAAAATCATATAGCCGACCCTATCTAGTACGAGAAAAAGCTTAGTTGTTGTCTCTTACAAAGAAGTATCTACATAAACAGTAGTGAAGAAAAAGGGTATTGGTGATCTTTTTTGTTAACAAGATCATTCTAGTTTGGTTTTTAAATATAATAAAAATCATTTTAAACTCAAATATACCCAATGTATATATATATATATATATATATATATATATATATATATATATAGTGACACTGCTCGCTTAAGACCTACTATTATTTTTCGATAGTATGAATGTAACAAAGTTGTTCTTCATCAATTTTCAAATCTTATAACCTATGAAATTATATTCATACCACTAAAAACAATGGTCAAATATTAGTAGACGGTGGTGAATATGATCTCGTTTTCTTCCTTTTCTTACATACGATTCAATATTTTTCACTATTGAGAGTGCTCAATTGTTGCTTTTTGAGAGTACGAGTGTAACATTGTTCTTTATTTTTTTTTTTTAAATGATACTTATACTAATTAAAAGCATTGAGTGGGTATGTTCACGGGTGACATTTCCTTCATTTTTTTCCGTGTCTTTATATCTCTCTCCATGGGCTCCTGCCATTTCTTCTCTATCTCTCCATTCTTCCCTACACTGCCAAAGGAGAAAAACCCTTTCTGGTATCACCACCGAAAACCTAGCCTCCTCCCTCCTTTTCCGGTTTCCTCAACCATCAACAAAAAGACCATCTTCCAACATCATCACCACCAGCGGTCATTGGTTTTCACTCTTGAAAATAATGGTGATCCACAGGTTGTTTTGGTGGTGGTAGTGTGAGAGAGAGATGCGGAAAGAAAAAAGGAAAAAGGTAATTAGATTCATGTAAATTAGATCAGTAATAAAGAGTTTCTCTCGTAATCGTAAGGGCTCCTATTTATGTGAGTTAATGCATGCCATGTTCACGCCTGCTCACTTTTGTTCATCTATTGCTTTCTTATTTTATAAAAATAATTTAATTTTTTTAAAGAATTTAGAATGTACGAAAAATATTTGTATTTCATTCGTGCCACCGAAAAGAAAACTGAAGCCAACCAACTGACACCGAGTGGACAGGTATCAACGTGGGCATATCTGATCACTCTCAATATATATACATAATATATATTGATAGATAAAGATATATATGAAATTCAAAATGAATAACAGCTCGTAAGAAGCGCGAGTTTTTGAACAAAAGAAATCAAGCTTGAACTTGCAAGCGATATAGCGTGCGTGTTCATGATCACATCTCAAGTCATCCATACGAAAGAGGACGACGTCCGTGCTGGTTTGGGAGCTGCGGCGGTCTATCCTCTGCTAATGCTAAGCTTCTCTCCTGTAAAAATACGATCATAAGAAGATAATTAAACCGCAGAACCACCGCCTTCGCTGCCCGCTGCTGCAATGTAGATGCTTAGGTACTAAAGCAAGCAAGAGCATGAATGGAGGAAACATAAAAGGAATGTCCCGGAAACAATGCATGATTGAAAGGTAAAAGCGTGTTGATTTCATTTTGATTATTGCAGATGGTTTTCCATAGTCCTGGCCAGTTTAATGGAAATCTAACAGAAAAAATGGTTCACTGCCCAACTCTTGCAATCAATCGAGCTCGATCGGCGAGCTGATTATGTCTACGCTTATCTCAATTTACAAACAAGCTCGTGTTGATCACTTGATTGAAACACCAAACTGCATTAAGCAGGTTGATTCATTTGGCATCTCTAGAGATTCTTATCAAGACCTACACTGCAAAAATACTTTGTCATAGATGCAGGGGACTCGGTTTCCTTCTCTTTTCAATCTTTGGTTATTTGCTTCTTTTCCCCAAAGAAGAAGACTCTGCCTTTTCGTTTTCCGGCAAGCTCGGCCGTCGCCGTCATGGAAGCATGTAAACATCATGATAACTAATATTCCAAATAAAGATTGTGACCCACTCAGATGAATCAACTCTTTTTCACATGTGAGCAAACTTTGATCTATCTTCTACTTGCAGAACTATACATGGTGCAATCTTCAGGTGCTGGGTGTTCATCGCCATGAGAGGTGCGTGCATCTCACTACCCACTTTTGGAGTGGCTTCTTATGAATTACACATGAAACCAACTCTTCTTTTCATCCGACGACGGTGATGCCACGGGTGTTGCATGAAATGTCCGAAAACTTTTTCAGGTGAATCTCTAAAATTAAGTGGTTGTAATTTATCTCAAAGTTTCCTTGTCATAGAAAAGATAAAGCTTCTCTTTAAGTCATCAACTATACATGATCGGTTTAGAACCGTTCTAACAACTACAATACGAACCGAACTGGGCTAAGAACTGGCTAGTGATGAAATCAGTCAAACTAGACGCAAAACTGAAAATTAGTCAGTTCGGTTATGATTTTATCAAAACTGGAACTGGCAGTTTCAAACTTTCGATTTGATGTACTTTTAAATTTTAATTATTTAAATTTTAAATAGTTTATGACTCAAAGCAGAACTGACAGTCCGAACTAAAACCGATCCTAAGATGATAATAAAACCGAAAAGGAAAGCATGACATGATCCTGTGGCTTTTATGTGCTTCCTTCTTAGTTAGTTGAGAGAGGCTAGGATCTTTCATGGAAAATGACAACTATAAAGATGTTACATTTTCATCTCTTTTGATTTCAACCGTGCCAGAGGTCACTTATAAATCGTCTCTAACTTTCAAATCTCTAAGGAACATGAGAGACACTGGATAAAGACATTTCCTTGTGCTACACTTGAGAAGAACCAACCTATCTAACACATCCTCTTACAAGTGCAGTTTTGGCATTGCAATCTCCGATTCTTAACAAGGCAGGAAGAGGGTGCAACACTATATATATATATATATATATATATATATATATATATATATATATATATATATATATATATATATATATATATATATATATATATATATATATATATATATATATGTATATAGGTGGGAGAGTTTAGATTTTGAGAACCTCGCAATAATAAAGACCTACCAAAAACTCATTAAAATTGTTTTATCTTTGACATGAATGGTTTAAGTGATAAAACTGAAAGCATTTAAATACAAATACAAAAGTACAACAATATAACAATATTTTTCATAAGTTCAATCTATAAACAATCAACGCTTTATAATTTAGTTCTTTATATATATAAGGTGTGGTTGATCTATCTAATAAAATTATAAGAGTTCAGGAGTTCAGCGTACATCTACTAGATAAACCCCATCTCAAGGAGCGTCTTTCTTCGTTTCCTTTTATATTTGTTCTCTGGCAATGCAGTTATTGCACATTATCCTCAAGCCTTAATTTTGTTTTTATAGTGGGGAGGCTGAAGCAAGTATGCATGCCCCTATATCGAACTCATGACCTACTTGTGAGTCTAAAGCCCTAGCTAGGTGAGCTTTTGCGCATCGTCCTGGGTTTTGTGTTCAAGGAAACCATATAAATACTCTCATGGCAGTCAAAGTAAATTCTCAATTAATGAGTAGAAGTTCTTGTAAGATTCCATAATTGTGGTGGAAGATCTCATACTTGTTTTCTTAATCTCACCATTTGTTTCTTTAATCATTTCTTCATCGCCTTGCTGTTCGTAACACCATAACGGGAAAAGAATCCCGTACCAGAGTTCTTGTTTCTCAACGGAATCCTGTACTGTACCAAGTTGAGAGAGAGAGGGCGAACTTACGCCCCACAACGCATACGCGAGTGCCCACACCCACACCCACCGCCATTGCTATGGATTCTCGGCGTTTCACTTCGCTCCATCGAGGTTTACCTTCGGTGTTACCGGCTATCAGAGCACCGATTTCCAGGGATGCGGACGACAACGATACCGAAACTAGCGTAGATGACGAGGGCAGCCAATATAGCGACGGTTCTGCGCGATTCTGGAGTGGAGATGAGGGGTTCGAGTCCGCTTCCGAGCGATCCTTCTTCGTAGATACCGAGCCAGAGTCTGAGGGATTCCATGACGCGGTCGAAGACGACGGTGTGGCACTTGTGAGGGCGAGGGATGACGCCGGCTCTTCTTTTTCTGGTGTGTTCTGGCCATCGCCGACCATGGTGCCGATCGCGAAGGTATCCGACGAAGCGGAGGACGCCTATACCGAGAGCGGGAGCGATGGAGACGGTGAGTTTCACGCAGAAGAGGAGGAGGTGGGTGTTATTGATGGAAAGTTGGTTTCGAAGTCGGTGGCATTGACGGTAAAGGGCGACGAGGACGACGGAGAAGTTTTGGATTTCGATTGTAGTAGAGAAATTCCTGGTTTTGGCAGCTACCCAGTTGCTAAAACCACGGGTTCTGCAGGAATTGGCATTATGAAGGTAGAGAAGGATGAGGAAAACTCAAAATTGAGGATCCACCCGGTTGTTGATGCGATAGAATCCGATGAAACTGGTTCTGTAGAGGATGATTCTATCAAAGCAAGTCTCGAATTTATGGAGCAGAGCAGTATTGTTGCGAAGAGAGAAAATGTCGAGTTTGATGAGTGCAAGACCAGTTTAGGAGTTGCAGGAGAAGATGGTGTTGGCCACGGTGTTGAAGGAGAAGAATCCGTAGACATTGTTGATCAAGTACTGGATTCGGGACATGAAATCGTTGCCGATGAATCCGAAACCAGTTCAAATGGTGACGATGAGGACACGCTGGAAAAGAAGCTTGTGACTGGTTCAGAAGCCCACGATGATGCAACTCAGGAATTGAATTTTGCCGAGGAGTTGGAGAAATTCGTCAACACATGTGGAAGCTCCGACGGAAGAGTCCCTGGTGACGGTCTGGCAACATCCGATTCTGATGAAGCAGTGGGTGCCCATGAAGATGAAGACGATGAGAAGTTGTTTGATTTTGCTGCACTGACTGCCCTGCTAAAGGCCGCAATGAGTGCTTCTCCTCAAAAAGCCAACGAAAACTATCAAGCCAATTCAAGTTTCCTTCCTAGTGAAGGTCCAGCAGGCTTAGGATCATCGCTTCCATCTCTCAGGCCTTGCGCAGGCCGTCGAACTCAATCCGATGTTTCGGAGATACAATCAGTATCAGATGACATGGATGAAGAGGAGAAGAACCACCAAGAAAAGATAAACAATCTGAGAGTGAAGTTTCTTCGCCTTATTCATAGATTAGGATATTTACATAAGGAGCCGATTACTACTCAGGTTCTTTACAGATTAAGCCTCTGTGAGAAAACACCACGCCAAAGAACTAGCATTAGAAATTTCAGCATAGATGCTGCTCACAGAATCGCAAGAAAACTAGAGGAAGATGGTAACACTGATTTGGATTTCTCTTGCACCATGTTGATCATTGGAAAGACTGGAGTTGGCAAGAGCGCGACCATCAATTCTATATTTGGGGAGGAAAAGACTCGAACTAATGCATTCCAGTCATCTACATGTATGGTGAGAGAGGTCACCGGTATAGTTAACGGAGTGAAACTACGAATGATTGATACTCCGGGATTAAGAACTTCTGTTATGGAGCAATCTACCAACAAGAAGATTCTTTCATCGGTGAAGCGATTCATGAAGAATTTCCCGCCGGATGTTGTTGTGTACGTTGATCGGATAGACGCCATCGACCATGAATCCAATGATCTTCCATTGCTGCAGTCGGTTGCCTCTAACCTCGGGCCATCTATTTTGTCGAATGCAATTGTGGCTTTGACTCACGCTTCTTGTGCACCTCCTGGTGGCCCTAATGGTGCCCAACTCCGTTACGAAACATTCATCCAGCACAGCTTGAATTCCTTACAAAATTCGATCCGGCGGGTGGTTCGCGATATGCATCTCGTGAATCAAATGGTTCTTGTTGAGAACCACCCTTCTTGCGGGCAGAATCAGGACGGACACTGGGTACTCCCCAATGGGCAGAGTTGGCTGCCTCACTTGCTCATGTTATGCTACTCGAGAAGGATATTATTGGAGGCGAATGCTCTATTGAAATTGCCCCATGAGGCCGCCGGGAAATTCTTCTTTAGTGGCAGCATACCCCACCAGAGGTCACCACTACCATTTCTGCTGTCAACACTCTTGCAATCAAGAGCACATCCCAGAGTTGCTGCTGCAGATGATGGGGATGAAAATCTCGACTCTGAGGACGAATTATCAGATGCTGATGAGTATGATGAGCTCCCACCATTCAAACCATTGCAAAAATCTCATATTTCTAAGCTTAGCAAGGAACAAAGGAAGGCCTACTTCGAGGAGTATGATTATAGAGTGATGTTGCTCCAAAAGAAACAATTGAAGGAGAAAAGGAGACACGGGAGAGAGCAAAAGAAGCATCGTGGTGAAGCGTCCGTCCCCGAAGCCGCTGAATCTGAACATGAGGATGTTGGCGGTGTAGACATTCAGGAGCCAATGCCTGACACGGCATTGCCTCTTACATTCGATGGTGATAGCCCTGCATTCAGGTATAGGCATCTTGCCGGATCCCAACTGCTAGCGGGTCCTATGTTGAACAATCAGGTATGGGATCATGATTGTGGATACGATGGCATCAACCTCGAGAAGAACCTTCTTCTTGCTGGTCGGTTTCCGGCAGGTTTTTCTGGTCAGATCATCAAGGACAAGAGTGAATTCAATATCCATATGGACTCTTATCTTTCAGTGAAGCATGGCGACCATGGCGCCACTCTGTCAGCCTTTGACATTCAAACGGTTGGAACGAAGCTTGCTTGCATATTCAGAAATGAAACAAAATTCAAAAACTTCAAGAAAAACAAGACTGCAGCTGGGTTGATTTTAGCCCAAATGGGGGGCTCGTTGGCATCTGGAATCAAGTTGGAGGATCAGGTTTCGCTCGGAAAATGGGCAATTCTCACGGTGGCCGCCGGAGCAATCCGATCCCGTAGTGATCTCGCATACGGTGCGAGCTTGGAAGCACGGTTCTTGAATAAGGATCATCCTATCAGTCAGGATACAACTACATTAGGACTTTCCCTGATGCAGTGGCGAGTCTGCGACCTGGCATTAGGCGCCAACTTACAGACTCAGTTCTCAGTTGGCCGGTGTACTAAGAGTACCATACAGATGGGTCTGAACAGCAAGCCAAGTGGGCAGATCAAGGTCACGACCAGCAGCTCGGATCAGCTTCAGATTGCTCTCATGTGCATCTTGCCGATGGTCGGCGCCATTTTCCGGCACTTACGGGCTGGTGAAGCCAAGGAAACGCATTAGGTATCAGTTTATGTTGTCAGTCTCCTTCAAAATTTCGTTTTAGAGAATTTTTTTTATTTAGTCTTCCTTTTGAATTTCGTTTCCTATGGATAATCACTATATTAAAAATCTTATGGTAGACAGACAGGAGTTAGATTTACGATAATCTAATAATCTTTCAATATTGATAATGGAGTTTGTGACCATGGTTTTTCTGAACTCGATCTGCTTGATTAGAAACTAGCTAGTGTAGCTATAACTGGAGAGAGGAGCGGAGCCAAGCAAGAAAATAAGGGATTCAGCCTGCTACCGGCTATCCGCTACCCGATCAGATGTGCACAATATTACTCTGAACTTTTCTTTCCTTGATATGTTCAGCGGACATGACCGGTCGAGGGTAAACCAGAACTGGCGGTTTCGGGTCAGGTTTAACCTATTTTGTTTCCAACTTGTTCCTGGTCCTGTTTGGTGCCCCACTTACACTGGGTCATATTAGCTGTCTGGAATTTGTGGAGCCGCACAGAATGAGCAAAGATGTGTGTAGAGGTGAAATTGCTCATGTTGGCAATATATAGTATGATTTGATCCACTATTAGTTTTCAGAGGGAGAAGAAGTGCCTGAATGACTATGTCTCGACAAATGGGAGTGGTTTTCCTTTTCCCATGGTAATGGGTTTGTCTACTTGGATTCTTAGTCTCCATTGTGATCTTTGCAACTTGGATTTAAGTGAAACATGATCGTGTTCGATAGTTTCGTTCCGACACTTTCAAGGCCTTCCATTCTCTTTTGCGGCTCCTCAACAAAATCTGGGTTTCATAGTTTGGAGACTGAGTTGAGCAGGAGTATCAGCACTCATCTGCTGGACCCCGTGTTGGTCTGGTCGTCCTTCTAATTTCACCATTGTGGAGAATATTCAATCCATAGCGACCAATGAATGTGACTTTGACATGCAATAACTATATTTCTTTGATGAAATATACTTCCTTGCATGCAAATATGATGCTAATTTTAAGGAGTGGAGTCGATCAGTTATTAAGCCTTTTCCCATAACAAATGAGGTCAGCCGGTTCACATAGCTCTATTATAATTAGAAAAATTCATGATAAATAAGTTCAATAAAGTTTTACACTGACTGTTGAAAGTCTAACATAATCTTCTTTTTTTATCGAGACTGATCATAAGAGTGATCCCTTACATAAGCATAGTTTTGAACGATCTCTTACATAAGCATAGTTTTTAACGAGTAAGGCATGATGGTAAGAGAAGGAAAACGCGCTCTTGTATGTTTATTGGAACTTACATGTACTGCTGCATCGCATCAATGGTATCATCACTGGGGCAAAAATTGGATGGGCGTTTAAAAATTTTTATAGATCATATCGATTCCCTGTCTAGTATGGGAAAAGGCTTAGTAGTTGTTGTTGTATTAGATCATATCGATTATAGAGAGAAAGTTTAAGCCAATGTAGGACGAAGTTCAAATTTCAAGCATCTTTGAGAAGGATTTTCGAGAGTGGCAAGGAGTTCACGGAATCTTCTTGGAACAATTGAAAGACAGACAATCACCCCGCATGTTCTAGGGCGCAAAAGCGATGTCTTGTAGCTTCAATGTGCAGTATGTGTGTATCGTGCGTGTGTGCTTTTGGAAGTGTCTACCTTCTTGAGTATCAATACCGAGCCTTCAATTTGGCAGGCAAACCCATATCCTTCTTTGCCTGAGATTTTAAAGGGAAGCACTCAACTCACCTCTGGTGAACATCAAAGCGCTCATATTTAGGTGATGTGAACAGACGGCCCTGTCATTCATATGAATAGAAGAGGTTTCAACCCACCACTTCCAATGAAATCTTTCAATTTCGAGATCCTGCCACACACAGACGCATACCCACGCACACAAGTCTCTGTGTCACCTTCTGTTCAAATGCTGCGCTGTTGTCTTATAATTTATGTTTATCTTCCTTTCTTGAACAATGTATGTTTATCTTCAGGTGCTAACTGCATCAGATGAATCAGACCTGCTCATCCCCATTCGCATCATTTATATTAGGACTGCATCTTCTGCTCTGAAAGCGTATCATCCCGTTGAGTATGCCAATTTTATGAACAAAAGAGAGAACAGGAAGGGACTTCAACACGAAAAAACTAGCCATGAATGTATACAATTCTAACAAGATTAAGCTCCTTACAACTAAAACGAAACATTCGATCTGCAAGGCGGCACAAAACACATACGCGCACACACACATTCACATAGTGTCTCTCTAATAGATGGTATACGAGCAAAGCGACAGCGTGCCGCATAACCGGGTGCCATTAGCTAGCGTGCCTCTGCTACAATCTTTTCTGGTGAATGATCATCAGCATCAGAGAGCACTTGAGCAATCCTCTCGACAGGAATAACTGGGAGATAAGTCGACAGCATAACTAAACGTGGCATTTCTAGCTTGGAACCCGCAAGTGGAATTAGGAACCGGAACCGGAACCGGAACCGAATTGGAACTAGAAAAAATCACTAAATAGAAAATGAAAAAATATATTGGATTGGCGGTTCCGGTTTCAGTTCCATAGATTATGGAATTAGATCCGGACAGCGTGGTATTTGTTTTCGAGTCTAGTTTGACTGTTTCAAATTTCAAGTAGTTTCTACCCCGGTTCATTTTCAATTCAAACCATTGAGCCTATTTCAAACTGGCCATATCTAATCTCGACAACTTAGGGGTTAGGTAGACAGTAGACATGGCCAGTACTAGTTTACTTACAATCAGGAATTGGAACCGAGCTGGGATCCAGCCGGTTCAAAACCGTTGGTTTACTTTCCAGTTTATGTCATAAACCGCCTCAAACCGGAAAAATATTTTAAAATTTTGAAATAAGAAAAATATTACAAGATTATGAAACCACCGGTTCCGGCACAATTGCAATCTTGTGGAACTGAAAGCAAAAACAGGATCCTTCTATGTTTCGTATTCGGATCCCGGTCTGGGTGTTCCGGCAGTTCCGGTTCCAACTGGTTCCTTCGGGCCTGCTCAGAACCGTCCATGTCTAGTGGACAGTACAAGATATGTTTACCTTGGGTGTCGACCCGGAGTCTTTAACTTAAAGCGGTTTTGGGGTCGGACCCTGTAAACAGGAGAGCAGAGTAGGTGTTTGTGTATATTCATGAAAATCTCAAATTAAAACTTTCTCTTTTACGTTCTTTTGCTTTCTTAAAGAGAACACCAGTCATTTGTTCGTTCTTTTTATTTAACTGTGAACTCGGCCACGAGATGGAAGAACGTGCGTCCTTTCTGAAATTGACCAAGAGGAGGTGGAAATTTGAAAATTCTACGAGATGGTGTGGGTTTAAAAAACAAATTAAAAAATTGGGTTAGTTAATTAAAGAAATGATTATCACTGAGATTATGGTAGTAAGTTGGAAGTATGGGACCCAGCAGAGAGCTCTCATTTCGCAATATAACAAAACTTTCGTACTTAGTGATGTATGTTTGTTCGTTCATTTACTTCATTGCCTCTCATTGTTGTAGATTCATTCCCTTCATTGTATATATATATATAGAAAGAGAGAGAGTGAGATAAATGCAAAATATCTTTTGGTACATAATTTTTCCTAAATATCTCCACTGTTTGATTTTTAAAATCCATGAGATGCATTTAATGCATACAAAAGTATAACATTTCTTTAATTCAAATCTCCACTATAGAGCTTAAAGAACAAACCATGCAAATGTTTATACAAAATTATGCACTTAAAGACGTTTAACATTATAAATAGAGAGAAGGAGAAAGAAAGAAAGAGAGCAATAGATGCATTATGTTTAAATTATATGATCTTACTAAAACATGTGTATTGTTTAATCTTTGAGATCAAAGGTACATATTTCAATTAAAAGTATCATTATACTTTTGTATATGATAAACGCAAAGTAATTCAAATCTCCACTAATAATCTCAAATATTTGAATTAAAAGTGAACCTCTAGCATTTTGGACTCTCGCGACCCAATAGAAACCTATTTGCGTGCAGCTTGTTCTCTAACTAAACATGCTCTCTCTCTCTCTCTCTCTCTCTCTCTCTCTCTATATATATATATATATATATATAGAGAGAGAGAGAGAGAGAGAGAGAGAATAAGAGCGGGTGGGTGGGGGGTCGCACTTTTTACATCCATCTAGACATGTCTAGTTGGCCGGTTCTGGTTTGCCTTGAATAATCGAATGGATCGATTCAATATTGGTGTAAGTTTTAAACTGTTTGAAACCGAAAAAAACTATTAAAATTTCTAAAATTAAAAAATATATATTAAAAACTATGAAATCTACGGCTTCAAACAACCGATTCTGCGCTATGGTTCTGGTTTCATGAAAGCTAGAACCGGAATCGGACTGAGTGGCCCCCGATTTCGTTTCTGGTTTCAGCGGTTCTAGTTACATGAGGTTTTGACTCGCTTTGGTTCTGATCGAAAGCGCCGAACCGGTTCGGAATCGGCCATGTCGAGAACCATCAGTACACAGATTGCAGCGGGTTGTATGCCGGTGTGATCCATACCCCGGTCCTGGTCCTTTTAAGACGCAAAACCCTGGTTGGATGTTGGGGCAACGAGGCATGTACGCGCTACGCAGATGGAAATTTTGCAGAGGTTGGAGGCTTCACATCATCCTCGCCAGTTTCATCTTCAACTTCTTTTTGTCACCTTCAACTTTTCTTTCGATTCTATGTGACTAATCTTTTAAGAAGTTGAGTATTCTGTTGTGCTGAATTGTTGTTCTCACTCAAGAGGGGAGTGTACCTGATCATTTCTCATTGTGTACACGCGATTGTTTCATGCGTGGTGTTAACTTCTAGGCTACTCAATGATCCTCTACGGTTCTTGGTGATCCTCATTTCTTTACCTTTTATCTTTGCAAAGGTAACGGTTTCTTGGTTTCTCCATTTCTGATGAAGAGAAAATGCTCCTAAAACATTGCCATTACTCTTTTTCCTTCTCTTTTTGGATAAAAGTCGATACCCATAGGCTGGTATTACTATTAGATATCTAATGTTGCTGAGTGATCATAGTTTTTGTGAGGAAAGTTATGAGGAGATCTGTTCTCTTAGTAAATGGGTCATTCTTACCATTCCGTGTAGCTCTTCGTGGAGTATTTTCAACACTATACACAACTATCGAAAGAGAAATCAGTGACACCAATTTTGGGGAAATGGTGTTGGACTCTGAAAACTCTCAAATTCAACGAAACGCAATCAGCGATCAGCCTGCTGTTAGCGTGATATGCTATTTATTGGGAAAAGGGAATGATTGGGATAGTTTGAGTACTAAGCTAGGTCATATTGAATTGTCAGACTCAATGGTTGAGGATGTATTGCTTCAGCTGAAGAACCCTTCAGATGCAAAGAAAGGTTTGAGCTTCTTCCACTGGTCATCCCTAAGGAAGAATTTCAAACACAGTGTTCGGTCATATTGTATCATTGTTCAGTCCTTCTCCATGCTGGATTAGGTGTTCACTCACGAGCAATGCTGGAATCAGTAGTGACAAATAGTTCCGACTGCGGATTAAAATATGGTATAGCTGAGTGTTTATTAAGTACGTATAGCAGTACTTTCTCTAGTCCGAAAGTGTTCGATCTTTTGATACAAATATGTGCAAAACTGAGGAAGTTCTATGAGGCCATCTCGAATTATCTTTACTTGCAGGAGCATGGTTTCTTGCCTACTACTGTTACTACTAGGATTATGATTGATGCACTATGCAAACAAGGATCGCTGCAGAAAATAGTAAATTTGCTGGATCGTATTGACAGCAAAAGATGCATTCCTGGTGTGATTGTCAACACTGCGTTGGCTATTCTTATGTTTGATGATGAGCGTGTGGATGAAGGAATTTCATTGCTAAATAAAATGTTTCAGAAGAGAATGATGGTTGGTCGTGTTTATTATTCTTTAACTATTTATGGTTTGTGCATGTTGGGAAATCTGGAGCATGCTTTTGCGGTGTATGACGAAATTCTCAAGAAAAGATATCCTGCAAATTCGTTGATCTTTACCTCATTCGTTGGTGTCCACTCCATGAATGGGAACTTTCAAGAATTTTATCAATTGATACAAGAAATGTTAAAGGAGGGATTGAAGCCATATGGTGAGACATTTGACCTTTTAATGGAAGGGTACTGTAGAGTAGGAAAATTGGAGCATGGTATTAGGTTCTACCAGGAAATGCTTCATAGGAATTTCTTGCCAAGTACAAACGCTTGTAATGAACTTCTTGGAAAGATATGTGATTCAGGAGATACCGATAAGGCCAACAGCCTGCTAACCACTGCAATAGACAAGGGATTTGTACTGGATGAGGTGACCTACGTTCAATTAATTCATGCATATTGTGAGATGAACAACGTTCAGGATGCTCTTAAATTGTACTATGAAATGGCGCATCGAGGCCCTGATCCAGGATCGTTGACTTATAGTTTGCTTGTGAGATGTTTATGCAGATGCAGGAAGTATGATAAGGCAGAGAAAATTTTAAATGCGATGAAAGATAAAGGTTTGATCACATCTATGTGTACTTACAACACCTTAATAAAAGGGTGCTGCATGTCAAATGACACAAGGACAGCACTCTGCCTTTATGATGACATGATAAAGAATGGGGTTAAACCCAATTCTCATACTTATGCCGTGTTAGCTGAAGGAATGAATCGATTCCATACTTTTCAGAGCCCAGAAGAAGTGCTAATTAGCCTTATCGATCATGGCTGATTAGTATATTCTGGTGTACAGGTCACTGTCTATAAGTTAAAGCCAGAACTAGCCTCTTTTTCTTGAGACCAACATTTCATCCCTTATCCATGGCAGATATTTTACTTGATCCTGCAAAACTGCTCTCTTTTTTTGTGTGTTTGATTACATTTCAACCAACATTTCCCCCCAAATGGCATTATGAAACTATTAGAAACGTATTGAGGCTTATGCAGAAGAAACTCCCCAAGGTTGAGCCCTTGTTCTACTTATTTTTTGTTATGATACCATCCACATCTTATTCTCCACATGCTCTTGACAGAGGTTGGCCAATGCAGATCTTGAAAGTCAAGGGGCTTTGATGATATTGGTAATGAAGTGGCTGTGCTAAAACTTCAAATCCAGATGCCTCCATTCTTACTGAAAGGTGGAGCCGTGGTTTAAGATTTCTCCACATGCTTCAATTGAGTTATGCATTCATATACGATTTTGGGCTTCACATATGACATCTTGATGTGTCTGTGCCTGCTCAAAATTTTGTGGACGCAGCATTGGTGAATGAGTGTGGTTTAAGATTTCTCAACTCTCTCTCTCTCTCTCCTATAACCAGTTTGATATTCTGCGAGGTGTGTTCACGAAAGTGTTTCTTCTATTGTCTATAGGGTATCAAGCATGCTGCTACTAGCACTGAAGCTGAAGTCACCAAGATATTGAAGCAACTGATCTACTGTTAGATTTCTGATAAATGTTTCAGTTTTGAAAGAGATTAAAATAGATAGCACGGCATTAATTTTAGTAATTAATCCTTTTTGTTTTGAATAAGAGTCACCTGCATTAAATATTTTTGTTACAGATCTGTGAAAACTTGTGAGGTTTTCTATATTTTAAGAACGTGGTTGAATGGTTCAACTTTAGATTCTGCATATTCTTCGTTCACAAGTTTTGGTTGCTGGACTTTCCCTTTTACGGTTTTCTGTAAATTGCACTATCTGAAGATCTCTGAATGTGCATGTTTTCTTTCTGTTAAAAATGTAATGTAATTTTACTAATTTATGTACTTTGCTTTTTTCTTTTCCTGTACTCTCTGTCACACACGCACACCCCTCTCTATATTTGAGGTTTTATTGCTTCTTGTCTGTTTCACTTTGGAACTTCTCCTATTTAATGTATTGTGGATTTGTTTTGGAACTGTCAGTTGACTTTTCAATTAGAGCTTCACAAATCAATGATGTTCTGTTTGTGAGCCGCTGCAAAAGCAAATGAAATGCAAGGTGTTCGCTTCTGAACTCTTTAAGGAGTATATACCTTTGTGGTATTTGAAGTTCTCTGATTCATTTCTTGTTGCTTCTTTTAGTCTCACTTTTGAGCATCTTTGGCTTTTACCAGTAGGATGGATCATGAAGAGAAGCATATAGAAATTCTCTATTAAGAATGCTAGTATTAAACATCATGTTGCTTTTCTGTAGCGTCATGTTATCTGTCTCCTGGTACACATCATATGATCTATATCTGATTGGGTTTGGCGACACACACACAGAAAAATAATGAAGATTCTTAGATCTTCACATCATGTGGTCTGTAGTTATAAGGTATTGCATAGTTTATTTACCACATATACATACAAAGACATGCTTAGGCACGCCCACAGAATGGAGATCTTTAATCTTCACACCCCGTAGTCTGTGGTTATAAGGTATCTGTTCTTTCACTAGTGGCGTTAATTTGAAGAAACATTTCGTCAACTTTTAAAGTATTTTATTTTCCATTTCGTACCTATCTCTTTTTAAGGGTATCCCTCTGTGATCTCACTGACCATGATGACACAAAGGCCGGACTTACAGCTGCTCTGGCTTGCCTGCTGGTAGTAGAATGATGTGACTGTAATCATAAGGTGTTAACTGAGTCAGTTGAGATAGAGGCAAGATGTCAATTTGGGCCATTCCTCTGTTTAACTACGATTCACCTTCATAAAGCACTAGTTTTGCTTGATCAATAATTCAAATTTTCAAAATTCTGTAGAATCTATGCATTTTGCATGGAGATAATCTCTTATCGAATTTGTTTTTCTTTTCCCCCTAAATTAATGTTTAATTACTTATATTTTCATAGTTATCCTACCATCGTTTCTTATCATCAATTTTCTTAAATTTGCATTGATCTTCCCTCTCCTTTTTTAGTGTGTGTGTGTGTAAGCTGCATCCTGGTAGATGTGTATCCTTATGCTTTATACTTTTAACTGCTGAAGCTTCTTCTTGCAAGATTCTAATCATAGTCATGTCTATGCTGTGAAAAAGTAGGTACCAAGGTAAATCCGCAGTGAATGTTCGGAACTCGCCTTCCAAAAGCTCCTATTTTCACTCTTGTTTAGTTGCCTGCCAGGACGTTTCAGCGAACTTACAAAAAATGCAAATCTTTTGGGCAGACACACTCACAGCCTTTGGAAATAGTTTTACGAAGTTGATGACTCCAATGTTTCTGGTTTTATGCCCTGTTCTCACGATAAAGCAAAATGTCTGTCAATTAGCTTTTCCCTCTACTTGGGTGAGACGCTTCCATGACAGCCCGATCAACTGATCAAGATATTGCTGATTAAGTATCCCACTTCCTCTTTTTTGTGTTGGTAATTTTGAAGCTGATGATGTGGTGAACAATGTAGCTTAGTAGATGTCTTGGTTCATTCCCACATCATTTCTTTATGCTAAGGCTCCATACTGCTTACGTTTCTTTAGATTGAAGTTGCCTTTGGTTTTCTTGTTAGTACCAATTATTTTTATACCTCCCGGGACTTGACGTTGTTGCCTCCCTTTCTCTGTGCTGATGTTCCTGGAGAATTTAATTCAGCTGAAGGTTGCATCACCTTTACCGTTTGTAGTTGCCACCGCAAATTGAGGTGCAATTCTGAGAGAGATCCAAGGGAAACAAGAAGATAAAAGACGTTGGATCAGCTCAACGCACTTTCTCACTACATTACTTATTTTGTTTATGAATCTTTGTGTCAAGTGAATCAGCTGCTTACTGATTTATAGTGATTTAAATGGTGTAATGTACAAACTAAAGCCCACTTAGTGTTGTCCATCAGTCCCTCTGAACTGCGAGTATGAGCCGGGTACCTTATTGTCTCTTTCTAACAAGGCTGTCAAATGTTGGCATGCATTCTCGATTATTCTTACGCCCAGCACACACACACACACACTGAGGTTTGCGTACAAGGATGAAACACGAGCGCACCACCACGTGTGTGGCAAAGGTTTCAAAATTCCGCTCGTGGCCCATTGAAGGGGAAAGATGCAGATTTGCCCCCTAACTTATAACTTAGATTTGATGTGCTCATCGAGATGGACGCCGAAGTCGAATAAATTGGCTCTTGCCTTGGTGGCCTTTAGCACAAATTGCAAGTATCAGTAAGAGAGTGTATGGTCTTCATATTCTTTGCCTAATCAAGCACGAAAAGACTGACCAATTGGATACAGCCTTGATCAATTTGCTAGAAGTGTTGTGTTCGTGCTACCAATTTTACTATGATGATTGTTGTCATCCGGCATCACAGCCACCAGCGAGCCTTTCCCCAGCTGTGCGAGAGGAGTGATCGCCTTAATGGCCGACTGAGCGATGGGAGATGGTGAGGGAAATAGAACCATGAGTTTCAACTTTCTTTTTAGAGAGAGAAAGGAAGCTTTTAACATGTTGGTCGATTCATCCATGCATTACGCGCATCTCCCATGTTGACCATACGCCCCTAATAAGAGAAGTTCTTAACATTTCATATGCTAGGTTTTAATATTTTATAGGCTATATATATTGTGTTTTTGTCAAGCATGAGTTTGTGAACAATGATAAGGCAATAGACAATCGATTCTTTTCCAAGATTGCTGGGCTTCTCTTTTTAAGCTTCTTAAAGATTGAACTTGTTTTCTCTGTGATGCATTATTTTTTCTTCGTACTGAAATGGCTTCTCCCTCGTTCTCACTGAATTAATTTGCACCTGTGCTGTTTAGAGAGAGAGAGAGAGAGAAAGGTTTTTGAAAAGAAAAACTAAGAAATTACGTTTATGTTTACTAAGAGTGTGTTAGTGAGCCCTTTGATAATGTTAATAATACTTTAGAGATGGATTTAACGTTATTTCTATTTTTGCTCCTAGGTTATAAGTTTAGGAGCAAAATTTGCACCTTTTCCCCATTGAATATCTTCAAACAAGACTATTGCTTCTTTGACTTAAATGGAAGACTTGGGAGGGAGCAGAAAATGTATTGCATCCCTTCACTTTTGTTGTGAAATATCTTGTTGAATTCCTTTCGAGAAGTTGATAAATCTTTCGTCTGCCATAACAAGCATTCAAAAAATTCATGGAAGTTGCAGCAGAGGCACACAGAGAATTAGCTCACCTGGCGGGGCTTTCAACTCACAAGATGCAGATCATGAGTTCGATTCCCGTGGCATGCCTACTTGGCATCAACCTCCCTGTTTTAACCCAAAAAAAAAAACTCAGCTGAAATAGAAATGGCCGTTAATTTACATGAAAAGCCATAATACAATTAATTGGCCGTATTATTTGTCTAAGAAACTACAAAATATCATTCAGCAAGTCCACGAGCCAAACCAAGACGAACATACCATCATGCACGTTCGACTTAGATGGCTTAACAAAACAAACATGAACGGGCCAAACTGAAGCAAACAAGAAGCAGACTGATTCACTTACCAGCCATCAACTTTTTTTCCCAGTTCCTGACTCGGATCAAATTTTCCCCACATATGTTGAACTTCAGTCAAACGAATAGCCAAATATGTTTAAAATTACATGAAACTAAACTTGAATCCTTGCCTCTAAAGTCATTATTGCCTCCTAAACACAAACCTGGCCTGCAAATTTATCATTTTCTACGTATGTATTTCAGCTTAGAAAAGGGCCCCAACTTGGCTTTTTCTCATGTGTATGTATAGCATGTCTACTATATATATATACATTATGTTCGAAATGCATAATGTTTTTATGGTACATAATCTTATATAAATACTTTTACCGTTTTATCTTTGAGATCATTGATAGAGATTTGAACTGAAACTGTTATTGTACTTTTATACTTTGCAAACTTTGCATTTAATGTACCATGTGAGCCTTACATTTTGATTCATAATCATATTACCATGGTTCAATTCTTTGAGATGAAGATTTGAATAATTTTATATTTTAGTATATTATGCATTAAATGTAAAGTACAAAAGTATAATAACACTTTTAATTTAAATCTCTACTATTGATTTCAAAGATCGAATGATTAACATGTTTATGTAAGATAATCCACTCAAAGACATTATGAAGAAAGGAAGGAAGGTGGTTTCTCCGACTCATAGGTTTATAAGAAAAGGTAAACATCCTTAAAAATCAATAAAGAGGAACATGTATTTGCTGAACAAAGACCATACGGGTTTGACCATGAAGATCAACTGAACTTGAGTTTTTGTGGGTTTCTTTGATTGATTGGGACCTGGCCCAGGTTTGTTAACTGACCAGGACCCCGACTTTCCAGGTCGGGTTGGTGGGGGTTCCATATCTGTCGTCCTCGGTATGAATAGTCGTCATTGAGAAAACTAAGTGTCTGGAAACTTGCTGTGGTTTGAACTTAGGAGCCATGACACTGCATCGTGTCATAAGGGCGCACATGCTTCAGAGTATGTGGATCAGGACACGACAGAGGTCAAGTGAGAGTGTCCGTGTCAGTGTTGAGACCCACACAAACGATGGGGGCGATGCACTTTTCACTGAAAAGGAAAAGAAAAGCTACAACTTTTGCGGATGATGAAAGCATCTACCAACGTGAAGGATAAAGGACATTTTTTTTTAAATTTACATCAAAAGCAAAATCACCATCCTGTCAATGGTTTTCGGGTCCTTTTGTTCCTTTTCAAAAAATTGGAAAAGATGAAGACTGCACGTGTATGGAAAGGTTTTCGGGTCCCCTTTGTTCCCTCCTTAATGTTTTTTATACTGCCTTTTCCAGACACGAAACAATGATTGGTGGCCTCCGAATCCAAATATGAACTTTTTCTTTAGATTAACTATTTTTTTAAGCATGAAAAATATATTTTTATTATAACACACATGCAGGCACCCATAACAAGGCATGAGGGAAAGAGAAAAGGAGATAATTCAAGGAAGTTGACTGAGTGAGAATAGAAAGCAGTAATCTGCAATGTTTTCTTTGATGTGTAATCTAATATTATTTGAATTGGCATCCTATGATCATTGAACCTTTTCAAGAAATGATTATATTACATATGATTTAGACAATAAATACCCTTTCATTTGATAGGCAAGTTGGTTCAGACCGGTTTCAGACCCTGTTTAACGGGTCAATCCAAACCTTAGAATTGACCAGAACTCAAAATTGTGGGAACCAGAACCAGGACCGTTGTGGTTCTGTTAGGGGTATTTGATTGCAAGACAGGGACTACAGAACTGTAACTCGAGTCCCAATGGCCCACTCCTAAGGGTGGGTCACTTGTGGTCCTCCTAATCAGGTAAAAAGCAGGATCATACATGTCAAGGCCAGAGTCTTGATTATTATAGGTGCTAGAACTATAGTTCCAGTTCTGTAGTCTAGGCCTCGTAATAAATCAAACACCCCTTTTCGATTCCATCCAGTAGAGAACCAAACCGAAACAGGAACCAGGACTACCGGTCTTTGATGAGGGATCAATACGCAGCTCGATCAACACGAGGTTCAATTCGGACCCGAACGAGTTCTTGACCGTTGGGGGCCCTTGCCTTCTTCGCGGGAGCGCGTTGCTGACTTTGTAATGGCTGACGTCCTTTTCATTCCCTCCTCCCAATTCTTAAATTCTTAAAAGAAAAAAGTAAAACAGAAAAGAAGGAAATTTCTCAGAGTCTTCGTTCCGCGTTCCTTCGTATCGTCTCTGAAAAGGTATTCTTTCCTTTCCCACTCACCATCCTTTATTTTTTCGTTCATTTTCTGATTTCTTTGCTCAAAATAGCGATTCAAATCTACAAACCATTAATTCTGGTTAGTTTATTTTATTCCTATGTGGATCTTCTTAGAAATCCGCGTAGTCGCTATCGATCTCACTTAGTTTCTTGTGGTTTTTGTTTTTCTAACTATCTTTTCTTAAATAATGATGAGGAATAATAACAGAGCATCCGATTCCGGCTCCAAAAGAGTTTTTTTAGGGTTTTAATCTTCATGTCCTCTTCCCTCTTGTTTTGTTTTGAACGGTTACTTGTTTTCCTGTTGACGCTCTTCGTGGTGGAAACTTCTAAGAGACTTCTCTCTGCCACTGTCAACCGTATCTCCTTTCCATACTGCTTCTGCATTTCTGTTTTAGTTGCAATACTATACGTGGTACTCCTATAAATAGACGTAACCACCTTCAAATGTTTTGCTGTTTAGTTTTGGGTATCTTCAGTTTAGAAATTCTCGAATACTGTGCAGCTAACGACTGAACGTCTTTCTAATGACATTTGTGGGGTGATTGGAGGTCAATTCTTGTGTTTTTGATATTGGGGTTGGTGGGTGCAGTTCAATTTGGTAAACTAGCGTCAACCGCAGGGTTTGGTTAGCACTGCTCTTAGTAAAGATTCTGTGTTCTTAGTGCTTAATGTGGTCATGTAATAGGATCCTTTGCTGTTGAATTTCGATGATTAGGGTTTTGGTGTTATCTGCTGCAGTGGAATTTCCATAATGTGTTGTAGTTGTTTGTCTCGCTGTGGTAGCTTGGGTAATGTCTGCTTTGCTTGTTTTTGCTGTCCAACATTTCACAATATTTGAGACTTTTGTCTCACATTCTTAATCGAGTTCATTGGTTAATTTGCGTCTTGCTGTAATATATTGAAGAAGTCAGCCAAGAAAAGCTTGAGTGTATTCGACTTCATTCTATGCTTCTTGAATGAATGTCTATGGCTTGTACCGTTATGTCTCTTCGGACTCCTGGTGAGGGATAGGTTGTCTAGGACCTCGTTAATGCTACTGCTTCACAAAATAGCAGTTAAGAAGGCTCAGTAGAATTGCTTTCTTCAGCAGTTATTCTCTAAGTTGTTTCTGAACAAATAGGAAAAGTCAAAACTTCTGATACACTCCGGTATCTGAGATGGTAGGAAAGAGGACCATTAATGAAGAGGAAGATGGGTCGATATGCCCCCCTCGTGATTTCAAACAGCCAAGGCTTCTTCCTTCCCAACTGTAGGTTTAGTAGATATTGCTTTCCTTGTGGGAATCGTTAGTACTTTCGTGTTGGCATTTAATACCTTTCTCTTATTTACAGTGCTCTAAATGAAACGGATCAGAGAATACTTGAGACATTTTTGAGGAAACTGGTGAGTTTGCTTGAGGGTCAATTTCATTGTGGTAAAGTTTGTACAATTAAAGGAGCTTAACTTCATTCTTCAAAATGCATTTGTTAGGTGCGAGAGGAGGTGGAGCGCAAGTTAGTGTTCTACTACCATAAGATTTACAGGTGAGATTGGGTGCTTTATTCAGCTCGTATTAGTCTATCTACTGTGACCAATGCGAGTGTCTAATTTCACTCTAGTAAGAAAAGGATGTCAAATGAAGTACAACACTTATGAGTGCCTGACGACATAACATCCTCCTGTTTGCTAGTTTCCGTTCCTTTGAAATGTTATTGTTCTATAGGATCTAACCCCCCATGGTACAGAACACCATTATGAAACTGAAAATTGACAAGTGGAGGGTCCATAAGTGCCTGTCGGTAAATTGCCCTATCAATTCTTTGTGAATTTTTACTAGTTAATATTTGCAATAATTTAAAGATGACCTGAATTTCCTGTAAGCTGTAGCTAGTCATCCAGAGGGATTCAGTAGTTGTGGGAATTCGTCCCTAAATTTGTTAAGGCTCTCTGGGGTTCAGATCCAAGATGTTAAGTGAACTATAAATATAGAAAGTCGTAATTAATGCTATTGTAACCAAGCATTTCTCACTTTCTTCCAGGTTCCCAGATAGATGGATTGAAGCATCTGAAAGGAGCTTTCGGCTGCACTTTAATGAGAAATTGTCTCTTCCAATATTCACAGGTAGCAGGATTAAAACAGAGGGTGGAAGAGCAATACAGATTGTCATTCTTGATTCTTCTGGTGTGGTTATCACATCTGGGCCCTTGTCCTCGCTTAAAGTTGAAATTGTAATCCTTCGTGGTGATTTTGCAAGTGATGACCAAGAAGATTGGACTGAAGAAAATTTTACCACAAGTATAGTGCGTGAAAGAGAAGGGAAAAGACCTTTATTGATAGGAGATACAGTAATTTTGATGAAAGATGGGGTCGGAAGTGTTGGTGAGTTGAACATCACCGACAATTCCTGTTGGATGCCAAGCCGTAAATTCAGGCTAGGGGCCAGAATACTTCCTGGCAGTCGTGTTGCAGAAAGAATAAGGGAAGCGAAAACTGAGGCCTTTCCTGTTAAAGACCACCGTGGGGAATGTAAGTGTCATTGCTTTGCAACCTTTTTCCGGGTTTCCAAATTTATCTGTAATTACAAGGAGGAAACTTGCTTTGCTCTTGTTTTTGACAAAAGATGCTTGATTCCTGGGATAAATGAGCAACTGATGGGCTGGACTCTTAGTTGCATCAATTTATGATGAGGCTTTCTGTGGCTTGCATATCAACAGTTTCCATGATTTAAAAGTCAAATTGTCTGAAATGATTAAAACTTGCACCTTCTAGATGTATGTATTACCCAAGATATTTGATTTTCGTCATCTTTTAGTTCTTATGATACTTGAATATTAATATGTGGGAAGAACAATATACACCTCGTCTCTCTTTTGCATTGAACCAGCCTCCTTTTGTTGTATAACGTGTCCAAGTTTGATACATACTCTCACCTCTTGTCGAATGTATCTTAGTCATTGTAGATCTTTTGTACTTCTTTATTAATTGAGATTCTACACCAATAATGCAGCCTATAAAAAGCATTATCCTCCTACCCTTAATGATGAGGTTTGGCGGTTGGAGAATATTATGAAAGGCGGCATCTTCCACCAAAGGTTGGCAGGGAAGGGAATTAACACGGTTGAAGAGTTCTTGAGGCATTTGGTTGTGCATCCCGAGGCCCTTCGAAATGTAAGTGCTACACAAAGATGTGCGGAACTGTATCTTCATGATATCTTGCATTGGTTCGTTAGTTCTTTCTGTATGCAACTAATCTCTAGGTTGGATAAAATTGTAGGTCCTTGGAATGTCAAACAAGCAATGGGAGTCAACTATTCTGCATGCTAAGACGTGCAATGTTAGCAGTGATGTTTCCTTGTCTATTGCTGTTGGACATGATCACCAAGTTGTTCTTCTATTCAACTCCATCTATGAAGTCATGGGCATTCTATTTGATGGAGAGATTCGCTCCATACAAGACCTGGACATGGCTCAAAAAGTACTTCCAAATCCATCGACTTTTTATCATCTGAATTTGTGACAACTTTCGTGTCCCAAGTCTGTTCCTTTTAGTTAAATTTTCTTCTCTATTGCGTCAGATCTATGAATTTGGCAAATCCTGTCATTTGATTAGCTCAAGATTCACTTTTGTGAAGTATAGCTGAGGGATGGGCAGTTAACCATTTTATTTCCTATTCACTCATGATCTGGTCGTCAAGCATTGTCTACCTTACATGAGAATACAGGTCAACCTGGTCGTTATATTTCACTCATGATCCCGCCATTAAGTGTAGTGCACCTGAAGTGATAAGCAGATTTGGCTACCAAACTCGGCCTAATCATAAGTTGGAAGGATGGGACCTTTTCTCAAAAGTTTCTGATCCTGAGAATAGAGAAAAGGAAGGTGGATGCATTCGATCCTATCAGTAGGATGATCCACAATTCACTGTGTTCTGTAAAGAAAATGCTTCTTTAGTTGGTCCTTTTGACCAACAGTGACCAATCCCATAAGTGAACCACAGAATCTGTTATGTTATATGCTTTTTTCTTTTCATATGTATGAACTTAACCTGGATTGAACTTATTTTGTTTGATAGGCATTGGTGGATGATCTTACAAAAGAAGCGTACAGAAATTGGAGAACCATAACTGAACCACAGAAGCTGCCGATGCTTGATGATGATCCTTTTACTAATGAATCCAATCATAGCCTACAAAACCAACAGATTCAAATGGCAATGTTTGTACCACGCCAAGGTAATAGGCTTCACAGTTTTTATAAGTTTCATAATCGAACTTTCCCAAAGTTTTTATAATTTTTTCAATTAGCTCTTTGAATTATATTCAATAGAACTAGTGGTTCATGTTTGTTGTTGGATGGGACAAGTCAAAACAATACTGGAATGGAGAACCCAAACATGATGCAACAAATTGAAGGATTTGTATGTTCTTCAAAAGCGGAAGGAAGGATTTATGATATTACTTGATCATTTCATGTAAAACTTTTTGGAATTTTTATGTGGTTAATAGTTTCTTGTCAAACGAATATCTGTGACTTTGATTGCATATTTAATCTCTGTATTATAGCAAACAAATGGAGCTTTTCTACTACCGATAGCTCATCTGGCTAGAGGGTTGACTCCCAAGTTGAAGCTCATGTGTTCGATACTGTGGGCGTGCATCTGGCTTCAGCCTCCCTATTGTATCGAAAAAAGGATGGAGCTTTTCATTAGATCATGCACTTGCATTTTGATTGCTTGTGTCCTCTTCTGACTTTAGCAAATTCCTTTTCAAAATAAATTGCAAAGTCATTGGGAGCTTCTACTTTTAGTATGCACATTCTGAGCCCACTTTTCCCTCCTGTATTTACTTGTAGATCAGTCGGATAAGACACTAAGCATCATCCCTACTGCCAGTGTGGACTATGATCCATTTCAGCAATGCGATTTTATGTATGAGAACTGCTCTTATGAAGAAGATGCCGTTCATAAAGATAACTTGGAAGCACCTCAGTTCTCATTCTCATATGCCTTTCCGCAGAGTGGAAATGTGGGGTCTAAGAGTTTGTTGTTTCATCCACATGAGTGGTCATTGTTGAGCAATTCAGGCCAAGAGAGTCAGAATGTTTGTGGACAGTTTGATGGCCAAGGTTGGCGTCCCTCTTCGGCTTTTTCTGGCTGCATGTCGCGGAGTTGTAGGGCTACTTTGGGGTGGCTGAAGCTGAGGGCTGTTTTCTTGTGGGCCATTGTTGTTAGAAGGGATGCAGCTGCCAGAAAATGGGACAGAGTCTCAAAATTCTTGCAGTGCTAGCTCCTTGCTTTTGTCTTCTTTATTGTTTTTAGTGTGGGAAACATGTATATAGCTCTCAGACGGTGTCGTTTATGCACATGTACAGTGAAAGTTTTGTGATAATTTCCTCTTACAAATTTGTAGACTTTTTTAAGCATAAAATTCCAGAATCGTGTGCAAGAAAAGACAGTCAAGGGTGTGAGTAGACATGGCCGGTTTGGAACCGGTTTGACTGTTCGAATCGGAACTGGATCTCCAGTGAAACCACAACCGGCCAAATTGGCACTGGGAATCCCCGGGTTGGTTACAGTTCATGGTATCCAAGAAAATGGCCTGGAACCATAAACGGCGAGGTTTGAAACACTAAAAGGTTTCATATAAAAATTTCTAACACCTATTAACACAAACAAATCAGTACCACCACTAATAATTACTTCTCGTAAGTTAAGCACGACACCCTTGTAGAATGACACATCTTTATCCAGAAAATAGAGAAGCGTTAGAGTGATCATCTGTGGCAGCCTTCCTCGAATTGTTTCGTGTAGAGTTGATTTCATATAGGTGTTATTTCATGGTTGGAATATCTTAAATATACATGCACACGAAAGGTAGAACCAGAACCGAATCGGGTGGCTCAGGTTTAAAGTATGGTTCTGGGTCCGGTTTAATCAATTCTCATTTCAATTAGTTCCAGGCCCAGTTCAATTCTGGTTGGAACAGCTGAGAGGGTTCTAAACCGGCCATGTCTCCATCTAGTGTCGCTGTATGGTACATAAATGCTTCTAATGAATAAAAATATTAAAATCACGCTGGGCAGAGGTCACCAATAGGGCCTCTAGTTGGTGGCGAGTTTGACTCGTGTGTTGGGCTTCGGCTTCCCATTGTAACCAAAAATATTAAAATTTGAAGAAAACATTATGCCATCCCCAAAAATCAGAAAAGAGTTCAACCGGTGAGTTCGATATAATTGAAACAATTTTCGTGACAGTAATTTGACGAAAAATGAAGATGCTCATATGGATGAATAAAGAAAAAATTGTTACATAATAAGGTTATTAGAAACAAATTAAGAAAAAAATCGTTTAAGATGGTTTGAACAAAGGAAAACAACGAAAAGAGAAACTAGATTGTGAAAATATTAAAAGAGAAAGCGAGACCATAAAAATGTTGGAAGGAAACAATAAAAGATGACTTAGTGTATGTTGAGTTAAGAGTTAATATAGCCGTGATGGAGCACACAAACAAAGAATCCATGTAGCTGACCCATCTTAAACGAGAAAAAGACTGTTGTTGTTGAGGTGAGAAGGTGGGTCCGTGAGACCAATGACATAATTAACGTCACGGGTACCTCTTTGGATGCAGTTCCTTGTGGTACATAAACGCCGTCCCGGGTATAGAGCATGAAAATCGCCTTGAGTTACCAAACCGTGCCCTCTCTCCCTTTCTCTCTCTAAATGTTTCTTTTGACGGTTTCGAACCATCGGTACTTGATGGTCAATATTTAGCATGATTCCACAACGAATTTACGAATCTCCCGCTAATTGAGACCGTCAGTGAACTATCAAAAAAGAAGTAAGACCATCGGTGAAAGTCAGAGTTCATTCGTGAAGTCGGGGCTTTGCCCTGAAGGAATCCGCATTGGTAGCTGAAAAATTGCCGTTCGGTTTACTTCTGAATACGGAAGTGCTATTTACGCGCGCGAGCACACACACACACACAGAAATCAAATCAAATAATTTATTTACATTACTTTTTCTCCAACACTCTTTGACAAGGAAGACAGAAATTATGCGTAAGAGAGAGGAAGGGAAAATAAAAAGGCCAAAGCATCTTACAAACGAAACCAAACAGGATTCTCACAAAACGAATAAAGATCTCTTAAGACACAGGTGGGTGACAAACCACTCTCAACCCAACTCTGTCACCCACAAACCTAAGGGCCCACCATACGCCACCACCCCCTTCTATGCGCTTCAGCTTGTTCTTGGTAAGCTTTGGTCTTCTTTCTTACTAGTGTACAATTTCCTTACCACCATTTCTTCCATTGATTCCCGTCTTTCCCGCGGACCTTTTCCTTTCAGGTACAATAGGTGTTTTCTGCAGCGGCTGGCCGCCACCACTGGGCAGTTTCTGGGAGTGCGCCAGCCCATTCATATTCCTGAGTTTAACAAGCAACACCAAAGGGATGGTTATGAGAAGAGGACGAAGCAATTAGTATGCAAGGACAACAATGAACAGTAAATAAATCTGTTTCTCGTTGGGCATCTTTATGAAAAGGCATTGGCAAAATGAGCAACTATTGGTTCATAAACAGTTTCATCAACTCATCTGATCAACAATCATCAGGATTGTTGGTTCATCCAGAGGTAAAAAGTCTTTCAGTGCATGGGAAGCATTGTTATGACAGTTATTGGTTCATGCGGAAGCATTGTCATTAAAGTAGGTTAAGAAATCGGCGGACTGTTCGGTTAGTTCAACCTCAAGTGCAATATTCTCAAAGTTGCATAAACTCATATAGTGCATCTTTATATAGGGAAAGGAATTACCGGATATCCAGGCTTTTGCTTGGGAGTCTGGATTTAGTCTTCTTCATCCTTGAGGCACCACTGTGGGTGGCTTCGCGGCTACCAGGAAGGTTGAATTGCCACAGCAAATCTGCTTCAGAGGAATCACTAGTCCCAACCTCAAGCTCATCCATGTCATCTGTTGTCACTGAATCAGCTCTCCGTAGGATATTATTGTCATGGTTTTCTTTCCGGTTCATCGGGTCGAACTGCTCATGATAAACGTTTCTCGCATCAACAATGTATCTTCGGTAGAACATATCAGGCACGGGACTGTTGTCATCATTATCCCAACATCTCAAGGGAGTGTCCTCCCCTGATCCTTGGATGTCCACTATGACCTTGTCAACCCAATCCCCAAATCCTGCTTCCTTCTCGTCCACCTTATGAGCATTGCACTTCAAGCGGTTGTCTGACCAAAGGGGTGGGAATGAATCTGTAGACATTTCTTGATGGCCATGGCTACCTCCTTTCATCTTCCCTCCAAAAGAATTGCTTTGGAACTAACCCAAAGAAAAAAGGTGTTGGCTAAAAGCTAAATAGGTTACAAATTTTAGGAATAATGCCTGATTTCACTAAATTTCTGGATGATAAACAAGCTACATAATATAACTGGACGTATATAGACATTGTTATCAATCATGCTGACTTGAGACTTTGCAGTCAATAAAAATATGGGTGAGGCTCAAATTAAACCAGTCTTCAACATGAATACTGTGGATGAGGCTTAAATAAATTTTAGTGCAGCCAGGTAAAGAGCTTCAATTACGATAATATACACTAAATTCACAATAATGAAAACCGCATCCCACTAGCTCAGTATCAATCTCCTTTTCACCATGGCTAAAAGAAACAAAAGGACCCCAGAGAAGTACTCAACAAATATGGATATGTAATGATAGGTTAACGTACCATCAAACAGGTCTGAAGCTCAATAAGTTCCGTTCTAGAATGAATACAAGGAGCTTGAAATATGAAAAAAAGAATTTGTGAAATATCATAGTATTTATGGTAATGAACTTTTTGAAATTTTCATGGTTCTTTTTTCAGTTTTATCAACGAGGATGACATTGTGGCTGCTTATGATGGCAATATTCAGTTATATCCTCTCCCAATGAAAACATGAACGTTATTCAATGAGCAAAGAAGCATATCAATACCGTAAAGTTCCCCACATCCTCCATTGGCGGTCTATGACTACCATGACCACTCTGCATCGGAGATAGCAGGTTATGCTTGGACATCTGCATCTCAGGACTACATGTTGAGCTTGCAAGCAAATCAAGCCCGCCATTCTTCCTGGCAAGTGCAGTTTTAAGAGAAGCAATCTGCAGAAAAAAAGAGAAAAAAACATGTTATAAGTCCTTGTATCACTGAAGTGAACTGAGGAAATGGCATGAAATAGGAACAGACAGCAACCTGCTCTCGTAACTCTCTAACTTCACCACTCTCTTTGTTCATCCTAGCAGCACCAAGCTCAACAGTGGAAACCCGCTCAGCGAATTTCAAGGTACTGATTGTCTCTCCAATTGCATCCACTTCTGGACTGATGTGAACAAACATAAGGGTTTTTGCTTGTCCACCTGTAAAAAAATCAATCAGTTGTAAGATTCATGTATAAGTATGAGGTTTGAATTGTGAAGCGGATATGAATATTCATACTACCAAGTGAGTCTTGCAATAGTTGTGTAAGTTTGCTGTTTCGATAAGGAATATGGGAGTTCTTCTGTGCAAGAGCAGTAATCACATCACCCAAAGCTGAAAGAGACTTGTTGATATGTTGAGCTTCCTTTAATCGATCTCCTGTTACTTCAGACTTCTCGACCCTCTCACTTCCAGCTAAATCCACAAGATGCAAACGACCATGAAGTACGGTTCCAGAGGTTGTGTCTCTTCCTTGAACATGCACTGTTAGACAACTGCAGAAGTTCCTTTTGAATCAGTAGAGAAACAAGGCCTTGTTCGAGAAGGTAGGAACTTGGGATATATATATATACTGAGGGAGGTACTACGGCCTCCCTCAATATATGTTGTTGTTGTATATATTGAGGGAGGTCGATCAGGTTTTGAGGACTTGAACACTTTACGCTGAAATGATTGTTTGAGACATCCAAGTCGATCTAAGAATGGCATGGAATCTTTCTGAATTTTTTTCTTTTTAAGATTTCAACAAAATCCATGTAGCCGACCCCGTCTAGTATGGGAAAAAGCTTAGTTGTTGTTGTTACGATTTCAACAAAATTTGCAGCAAAACTGACGAAGGAATAAGATAATATTTTTTAGAGACAAAAACCAATGAGGCACAAAATTTTTTTTTTAATTATGCATGCGAAGAAAGTAATCCAACATTCCCCAGAAACTATATTAAGGAATCAAAACAGACCAAAAGATTGATTTCAGTTGTAATATTTGTGGAAATCTCCAGATAGTTTATAGTCAGCAATATTTGGCATTTAGAAAATGTCTTAAGTATTCAAACTATGAATTACATAAACTATCAGGAAAAGTGAAAACAAAATCTTCAATATCAGCAACATTCAATCTCATTTTCCGTCATGAACTTCAAGCCAAAGAGGACGCATCTCGATTTATGCAACTAAAAGGTTAGTATATGAAAGCCCAACATCACCTGTGAGATCGGCTACTCCGGTCATTGAGGGCCGTTGATCCAACTGCACGATTCCTTTGTCCAATGTTCATCAACTCAATGACCTCAGGCGTTGATGTAACAGGCACCAGGCTTGCTTCGGGCACGTTAACCCCATTTTGCTGAGAGCTATTACGAATTTCCAATGTATTTCCAAGTGAAGGAAAGAAAATGTATACAGTATCGTTTATATCAATATTAAGAAAGGAAACGTCCAGAAAAAGAAAAACCATGAAAAGGATATCTTTTGCTGTTGTCTGAGATAAGTAGATCTCTAACTTGTTCGTTGTAAATTTCAATCATCTGAACAGAAATAGTATATATGAAGGCATCTTTTCTATGTTCTGAGATATGAAATAAATCACTTAATGCACGGAAGTTCACTCCTTGGCTTTGCACTGTTATCTGTCTAGGCCCTGTCTGAAACATCAAAGTAAGAAGTTAGTAAATATCCACTCGCTCTTCAGAACATTTGATTAGAAAACAATTTTTACCATGGTGTAGGTTTTCCCAGCTCCAGTTTGTCCATAGGCAAATATACAAACATTATAACCATCCAAAACTGATCGGATTAAAGGCTTGGTGTCGGCAAACACCTCTTCTGCACAAACGCATAATCAGAAGTCATCAAGAAGTCCTGTAGACTGCCGAAAGGAACCAGCCAAAATGCAATGCAATGCTCGTTACCTTGAGAAGCAGAAGAGCCAAACACCTTATTGAAGGTGAATGACCTTCGAGATACTTTGTCCTGTTTTAAAGGGTTGGATATTGTAATACTTCCATCACCAATGTGTTCCACGGTGCTTACCCCATCTTGTTGACCAGGCAAGAAGGGTCTCACACGGCAGTATACTCTAATGCTACCTATAGCAAGAATAAGTAACAAGTTACAACATAATACGAACCTGGATTCTGGTTGAGTAATTTAAACATTTAGTCCATTTCAATTGGTTAACTCATGGCTAAGCGGATTAAGCCTCATAAAAATAATTAGTTCCCTTCTTGACAAAGCATTATAAATAGACTTTCATTGTATATGACCATGAAAATATTCTATGCTGCCTTACCTTTGAGATCCTGCACTTGATTATATAATTGTCGGTTCTCGTCAAGAACTTTATGATATTCAAAAGCAGCATGTGTGAGACCTTGAAGATGCCGGCCTGTTTTCTCATGAAAAATGAGTAATGTCCATAGCTAAGAGCATGCAATGGAGAGAAAACTCGTTAAGGTATCAAATAGACTTTGAGAAAGAACTTACCAAGATGATAGAACTCTTCACAGTACTTTTCTTGCATTAACTGAATGGCTGTTCTTGTACTCTGGAGGGCATGCTTTAATTCCTAAACATTGTGGTAAAAGTAGAATGTTCACCTTTGATATAAATGGTAGTGAACAAAACAGAAAAAAAACATCTTGTATAAGAGTGGACCAGAAGCAAGTACCTTGATCTCTTCTTCTTGTTGGTCAAACAGGAACTGCTTTCGCATCCAAGATTCATACCCTTCCTTCCTCTTCCTAGCTCCTTCAGATTCCACCTACACCAAAAATTAAGATAATCTAGATATTTGGAATGTATTGTTGAAATTACACACACTATTTCAGAATAACTTCAAAACTCAGATACAACAACAACTCATAATTTCAGAATAACTTCAAAACTCAGATCCTTAAATAAAATACAAATGGTCATAATGGATCAACTGAAGCCAAACATGACAAAAGAAATCATAAACAAAGATATGTGACAATACCGTTGTCTCACCACAAGCAGAAGATGGGGCAACTGAAACCTTAGCATTCGAAAGTGGTTTCTTATAATCAGATAGAACCAGATTGTTGAGAGTATTTCTTATCTGTTTGTTCAGAAAATATGATCTCCATTAAATCAAGTAGGCAATCAACTCCAAAGTTGAGTGGATATAGTTGTTGTCTTTCAGAGCCTTGAGCAATAATCGTCAGTGAAAGGCATACCTGCTCATTTTGGCTGGCAAGCCGGCATTCAAACTCCTCCATAACTTTCATTAGCATTGATTCAACAAGCTGAAATGGTGTCACGAAATTTAGGACAAGAATGTCAACAAGGATGCTCCCTCTCTTATCTAACCAGAGAAATAGATTTTGTCGACCAAAAGAATTGGAGATTTAATGTAAGAGCACTGAATCCACTCTTACAAATAGCCATGAGAAAGTTTGAGACAAATCTAAGAAAGGAATCATTTTTTTGGAAGTAAACTTACAGTAGGAACTTCTTCGGGTTTCTTGTCTGACAAAGCAGCACGAACAAGAGTATCAAGGGAGTGATTAGAAGAACCCTGTACATCATAATGTTTTGAGACTTAAATAAAGAAATTGTATATGCCTCGTATGAAAACCGAAACAAAATGATATATAAGCATTGATAAATGACTGACCTACCATTTTAGTAGATTCCATGGAAAGATCCACTGAAAATCCATTTGAATATCCACCAGTATTTTGCCCAGACATCGTGTTGGATTCAGCTTGTGACATGTTTCTATAAGTATTCATGAAAGGCTCAGAGTGTTTTCCAAACTTTAAAATACATTTTCCAGGGGCTGGAAGTTTCGTGCAGCTTCCAAATTTCCATGTTCCATTTGCTCCAGATTGTTTCCATTCATGATAGGATTTGAGAGCAAGAATGCAATTTACAACCTTTGCGCAGCTTCCACCCTAAAAAGTCACAAATCAAACCCAAGTTCTGGAAGTAACTAAGCACCATAAAGTTTTGTTATAGGAATAGAAACAAAAAGCAATTAAGTTGAGAAGTATAGCTGTAAAATTTTCACTTTTTTTTGGAGGAAAATGAGAAAAACGGAGAGCTTTTTTATCAGAATACTAAAATAAAACCAAATTGTGAAAGGCCCCAATAATCTATTTTGGGATCTCTTATTATAATTTTCTAACATAGTATGCTATTGAGATCGAAAAGTGTGTTTTTAACTGTTCTTCTATTTATATAAAATATGAACGCGTGATTTATGTCTACTACAGAATCATTAAACCTTCATGAGCTCACACATCTTAAATAGAAATAAAACCTTTTCTAGGTCAGATGCTTCAAATGATGGAAGCCCCATCTCTTCAACACCAACCAAGAAATTTCTCACGTTCTCAAAATATTGATATGCTGACAAAGCTGCGCCATCAGACAAATGAACTGAATCGATGGGATTCTCCACCACCTAAACAACATCAATCAACAAATACTCAAGACTTTAGCACCCAATAACATAACATCAATCAACGAGTACCCAAAACGTTAGCACCCAATAACATAAAAAGAGAAAGTTTAGTGGGAAGAGCAAATATTTTTCATTCATCTATTTCTCACCTTCGGAACAGCACCAGGTTGAACTTTATTAAGTACATTACAAAGAATCATTCCGTTCCTCAACCCAAGGAGAAATTCTTCCTCTGATGGGTCAGTTGGCAAATCTCTCGACCCTATCAGACCCTCCATTTTTCTCAGCCAAGTTGCGGCGTGGTGCCTTCTTGACACTGTAGGAGAAGTTAAAATATTTTTTCAACCAAGAGACTAACAAATCATTTAGAATCAACCAGAAGAATCAGGGACTACAGTGACACTATACTAAAAAGTTGGAATGTGTACTCAACTAATTGTATCAGAGACTCTAACATCACAAATAGAATGAGAATTTTGATGTTGTCCAACTTTCAGAATGTCTGAATAGTGCTAACATAGGCAAGGTTAGCATTGGCTTCTGCATTTCCACAGTAAATAATTGGTAACCAATGCACATCGTTATTGTTTCAACAGTCTGACTTAATCTGAGATTTTTAGTTCCATATAATTAGGAAAATGTATAATTAGTGTGGCAATGATTTTCATTAAAATTACATCTTCAACAGTCAACCATGCTCCAAGCCTAGATCAACAACAACAACAACTAAGCCTTTTCCCATACTAGATGGGGTCGGCTACATGGATTCTTTGTTTCCACAGATCCCTATCGTGTGCCATGTTAGCAGTTAACTCCCAATAAGCTAAAACATTCTTTATTGTTTCTTTCCAACACTTTTGTGGTCGTCCTCTACCTCTTTTAATACTTTCCAAATTTAGTTTTTCTAACCTTCTTACTGGTTCTTCTTATGATCTTCTTTCTATATGTCCAAACCATCTTAAACGATGTTCTCTCATTTTATCCTCTATTGGTGTCACTCCTAATTTATTTCTAATAACCTCATTATGTATACGGTCTTTTCTTGTATGACCACTCATCCATCTCAACATCTTCATTTCTGCCACAGACATCTTTTGTACATGTTGATGATTAACTACTCAACACTCATAACCATAAAACATGGCAGGCTTAATTGCTGCTCTATAATATTTTCCTTTTAATTTTAATGGTATCTTCTTATCACAAAGGATACCTAATTCTCCTCTCCATTTTAACCAACCAGCATTAATTCTATGTGTAACATCTCCATCAATTCTTCCATCACTCTGAAAATTTGATGCTAGGTATTTAAAACTTTCCTTTTGGGGAATGCAATGTGTACCAATTTTAATTTCTATGTCCTCTGAAGTAACCAAATGATCAAACTTACATTTCATATATATTGTCTTTGTTCTACTAAGTCGGAGGCCTTTGCTTTGTAATGTTTCTCTCCATAGTTCTAATTTTTTATTAACTTTTTCCTTAGACTCCTCCACTAATACAATATCATCTGCAAATAACATACACCAAGGTACTTCATCTTGAATATGTTTTGTTAACTCATCCATCACCATTATAAATAAGTATGGACTTAAAGTTGATCCTTGATGTAACCCAATATTAACTTCAAAGAAGTTTGTCGTTCCTTCATGAGTCCTCACACATGTTTTTGCACCATCATACATGTCTCTTATAAGGTTAATATATGTCAATGAGATACCTCTTTTTTTCAAAGTTCTCCAAAGAACCTCCCTCGGTACCCTATCATAAGTTTTTTCTAGATCAATAAATATCATGCTCTAAAATGTTCCATAAGACGTCTCAAAAGGTGAATCGCTTCAATAGTAGATCTGCCTGGCATGAATCCAAATTGGTTCTCTGTTGTACTTGATACTTGTCTTAACCTACGTTCGATAATTCTTTCCCATAATTTTATAGTATGACTCATTAACTTGATACCTCGATAATTCGCACAATTTTGAATGTCTCCCTTGTTCTTATATATGGGTATAAGTGTACTTGTTCTCCATTCCTCGGGCATCTTTTGGTTTTTCCATATTTCATTAAATAGTCTTGTAAGCCAAGTGATTCCTATTTCTCTTAGTATTTTCCAAACTTCTATAGGAATATTATCTGGTCCTACCGATTTACCACCCTTCATATGTTTAAGAGCCTCTTTGACTTTATTCTTTTGAATACATTGATAGAAATTGTGGTTTATATTCTTTTCTGACTTGGCTAAATCTCCTAAACTAATACTAACATCTTTATTTTCATTAAAAAGCTTATAAAAATAGTTTTCCTATCTATTTCTTATATCATCATTTGCCACTAGAATTTTTCATCCTCGTCTTTTATACATCTAACATAATTAAGATCTTTAGTTTTCTTATCTCTAGCCCTAGCTATCCTAAAAATATCTCTTTCACCCTCTTTTGAGTTGTGTTTTTTATATAAGTCCTCCCAAATCTTAGCTTTTGCTTTACTAACAGCCGTTTTCGCTTCCTTCTTTGCTTTCTTATAAGCTTCTAAAGTTTCACACTTCACTAGTTTTCTTAGCATAATGTAATTTGTAACATGTCCTCTTTGCCTTGATTTTATTTTGTACTACTTCACTCCACCACCAAGCTTCTTTTTGTGCCGGTACACCTCCCTTAGATACCCCTAACACATCTTTTGCCACTTTCCTAATATGTATAGCCATATTGTTCCACATATCAAAGGGTGTGCCAACATAATTCCAAACATCTCCTTGAAGGACTTTCTGTTTAAATATATCTTCTTTCTCACTTTTGAGGTTTAACCATTTAGTCTGAATAGCTCGATGCACTCTTCTCTTCTTTGTCCATTTTTTTATTTGTAAATCCATAACTAAAAGTCGATGTTGGGTGGTTAAGCTTTCTCCTGGAATTACCTTCCAATCTTTACAACACGCCCTATCTTTTTTTCTACAAATAAAGTAATCAATTTGTGTTTGTGATAAGCCACTCTTATAAGTAATAAAATGTTCATCTCATTTTTTGAAGATTGTATTGACTATAAAGAGATCAAATGCCATAGCAAAATTTAAAATCTCCCTACCTTCTTTGTTTATATCCCCAAAACCAAAGTTTCCATGAATCCCTTGATATCCTAATGCCTCTTTACCGACATGTCCATTTAAATCTCCTCCTAAACAAATCATCTCCCTTTGTGGAATCTTTTGAAACACCTTATCTAACTCTTCTCAAAAAACTGTTTTTATACTATCTTCTAGTCCTACTTGGGGTGCGTAAGCACAAACTATATTCAAAACCTCTGCTCCTAACACTAATTTCAATGTTATGATTCGGTCGCCATATGTCTACTACACTCTCCTTTAAATCTTTATTTATGATAATACCAACTCTGTTTTGAGCCTTTTCTTTACCTGAGTACCATAATTTAAAACCTTTATCCTCTATCTCCTTTACTTTTTCTCCAACCCATTTTGTCTCTTGTAAACATATAATATGAATCTTTCTCTGAATCATAGTATCTACCACCTCCATTAGCTTATCTGATAATGTTTCGATATTTCAAGAACCAATACGAATCTTATTATCTAGGATTAGCTTCCTTGCCCCCCGCATCCGTCCATAATTAAAATGCGGAGACCCTCTCTAAAAAAATTTCACTACATTCGAGCGGCAATATAGCGGGACTAACTTCTTTACCCACACCCACCCATAACGTGGGAACCCTCTCTGCAATTGATTAACTACATTCGGGCGAAAATATAGTAGCCCTTGCTTACTTCTTATTGCATTCGGGCTCTGCAGCATGTCGCTAGGTGGAGACTCCCCAAAGGAATGCTCATAATTTTTGTAATCCATGTTATAAAAATCCGACGAAGTTTTACGTTATTGGAAGCCTAACACAACCCTCCTCCTTTATCCGGGCTTGGGACCGGCGATGCAAGGGTGATCCCTTACATGGGCGGAGTTTCTCCAAGCCTAGATCAATAAGAAAAATTGATTAATTTCATTTATTTCATTTTAACGTGTTATATATATTTGAACATCTATATTCACGACACTTTCTCCTAAATTTTACTAATGAAAATTTTCAAACGGATATGCATGAGAGGGAAGACAACATTCAAAGTTTTAAAGAAAACATAAGAATCTTGAATAAAAAAAAAATACAAAAAAAAACATATTATGTCAGAGGATAAAGTAGCAAAATATGAGAGATTATGCTATCTTAATTAGCAGGAGTACATAGTCTGTGGTTTCAAAACAAAATGCATCTCCACTTTCAATAGGAAAAGTATGAAGACGGATTTACCAGCAACAAGGTTCGTGGAATACGAGCTTCTTTTTGGTAAACAATTTTTGCTTAAAGCGTCGACCAATTTCATAGTTTTCTATCCAAAAACATGGCTATTCCGACAAGGATGATAATACATGAATCATTCTGGTTTGACTTCAAAATTTCTGCTATCACGGTTTAGTGGGCACACACTCAGCAGCGGAAAGTCCTCCTTGAGTTTCAGTACAAAAAATGTAATTAACCAAGACGCGCTTCATGATATTGAGAGATTTCGAACATGAAACTGAGAACTAGTCGACCAGTATCAGGATTACTGCCTATGCTTCTCGCTTTTGACAGCCCTAGGCTGCAACCGCATTTCCCGGAAGTGACCCAAAGATGACATAGTATTGCCATGTTGATTGTGCAAGCAAATTTATTCACGTTAATATTGACGAATTCACGTTAATAGATAAGATGAGAGAAATAAAAGGTTATAGTACCTGACTCCTCTGCCCTTCTTGAAGCAAGAATATCACTAAACCCGGCCTTGTGATGCTGAAGAACATCTTCTACCAGAGAAGCACAGAATGACCTTCCTCCATCCGCAGAATTCATGTCCATCGTGAAGGAAAAGATACTCTCAGGTGCCATTTTTTCAATCGGAGGGTCCTTTCGGGGCGTAGAAAAGCAGAGAACCCTATAGCGTCACGAGACTCATATGAGTCAAATTTTGCAAGAAAGATACTCCTTTATGGACAAACCGACGAAAAACGATCGAGAGTGTGTGTGTGTGTGCGAGAGAGAGAGAGAGAAGCGGAAGAATGTAGCCGGAAAGAACAAAGACACTCTCAATCAAGAGTAACTCATGAGTTTAGCGGTTGGAGAAGGCTGAATTACCTATATATCAAAGCTTCGGACGGTTACCATCCAGCACATAGATCAACGACGAAGATCCTTCCCTATATCTACTAAACAAAATGGTCCCCGACCAGACATTACAAAACAGAGAGGATGCTAAACGGAAGTTTATAAATCAAACAGCACGAAAGACACAACGAATTTAAAAGAATTCCCGACAAAGAATCGAACTCAATCCCAAGGAAGAAACGCTACACCAGAGATGAAAAAATCTCTATCTTTGACAAGAATTTGAGAAACGAAAAAGGAAATAATCACGGATATCGAGGAACACTCCCGATCTAGAGCTTCTGATCACGAGGAATATCCCTCCTTTCGGGATGAACAACTCGGATAGAAGGGACGGACAAATACGAGAAATTCCTTCAAAACTCGAAAATTCGTCAATGGCGGACGAAATCAGAGATCACCCGCGATCCCGGGAAACGATGAATTAAGGATTTCCAAATCAAACAATTAGAAAGAATGAGACAAGATCGGTCGTCTTCCTTCCTCCTTTTCCTTTCAATTTCTGCAGCCTTCTTGTCGCCGTTTTTCCGCTCTCCGCTACTCAGTGTAAGACTCTCCGTGCCTTTCAAAAGCGAAATCCGAACCTCGTTCCTAACCTCAAGCTTCAGTACACGAACCTAATTCTTACGGAATTACGTAAATACCCTACTTCTCAAACAACTCATCCTCTGTCCTTTTGTCTTCACGGTTACGTAAAACCAACGCCACAAACTTCTTTGTTGGGCCCAGATGGCATGGTTGGCATTTTCGATATAGATTTGAGCAAAGTGGTAGTTGTATCCTTTTTACTTCTACCCCTTTCTTTCGTGATTAACCCGCGTCGATTAAGGTGAGTTGCATGCTCACTAAGGGCAATTTGGTAAAACGCTGACCGCCTCATTAGTGACGTGCTCCTTTACTTCCTTTCGGTGGAATCACCAACAACACATGCATAAAAAATTGACTTAAATTTTTTCATCATTTCCAAAAATAACGATCACGTCCTCACTAGGTGATTGTAGAGGGGACAGATGAGTCATTATTGAATAAGTCGGAGAGAATTCAGTCTTACGTTCCGGCACTATCCACGTGGCACCGAGTATCACGGGTGCTTCGTCTACTTTTCATTGGCTGACACGTTTTAAGAGTTACACGTGGCGAAAATCAGAGCTGGAGGACGGACAGATCGACGTCTAATTGGCTTTCGAAGGAGACTGGGTCCCACCTCGGCGAGGAAATCGAGTAAGCATCAAGTAAGTTTCTGAATGACACGTGGCGAAAATCGGAGCTGGAGGACGGGCAGATCGACGTCTAATTGGCTTTCGACGGGGACTGGGTCCCACATCGGCGAGGAAATCGAGTAAGCATCAAGTAAGGTTTCTATGGTAGTATCGTCATTTTACCTACGCTTCGGGTTCGGGAAAATACACGAACAGAGGTAGAGAACGCCGTTGAGAGATGGTACGGGTTTGACAAAGTGTATGAAATAGAACGGCAATCTTTTTACTCATTTTATGGCAGATTTTACTAGATTATTTTTATAGTTCATGCAATCGTACGGACGAGCCAAGATGATATTTAATGCAAATAATATGTATTAAATATAATATAAAATAAACAATTTTATTATCACCGTACGATTGGTTGGACAAATAATGGCTCTCGTACAACTCTCTCTTATATAAGATATATATATATATATATATTTGGTTGATAGCTTTTCACATTTATTTTTGAAATTTTAAATGAGAGAAAAAATAAAGAAAATTGAGGTATGCTATCAAGATGATATATCAATACACATATGAACTTGAAAATATTTTTTCAAATTTCCAAGAAAACAAGTATATTTACATACTTTATTTGATCTTTGAAATTTAGTGTATTGGTACACAAAATCAAGTCTCCTTACTTTTAATAGTACGAGCATTTGATCTTTTTTATCCAAATTTAGTGTATTGGTACACAAAATCTAGTATTCCTACTTTTAAGATTAAGAGCATCAATTGAAAAGTTATAATAGTATTTGAGAACACTAAAGATAATTTTATTGTACTCATGTAAAAGTCGATGAGTATAACTGTGTATACATAAGGATCTAATCTCTCTTTATAAATATATATAGGAAAACCGGCTCCTTGTAAATCTAATCTCTTTCTTTATATATATATATATAAGAAAATTGTCTCCTGTGCAATAATGATATTGGTTACTCTTGTATCACTATTTGATTTTCCGTGGTATGAGTATAATTTAAAAAGTTTAAAAGTTTTTTTAAGAATAAGAAGAACAATGTTATTATATATAGTTGATTTGCTGTTTTGAAGTATGGTTCGCCGCATACCTTTCTCCACATGTCTTTTAGGGGTTGAGTCGTATAGAGGGGTATAATCAAGCCAACAAGCTCGACTCAACTCATTAAGAAGATATTCTACTCGGGCTCAAACCAAATGAGCGTCAACCTTCGATCTTCAGGCTTCAGCTCAAGCATAAGTACGCTCCTAAAATTCAATTAGGCCCTCGATCGAAAAGATCGAGTCGAGTTGGAGTTTTTCTCGAGCCGAACTCTCATAGCTCATCAGTAGCTCAGCTCACTTGTTTCGCTACTCAAATATCTTTTTTTTTACCTGTTCTTACATGAAAAGGCCCACAAGTATTAAATTTGAGATGAAATATTGTATTTTTGAAACACCCAATTTTGAAAGAGGATGGAGATACCAGCTAGATCATCCCAAACTGGCATTTATTACCATTTTATAAATATAAATAAAATAAAATACCAAATATATAATGCTGTATTATTGCATTAATCGTTTTAAAGTTGTTTGAACAATTTAAGTGTATCTAATACATCAACCTTTTGCTGATAATAAGCAATTTAAGGTGGATTAGATTTGCATCATGTTAAACAAAATGGATTAAGATCATGATATCGTTATATACGTCTTTGTGTATTCTTGGGTGCCAAGTACATTTCCATTAGTTCAAAATTTGGAACCGTAATCGAATCGGTTTGAGGTCGGTTCTAGTTTGAGTCTGGAACCACCAGAAATTTGTAATTTTTAAAAAAAGATTTAAAATTATAGGAAAATAAAAAATTGGAACCAACAATTTGAAACCACCGGTTTCACTGGTTCTGGATTCAACCAACTCATGACCCAATTCGGTTCTAGTTGAAACCGCCAAACCGGCTTGGAACCGACCGTGTGACTCCCACGCTTCGTAATCAAACACCTCCAATTTTATGGCAGATTCATGACTTCCACGATAAAAGGTCATAATTTGTTGACCGGCTCATCCAACGGTCTGAAAACACACACTTCCGATAAGAGAATGCTTCATGTGTGTGTGCGTGCGCGTGCGCGTGCATTTTAATTTTTTTGAGGGAGGTTAATTCAATTCCTACTGAAAATTTGAGTATTTGAATATGCTAAATGTGGGTCTGCTTCTTCTTCTTCTTTTTTTGATTGGTTATCTGGAGTAAGGCAAAACCTTATATGAATCCGACCCTGGGTATTGAACTTGTGATCAATAGCAACGAATACATGGTCAGTTCCGGTTCTCCCATACCTTGATTCGTAAGAGTACCGGTGGCTCCCATTTGAGGCTTAAACCACCCGAAACCAAACAAGAAGCATAAATAAAAATTAAATTAAAATACATATACACACAAATATATATATATATATATATATATATATATATATATATATATATATATATATATATATATATATATATATATATATATACATATATGTGGTTCTCATAATAGAGTTTTTCCTTTTCTTAAATACTATAATATAATTCTTGTGTTTGAAATCTCCATTCACTTTTTTAACTATCCACTTCTTATCTTGAATGCGTAAAACATGGGTCCTTCTCCTAATGATGATCTCTACTAACTCTGTCATTTTACTTGTTAATGTAAGGTTTACGATCCTAAATTAATTCCATTATCTTGTATCCGTTCATGTTCAATATGTTCATTTCCATTAACATGCAAATATGATCAAAATTGGTTAAAGGTCTTCGCATATTCAACATGAACGGATACAAGATACAACAACAACAACAACTAAGCCTTTTCCCATACTAGACGGGGTCGGCTACATGGGATCTGTGGAAACAAAGAATCCATGTAGCCGACCCCATCTAGTATGGGAAAAGGCTTCGTTGTTGTTGTATCTTGTATCCGTTCATGTTGAATATGCGAAGACCTTTAACCAATTTTGATCATATTTGCATGTTAATATAGCAATTACTAGCTTCCTTACTTATATATGTTTACGATACAATAACCCATCTTTGTAATTGGTTCAACATTCGGTGAAAACGTAGAGATCTTTATTTTACTTTATTATTTTATTATGTCTAAAATCCTTATTTATGGACTCCCCAACAAAATTCTCATAAAGTTTACAACAAAAAGTTCATTATAAAATTTGAAGTCCATAATAAACTTGAGCTACGACCTAATGGGCCTTAAATATGTCTACATAAAAGTTTTATACATTTAACTAAATGAACTAATACGAGCCGAACTGAACATGCAATGTTAGTATTAGCTCGAACAGATGAAAATCCAGCTCATGTTCGGTCAAGTTAGATCATTCATTACTTATGATCATAATCAAGCTCGATCAACTGTGCCAGTAATTATATTTTTTGAAAATGAAAATGGCGGGATTTCAACTTCAGGCGTTATTAATTCGTAATTTATGCACATTTATATTATGTAATAAAGCCCTATTTTCCCTAATTTTAAAAATAAACAAACAAACTCAACACCCAACTGTAAAATTTCATATTCAATCTAGACTGATATTACCAGAACACCATTGAGTCACACGAGCCAGAAAGGTGGTTCGATGGCTAACATACTCTCTTTTCCTGAGCCATATTGTTAAAGTGAAGGGCTTTTTCGGTCCTTAATAAAAGGGTGGGATATTAATAAAAGGCTAATGGCATTTTAGTAACTCGGTCGGTGCTTGAGCCCCTAACGTTCGAAAATATTTGAATTCGTGGTCCGGTTCCCGAACCTGAGACTCGAAGGTTCGTGGAGGGAAAGGGTCCCACACGTTGTGGGCCCACTCAGGCACCCCCGGCTCCGGGCAAACCTGCCGGGGCGGGTGGGCCCTATACTCTGGTTTTGGACAGGATTAGCCTTTGACCAATGCGGACCAGGGTGAAAAATAATGCTGTGAGAAAGCTCGCAAGCAAGACCCAATGAGGAAAGTGTTGAGCCGTTGGATTCAAGGATGGAAGGCACAGATTTATCTGAGAACTGGCAAAATGAATAGTGTCAAACATGCCTTGACGTGCAGTAAAAAGTAGGTCTTTTTATCTTATTACTATTCCCACCCTCGGAGCCTGTCTGAGCGGTGAGCGGTTGGATTTGGAATTAATGTTCAGGTACTGTACTCTCGACCTTGCAATCAAACACCCCAGACTGAACTGCTCCCTTCGTTTCGTGTTTAAGTTTGGTTTCAGTTTTACCAGTTTCAAGTTTGATTCAGGTTTTTTTCCAAGCCAATTTAGGTTTCAGTTGGATTTGAAAATTTCATGAGACAAAGGTGGGAAGTTAGTGCTGAAACAAACATGAAAGAGGTCCTTTCCCAAGAAAGTTTTTCTTAGTGCTGAGACAAACATGCCAAGAGAGAAAGTTCGGTCAGGTGTTTGGCATTCAAATGATCTTTCAATCCAAATCCAGCTTTTCTAGGGGAAACTGCTTCACACCACTCTCCTGGGAAAATCTTTCTCAGGAAATGATGATTTTAAAGAAACCCAGATCTTTAAAAGAATTCAAACCGACTGACATCATCCAATTAATAGACAAATCGTGCTACTTCACAGCAAATTCTAAAATAATGTCGGAATTCCCGACTTAATTTATTATGTGTAAGTGTATAATGTATAAACACACAAATGAACAAACATATATTATGTGTAAGTGTATAAAATATGCACAAATTTTGAATTTTCAAATTTTGAATCATCTGACTTTAAAAAATTAAATTATTTATACTAAATTTATAGATAATTTGATTTTAATTAAAAGTACAGAACACCCATACCCGTGGGCAAAAAACGGGGGAGGTTTGGGTATGGACCCGAGTATAGGTATGTAATCCCCAATCCACCCAATTGCCATCGTTAATGTAGTTTCAGATTTTTCATATGCAAGAATCTAAGCATGAATCGGACCCGGATCTGATCAATTCACGATCCATAGTTTTAAGAGTCCTTTCTAGACTAAATCCTCCTTTATGAAAACTGAAAGTTTGGGCACAACTTGATCCATTCTCTCTTATCCCTGGAAAAGATGGTGCCCAAATAGTCAATAGATTGGATCGGGTCGGGGAATCTGATCCAAGAAGTCAGGTCCGAATGCTTATTTATCTAATAGTTCTAAACATGGTGAAAATGTTGGGCTGCTAAACGAGTGAAATGAATAGAGGAAAGGGTGTTTATGGCTCGGCTTATCGGAGACCGACCGAGCTCGTAATACGGGTGAGCCTAAAGTAAGAGCCTTCGCCTTGGTGGCTCGGCTTATCAATAACTCATCCTCAACGAAAAGAATTGGTCCGAACATGTTCAAAGGCAGCCCTTTGTTCAAGCCAAATAGGCCAGAGCTCAGCTCATATTGGCTGATGCGAGCACACTGATATGCAAGATCCACCAAGAACCAATCTTTATTATTTCAATGAGAAAAAGGTTAAATGTGAACTAGAAAATTGTATTAATTTAACTTAACAAGCCTTAAACAAGCATAAATTAAGCCAAACAAGCATCATGGTTTCTTCTGAATCTTCTCTCTCTCTCTCTCTCTCTGTGTGTGTGTGTGTGTGTGTGTGTGTGTAGGGACTCCCTTTGGAGGTGTCTTCCCTGCTCTCCTTTCTTGTGGAGCCATGGTTTTGCCGTTGCTTTAGGAGGCAAGGTGCTTTAGTTTTTACGAAGGGAATCAAATCCTTCCCCTTTGATTTGATCAGCTTGTCACGTAAATAAGTGTTAAGTTGTCAATATGAATTGGCATATGATTTCTTTGCTTATAAAAGAAAGAATAAGAGGGAATGTCATGATGGAGCATGTGAGCGGCACTGCTCAATCCCAAAAGCCATTGAGCTGTAAAACCATTGCTTCTAATGAGCTGGCCTCATCCCTATTCACCCTAAAATAAAACTGTGAGGTTACACTCATGCGCAGACGCATGCGCACGCACACACACGCACAACAATCATGGATCATTTACGAGGAATATACCTGATGCAATTTTCGATACTTGACCATGTATTTTTTCAATAAAGATCATTGAATTTAACTCAAGAAAAAGATGCTCAATTATTTCCTTCCAATACTTAGATTTCTTATATAGTAGATAAATCCGATAAATTTTGACTTTCAGTAAAGCAAAATCCAAAATTTGAGAATTTATATAAAAAAACTTAACTCAAAAGAAGGTGAAAAAAATATTTTTATAATAACTAAGGGTCGAGATAAAAAAACTAAGGATCTTACTTTTGTTAGATGTATCAAAGATGAGGATGAGAAGAATTTAGTGGTAAATGCTGATATAAAAATAGATGAAAAATTATTTGTATACACTTTTTAACAAAAATACCGATGTTAGTACTAGTTTAAGAGAGTTAAATAAATTAGAAAAATATATAAATCATAATTTCTATCAATGTATTTAAAATAATGAAGTCAAAGAGGCTCTTAAACATAAGGTTGATAAATATGTCGGACTAGATAATATTGTTACAAAAGTATGAAAATTTCTAGAAGATACGGTGATCACTTTGCTTATAAGGCTATTTAATGAAATATGAAGAAAATAAAAGATGCATGAGGATTGGAGAGTAAGTACATTTATACCTATATAAGAACAAGGGAGACATTTAGAATTATGTGAATTATCAATATATCAAGTTAACAAGCCATACTATGAAAAAAATTATTGAACATAGGTTAAGACAAGTATCAAGAGTAGAACAAAGAACCAATTTGATTCATGCAAATTTGTTGGACTAGATAATATTTCTATAGAAGTATAAAAATTCTAGTAGAAATGACAATCACTTGGCTTAAAAGACTATTTAATGAAATATAAAAAACCAAAATATGTCTGAAGAATGATGACCGAATGCACTTATATCCATATACAAGAACAATAAACACATTCAGAATTGTGTGAATTATCGAGGTATCAAGTTAATGAGCTATATTATAAAATTATGAGAAAGAATTATTGAACGTAGGTTAAGACAAGTAAGTATAATAGAGAACCAATTTGAATTCATGCAAATATGCTTGATTAGATAATATTTCATACAAGTATAAAAAATTCTAGTAGAAATAACAATCACTTCGCTTACAAGACTATTTAATGAAATACGAAAAAACCAAAATATGCCTAAGGAACGAAGAGATAATACACTTATATCCATATACAAGAATAAGAAAGACATTCAAAATTACAAAAATTATCAATGTATCAAGTTATTATGAAATTATGAGAAAGAATTATTGATCTTAACCTACATTCAATAATTCTTTAGTTGTTGAAATTATTGGTTCTCTATTATACTCGATATTTTTCTTAACCTACGTTCAATAAATATTTTCGATACTATGTTGTTATTGGAAAGATTTATTGAACGTAGGTTAAGAAAATATCGAGTATAATAGAGAACCAATTTAGATTCGTACCAACACGTTCAAACATCGTATGAAATATTTTAAAGTAAAAAAAAGAACCTTCACATTGTATTTATTGATGTAAAAAAATCTTATGATAGGGTGCCTAGAAATATTATTTAAAGAACATTGAAAAAAAGAGTTATCTCATTGACATATATAAATCTTATAAGAGACATGTATCATGGTGCAAAAATATGTATGAAGACTCACAAAGGAATGACAGACTTCTTTAAAGTTAATATTGGGTTACATTAGAGATCAACTTTAAGTCTATATTTATTTATATTGGTTCTTGATGAGTTAACAAAATATATTCAAGATGAAATTCTTTGGTGTATGTTATTTGCATATGACATTATGTTAGCGGATGAGTCTAAGAAAAAAGTTAATAGGAAATTTGAACTATATAGAGAAACATTAGAAAATAAAGGCTTTCAATTTAGTAGAACAAAGACATAATATATTGAATGAAGTTTGATCATTTAGTTACTCTAAAGGATATAAAAATTAAGATTAAAACATATTGCATCCCTCACAAGAAAAGTTTTAAATACCTAGGATCAATTTTTTAGAGTGATGAAAAAATATATGAAAATGTTAAGCATAAAATTAATGTAGGTTGATTAAAATGCAGAGGGGTGTCAAGTATTTTATGTGACAAGAAGATACCACTAAGTTGAAAGGTAAATATTATAGAGTAGCAATTAGACCTCTTATATTTTATGGTTCTTAGTGTTGGGCAATTAATCAACATATACAAAAGATATACGTAGCAAAAATAAAGATGTTGAGATGGATGAGTGATCAAACAAAGAAAGGCCATATACATAATGAGGTTATTATAAACAATTGAGAGTGACACTAGTAGAGGATAAAATGAGAGAATCGTTTAAGATGGTTTGGACATGTAGAAAGATGATCAAAGCAAGCTTCAATAAGAAGGTATAAAAAACTAGATTGTGAAAATGTTAAAATAGAAAGAAGAAAATCACAAAAGTATTGAAAAGAATAATAAAGAATGATCTAGCTCATGTTGAGTTAACTGTCAACATAGCATATTATAGGGCTCAGTGGAAACAAAGAATCCATGTAGCTGACCCCATCTAGTATGTGAAAAGGCTTAGTTGTTGGTGGTGTACTTAGGTTTCTTCTTTAAAGTGTTCAACTTCTACTTTTCTTCACCATTTTACCAAAAGTTTGATTAGTTACCTTTCCAAATGTTCAAACCTTTTCAATCATACCTCTCATGTCTTATCTTGGAGATTACTATTTGTACACCCCAAATTACTATATACACATCCTTTTTCATAATTTTCAAAAATATCTCCACTCATTTCTAAAAATTATTGTACTACCCCCGATCTCACATATGGTTTCTCTCTCCCCTTTGTTGTGGGCTCTTTTCCTCCTTTACTCTCATTAATGTCAATGTCTTGTTCTACAATTAGAGAATGTATTACTCAATCCCATCCGGACTCTATCACCTTTTCTTAAAAAATAAATGAAAAAGAGGAAGAAAAAAGATTTAAGCACTTGATCCGATGAGGTATTTCATGGTTTTCAGAGGTATGTTTGTAGATTCAACTATATTTTGCTTTTTTGTGTGTGTGTATTTGATGTCATCGATGTGACAATTGTAAAGTCATCGTAAGTTGGGGTAGAGATGTGATTGAATCACATTTCTTATTTAAAGAGACATGATTGATGTGAGTCACATCTCTATTATAGATCATGATGATCCAATGAAAAAAGACGAAAAACAATAAGAGTCAATGAAATATTTATAATACCCATTTTTTCATGTCTAATTAACTACCCAACCTCAAATGTAATGGATTTTATTTTATTTTCCTTTTCTGAATCGGTGAGAAACGTTATTGGTTATTTTAAGGGTTAGTTTATTGGTTCTTCAATTCAATTGTTTTTTTGAATGTCAAATATACTTCAAACATTTGTTGAAAGCTCCAAGAAATTACTGGAAGATGTCGAGAATGATGCTAGAATCATCCAATAGAGTGTCTGTTTGTAGGACAGAGTAATGATAGAAATTGTGTTGGGAATATTTTAGGTATTTTTAGAAAAATGGTGTACGAATAGTAAAAATAGTGTGTGCATATCAATTTTGGTTATCTTTTGTTCAACACTATGCCAATTAATCCCATTAATAGTACAATATTTCCTTATATGAATACACATCCACCTAATTTCTCAAACAAACAACTCCAATACATAGTTGACTACTTAAAACCTAATGCCATATAATATAATGTTGCTAGTTTAACCATACTTTATAATACTTGCCTCCTCTCACATTTTATAATCAATCATGATTGTAATCATCTATAATGATACACGATGTATAATCAGGGCCATTTCATCCTTCAAAGTGGAATAATTACAGATAAAATGAATCGGTAGAATCAAGTTGCTTCAAGAATATGGGTACCATAGACTTTGTTGCATATTTTCCTCATGTTCCACTTTCTCATAATGATAATTACAATCAAATCATGATTGACTATATCCGATCTAAGTTGCAATGCCATCGTGGATAGTGATGTCAATGGGTCCAATCCAAATCCAAATCTGACTAGCATAATCAACAATTTTCCTACATCCAGCAACGTCAAAGGGTCGATGATTATGGGGAAGAAAAGCTTTCTCCATGGCCATCAAGAAAAACATTTTCTATTAATGACAAATGACCAAATATATATATGGGTATTTTCTGAAATATATTTGTCCAAATTGAACTGAAAATGAATCCAAGATTAGCTGTGCCTATAAGAGGGTATGGATAAAGGTGTGCGGTTTGGACCCAGCCCGATTAGTTGAATCGGATCCAGAGTGCTTCCAGAACTGGAACTGGCAGAATTAGGATCAGAACCAAATCAGGGACCCGCAGTCCATCCGGTTCCACTGTCCTATAATTTTCAAATAAAATTGGAGCTGAATTTGGGTTTTCCTGAAATTCAAACAGAAGCATACCCAAAACTAGTGGGACCAAAACCAGAACCAGAACTTGAGGGGCTAGCTGGTTTGGTCCAAGTGAAATTGGAACCGGATGTTAGAACTGCCTACCCGAAAAACCGGCCAAATCTAGATATGGCTTTGTCTCATTCCACATTGAATCCAAATAAGTTCATAAATCTATTTAGTAATTTTGAACCAGAGAAAGATTTGGATGAAAGAGACGTCGAATGGAGTTCTATTGGATTCGATAATCTAAGGATCCGATCCAGTTCCAGCCTCTTCACATCCCTAACTGCGGATGGCAACCAGCTTCCCAACTAAACCAAATGTCCTCCTTTTTGTTGAATATGCTTTGATAAGAGATGTGGGTACAATCTTCATTTAGCTCTTTTCCATAAGCTGGTCATGAACTAAGAGCCTTTGTCATTGTGAAAGCATATATATATATATATATATATATATATATATATATATATATATATATATATATATATATATATATATATATATATATATATATATAATACGTTAGATGCATTATTGATCAAATATGATTAGAAATCCAAATTAACTCTGATTTGTAGATCTTTATTTTCTTTAAACAAAAACCATTCCAACCTCAAGTTACAAGTATGAAACAGCAAAATGCCCATAAAAATTGAAAACAAGCTCACTAGTTGGGCAATTTATAAGGGATTTGGGTGTGCGTGTCATACACAAACAAGTGTACGCACATACCACCCCCATTCTCTGAAAACACACACTATATTAGCACACTTAAGTGTTTAAGTGTTAGTATATTCAAATAAGTCTCAATCATTCAGCTTAAATGATCGACTTTGGATATGTGCGTACACCCAAATCCAAATGAATTTGAATTTCAATCATCTTAAATAACTATATCCAATAAAGTTCCCTGATTTAAGAAATAAACATAAAACAAAAGCAACGCTTATGCATATGTACGTTAGGTAGCAAGCAATGGGATCATCCGTATGTACCAATTATACGATTGGTGTACCAAATTGATTGATTTTTCCGGCACCAGTCGACCAACCATCCACCGCCGTTTCACAACCTTCTTTTTTTTTGCTGAAAAAGTTGTTCGAATTTCATTAAGAATAAATTTTTTCATTAAATAATTTAAATATCTTTCGCGTTGTGTCCAATTAAAAATCTTCAGGAAATGCTAAAGTGTTGGCCTTTATGTGACGTTTATCACAAAATATTTCATAAAATGCATGCTAGTGAACCCGGGATCAAAAGAATATATAACACGTTTTTCCTTAAGAACCGGGACCAATGAGAATAATTTTTGGTTTCATGCATTTGGAATCTCATGCGGTGGGGTTCTCTTTAATGTTGATGAGAGAAATCGCCCGATAAATAAATATTATTTTGTTAAAAAATGATAAATTCAATTGCTTTGTTGGGACCATGACCTGGTGTTTCAATGAGTATAAACTTGCTTCCTTTCTTAAATTTCTGCTCTTGGTGGAATGAACAGTATTGTATGATTTTACACACATCCGTGCAGGCATATGTATGTGTGTGTGTGTGCTTGTGTGTGTAGAAATGCATATACTAGTAGCACACATTTATATTATGATTTACCATTAAAACTATATCAATTGCAAGCTCGAATGAAAACAGAGAAGGGTTGCATTAGGCTGCCAACAAATTGCAGATCTAGAACTTTTTGTAGGGTGGGGCGAACTGCCTATTCGACCATTTAGGGTCGGCAAACTATGTATGGTAGACATGGATTTGATTGTGCTATATAACTTTTTCATTGGTTTTTCGAATTTCAGGTGAGACCTTCGTCGCACCTCGCCTCAATGTACATCGGCTGTTGGCCAGCAACCACTGCATAAAACTTTATTGGATCCAACCATCCACTTTATATTATAGTCACCCAATTCAATGGGAATTCAAAAGACTTAAATCAGTTGTTTTTGTGAATGGAAAAATTTGAATAAGCTAATTACCTTACAATCATTCATAACATTTTGGCTTTTGCTTCACTAACGGCTTTTTTCGCTGATTTCAGCTCAGCTCATTTGTGAACGTAAAGGCGAACAACGCAGCATTTATTTCAGCTCAGCTCATACAAAAACAACTGAACTAAGTCTTTTGAATTAGCTGATTCGAATTTTTCCATTCTAAGTCTTTCGAATGAGCTGAAATAAATGCTGCGTTGTTCGCCTTCAGCTTGTATAGCTTTACAAGCCAGCTTGTATTCAGCTCATTTAGATCGTAAACCGAATATGAACAAGCTCATAACAAGCCGAACCCAGCTGGACCACGACGAGCTCGGTTCACTTACCAGCCTTAGCTGAGGTTAGGCATAATGCTACCAGACCAGCACACCCTTGCGTTTCTTTGTGTTCTTTTTTTTCTTTTCAGACGTTCACAATGCAAAACTTAATAGAGCTGCTAGCTACACATAGCCGGTTCCAAACGGGCCTGGCGGTTCCAACCAGAACCGAGCCAGGTTGAGAACCAGTTGAAACTGAAACCGTAATTAGGGCCCACCCCAGAACTAAGATAAAACCGAAACCGGCGGTTACAGTCATTCATAACATTTTGGCTTTTGCTTCACTAACGGCCTTTTCCCCAAATTTGAGCGATTTAGTCCAGAAAACCAGGACCGGCCATGTCTACTGATGGCATTGGTACTGGGTTGTTTATATCAGTCTTGATCCTAACAGACAGTTCTGGAGTGAATGGATTTTGTGAATAGATTGGATTTGGATCTGATGTGTTGTTACCTATTCCGATGAATCAAATGGGTTTAGCAAGTCATACTCAAAGCCGGATTCAGATCCAAACATAGATACACCAAATCCGAGAAAGAATGATGTGTGTGTGTGTTGATCACAGATAAGGATATTGGGTACTTATCATATGGTTGATATAATTGGATAAGTTCAAGTAATCAAAACCAGAGTTTGAATCCAACCAATATTCGGATACAGTTTTGGATACCAAATCTATCTGACCCATTAATCTCCATCTTAATTCGGCTAGGTTGGTCAAATCGAACTAATCGATATCGAGTTTTTTTCTTTGTGATTCAAATGGATATCGAGCATTTGAATTTGGATAAGAGGTAGCAAAATGAATCTGTAAACTTACACTGCAAATGGATCAAACGGATATACCGAGAACCGCAGAACCCAAATCCAATCCTGTGTGTTTAAATTAGAAAATTTTGTCATGCTGCCTCACACCAACCAAGAACTTCCATCAAGTTTACATTTTCAACGAGCACAAAGAGAAGGTGTTGCATTTTTGTTTTTCGGGCCATTCCACTGTTACGCCATCTCCAGTTTGTGCCAGAAACAAGTCAACTGCAACACGATTCCTATTTTCCTGTCACCTTGTGTTGGATTGGGGTGTCCAAACCGGGTATGGATCTGATCCCACCCATTTTTCTCCACAGAATTTTTTGAATAAACTGCTAGTAGTACGGGTGATATCTTTCTCTGTGTGTGTGTGTGGCAATTAGGGCAGAGATGATTAAAAAAATTGAATTTTTTCTTCTCCTTAACTTATGGTCTTTGGTGCACTTTGAGGCATGAGAAGCATTCATTCTTGTAAGATCTTGTTGTTTATTAAAGGATCATGTTTTCCTTTGTTGGTATGATAAGCACAATGGCTTTCTTTTATTCTTAATCTTCATTTATTCCAGAATAAATCAAAGTCTACGACAGAAAATATACTATTCAATCGCAGTTATCATAGTTTTTGGGGCAAGCTTTAGATACTTACATTTTTCATATACGTAATTTAAATTTCATGTTCTAGGCTTTATTCAAAAGTTCGTTATGTATTCTTCGGCGCAAGACACCATTTGCTTAATTTGGTTTAGTATAAGCGGATATATGATCATCAAAAGTAGTGGCAAAATCCATCATGCTATCTACATTTTTTTCAGCAGGTGTACAACATGATAGATTATTGATCTTTGTCGAGTGGAAAGTTTGTTATATTTACTTTTATTGTCTACAAAAGTGACAATGCAATTCGAAACATTTTTCACATCAACAACTTTGTTAGAAAGTTTTGTTATGTACTCTTTTCAATAGGTATTATTTGCTTGATTTGGTTATACATGAACATGATTATCCAAAGTAATGTCCTAGAGTGAAAGTCCAAGAAGTAATGAAAAAAATCATTTAGGACACCTTTTACGATATCAATATGTGTTTAGGCACATCTAACAATTATATGAACATTCACATGATATTTATTGATCTAAAAAAAGCTTAAGATAGGATGAAAGAGATGTTCTTTGGAGAACCTTGCAAAAGAGAGGTATCCTATTGAGATATATAAATCTTATAAGATACATGTATACTTGTGCAAAAACTTGTGTGAGGATTCATGAAAGAATGACACACTCATTTGAAGTTAATATTGGGTTACATCAGGGATCAACTTTAAGCCCATATTTATTTATATTGGTCATTGATGAGTTAACAAAACATATTAACGATGAAGTATCTTTATATGTTATTTGCAAATGATATTGTAGTATATGAGTCTAAAGAAAAATTTAATAAGAAATTAAAATTATTGAGAGAAACATTAGAAAGTAAAAAAGCTTCCGACTTAGTAGAACAAAGACATAATATATGGAATGTAAGTTTGATCATTTGATTACTTGAGAGGATATAGAAATTAAGATTGACACACTTTGCATCTCTCATAAGAAAATTTTTAAATACCTAGGGTCAATTTTTCAAAGTGATGGAAATTTTGATGAAGATGTTACAAATAAAATTAATGTCGGTTGGTTAAAATTGAGAGGGTATCAGATATTCTATGTGATAAGAAGATACCATTGAAGTTGAAAGGTAAATATTATAAAGCGGTAATTAGACCTGCTATGTTGTATGGTTTTGAGTATTGGTCAGTTAATCATCAATATGTGCAAAAGGTGTTTAGTAGAAATGAAGATATTGAGATGGATGGGTCACACAAGAAAATACTATATACATGATGAGGTTATTAGAAATAAATTGTGAGTAGCACCAATAGAGAATAAAATCAGGAAAAATTATTTAAAATGGTTTGGATATGTAGAAAGACGACCAAGGATACTCATATAAGAAGATATAAAAAACTAGATTGTAAAATTGTTAAAAGAGAAAGAAGACAACCACAAAAGTGTTGGAAGAAGAAACAATAAAAAATGATTAGTTTATATTGAGTTAACTGCTAGCATGACACATAATAGGGCCCTATGAAAACAAAGAATCCATGTAGTTGATCCCATTTAGTATAGTAAAAGGCTTAGTTGTTGTTATGGTTGTACCCAAGACTCTACATATCCAAAGAAAACATTGTCTAGATGTAAAATAAAATTTTAATTTATATTACATATCCAAACCAATTGCATCAAATTACCAAATTAGAGTTTGTAGAAGATTTTGCTGCAGTTTATTTGTTGTTCGCACTTTATACCATTGCTTTGAGGTCGTCTTCAATAGGATGTTATCTAGCAATGAAACTCTTAAAAGAGATGATTCACAAAAGCCTATACACTGCTGAAAGGAGACTTAAATGGACGGATTCTTCTTGTTTCTGCGAACCAGCAGGACGATTTCTTAACTATGTCTGCCAATGATGCGGAACAGTGTAAGCAATTTAATGTAAGCCATAATATTAGCTCATAGATGTTAAATACCAATAAATAAAATCAATATTTATGTAGCAAACATTAAGATATTAAAATGGAGGAATGGTTAAATAAAAAGAAGTTGTATACTAATGAGGTTATTAGAAACAAATTGAGAGTGATACTAATAGATTATAAAATGAGAGAAAATAATTTAATATGATTTGAACACGTAAAACCAAGTTTAATGAGAAAAAAGATGTTGAAAATGTTAAAGAGGAAGAGAAAGATCATAAAAATATTAAAAAGAAACAATAAAAAAATATTTACCCAATGTTAGCATGACAATTTCTTACATGCTATGATAACCACATAGCAAGAAAAATGTCTAATGGGAGAAAGTGACAAAATGCATGAAATGGGAATAGGGAAAGGAGAAGCGAGATTGGACGATACTGAAAATGTCAATGTTTGGTTAATGATTGTAAGAATTATAAGCATCAAGGTGTCGATGAATCAAATGTGTGCATCTCATCTCTCTCTCTCTCTCTAGTTTGAGATGGCAAGCAAACTGTACCCATCAATTAAGCCAAGGATTAATGATTGTCAAACCATCAGTTTTCTTTGATGTCACACGGCAATGAAACCAGTCCCTGTTTGTTGCCTTCTATTAGGAGGAAGTGACGCCTATCTTTCTCCAATTTAATGGAATTGAAGCAACTGGAGGTGGGAAAAGAAAGCAGAACATGAATAAGCAACATAAAGAATCTGAAGTGTGATCCCCTTCATTGAGTCAATGGTTCGATGCCTTGTTTGTGTATTTATGATGTACTGCCAGTTGATAAAGTCAAAATGGGAGGACGTCATTCCTTCATGGCTCTTCGTTCTTGTCAAAAAATATTTAGAATCTTCCTGTCGTTCTTGTTTAGACACTGGAGGGTCGAGTACCACAAAATACAAGCTATCAATGTGGCTTCCTTATTTATTTAACTTCCCTTTCGTGTACTAGTGTCACTTGTTGCAACTTCATTTAATAGATTTCTCCACTCTTTATTTCATTGATTGTCCCATGAAACCTTATCGTGCAGTAGCCAAAAGGAACTTGACTTTGATGTGTTTGAGCCCATTTTTTAGTCTTATAATTGGTATAGTTGTCTTACCATCTTCAACAACTTTTTAACCCACTGATAACTGTCGTGGTATGTCAAGCACCATTGTCCTGCTTCGTTGGAGTTCTTGCACCATGTTAACAATTTAGTGTTTTTTGTTGAAGCTGCTGTACCTTTGGCAGTTTTGCATGATATTTTCCTTCTGTTCAATTTCCTTTGCAACTGTCAGTGAAGCCTTTACTCCATATGTGGGTGGTAAAATCTCGTTATTGCTCTAACGATTAGCTTTCGTGGCTCAATGCAGATCGTTTTGAATTCAAGGACATTGCTAAACAATCTACGTACAATATTCTAGCAGCATGTGGTATTGGGTGCTCAGACAAACACGCTACATTTGTCCGACCGCCAAGTTGTGGCCATGACGGAGACAGGTTTTCTTTGGGAAACTTGATTAACGTATGCTGTTCCAAGTGCTTCAATACATTCGTTCATGTAGTGCAGATCATTGTGAGGGAATATGTGAAGGAAAAAGACTAGTGGACGAAATTCTTCGTTAGCTTATTTTTATTTAAGTAAATTGGTTTGCCTCTTCCTAGTTTTCTTCATTTACATTGGAACTTAATAGTGTAGGTGTTATTCTAATACCACAGTCCATAAAATTGATTACTGAATAAAATTTTGTGATTCTTTTAGTACATTGCATCACACAGGAGCAGGCCACGCTGAATCCTTTTGGGAATGGAATAAGTAAAGGTTTGGTATTCACATTATGTACATGTTGGAGGTTAGCTTGCTTCCCATTTTCAAAAATCTCATCTTACTTCTGCTTGGCTTGTTGCTTCTCATATCTATTTTGCATCCTGTGTAGGTAATGTATGTTTTCTCTGATAGTGTAAAGGTAGACGTCCGGTTCGGGGTAAATGGGTGCAAAGGCAGTCCCAAACTGCCAGTTCCGGTTCTAGAACCACCGGTTTTGGGGTGGTTCGGTTTGAGTCCAGAACAGGTAATTTTATTTAAAAAGATTAAATTATAGAAAAAATTTAAAAAGAAAGACTGGAACCGGTGGTTCTAGTTTGGTTTCAGTTCCGGATTTATCAAAGGTGGAACCGGAACCAAAGTGCATGGTCCCTGGTCTTCCATTAATGCAAGCTCCAAATGCTGTTATGTGATGAGTTGTTACACTTTACAGTTATTTTGCACTCAATTGCTATCATTTTCTCTTATAAGACCTTCGCTTTTATTATGCACATGCAGCCAACCACCCATTGAGGCTGTTTTGGTTGTTTCCCTGTTTGGGTGTAAACATGACAAGTTGTCTTTGACTTGAAAAAGATCCGTATCAAAAGAAAAATACAAATACAAATACGGGTGAAATTAAAATTTAATTTATCAAGAAATGAATAAATTTCTTCTTGATGATAAGTGTCACACGCAGGTCCGCGGGCCCTACCTTGGTCAACCCTCTTGTTGATCCCACATTGCTCACAAATGAAGTTTACATAAACCATTCGACAATGCACAATGGCAACAGTATCATCCACACAAACAGCTAGTCCATAATGCCATCCACACACAAGATGGAGCACAATGGCGATCAAGAATTCACGTAGCTGGCCTCGTTTGGAGTGGAAATAATGCTTGATTCTCGAGTGGGAAGATTTATTAGGAAGAGTATGAATCGGATAATTTGTTTTCATAAAGTATAAAGTTCTATATGGTGTTGTTACGAAAGTTCTGAGTTGAATAAATGCAAGCTTTAAATCACTTGTCAAATTCCTTCTTATGTTTGTCTCTCTTATTTAAGATGATACTGCTTGGCACACAGAGCAAGAGCTCACTTGGCTACAGGTTGACTCACGAGTTGAAGGTCATGAGTTTGATACCTGGGTGTGCATCTAGCCATGGCTTCCTTATTCTACAAAAATAAAATCTTGAAATTGTTTGATTGCGAACTTTCAGTGTTACATAATTTTCATTACTATTGCCGTTTTTCTAGTGAAGGAATCTAATGAAGAAACACTAATGAAAATCTTTGTTGTTTGCTCTTGATTCAACAGACTCTCATTCTAATGTTCAAGTGGATACTGGTATTAATATGATATTCTGTGGGTTGGTGAATAGATCACCAATTCAAAAAGTGTCATCCTTCCAAATATGTGGTTGCAAGTTTTAACTTGCTTCGGGATGCATGACCTTGATGCCAGACCATCGTCGAACCATGGGGTCTTTGTGAATAAGAAATGCAGGTGTTGTGGTATACTAGAAAGCATTAGAAAAGCAATAAAACTAATAAATATCAATGTTTCTAAAGCAAAGTCCATTAAGAAAATCTTTAACCATATTAAGATTATATTCAGCAACTTGATGATGATGATGATGATAGTTAGTGAATTCTTAACCTTTTCTTTTTGGTACACCGGAGAGGCTCGACGCCAATGCACTCGTGGGGAATCGAACTTGACCCTCTGCCAGTGGCGGATCCACATTGTGGCAATCAAAATTCTGAATTTTTTTAATTACATATTGAAATTTTCAAAAGAATTTGAAAATTTTAAGCCTGCCACCCGAAACAAGTTTATGGATCCACCACTGCCCTCTAGCCAAGTGAGCCATTGTTTTCTATGAATTCTTAACTGCTTGTTCATTCACGTGGATGAACATGAAATTATTTCGGAGTTAAATGTTACTATGACACAAGGGAGGGCATTATGGATTCAGAATATAGGTAATAACCAAAATTAGTGTGGGAGGTGGCTTGGTTTTAGTTTAATGCTTGAATATATAATTGTTTATTATTCACTTGTTTATGATATTACCTATGCTTAGTATATTCTACATGCATAGAGAATATTCTTTAAGACGGTCATTTGAGTTTAATTTGTGGAGCGTGAAGTTTCAATTGTCCAGTTTGGTTCTGGTCCCGGTTCTGGTGGAAGCGGAGCTGCCGGTTTCAAATCGGTTTACTGGAGCCGGCTGGGCCTATTCAAGTTGACTTGTTTCCAACACGAAAAGAGATTGACATGACATGGGTATGACCTGAAACATAAAATCGTTGCTTTTTTATACTGATATGCATGAACACCATTGGAAAATCGTGTACTTAACTTATGTTGGATATGCGACCCGAATACATTTTATGGAGAACTCAAGTGGTTGCTCCATCCACAAGCACCAAAGAAGTCCGCGTGGGGTCAACCACTTATCCAAAGATTTGATGCCATCTTAATCCAGCCAATCACAACGCATATCACATGGTTTCCCCCCTGTCCAACTACTTGTATGAATACGATTGGAAATAATGTATTATTTATTTATTTTATGGTTAAAATATATTGTAGATATTTTGGTACACAAATGCTATTTTTAATTCAAATTGGTGTTATTCTATGAATTCTGGAGACCGAAAGAAAATTGTTTTATTCTCCTGCTTGATGGCGTATTATCAAGGTTGTTTAATGTTGATAACCGAAAGAGATTTTGATGGCCTAAACTACTCATTCATTATAGTTTATTTCAGATTGTCCATGTATTGAAGTTTTTCTTGTCAAAGATTTAAAAAGTCGAAAAAAGAAACAAAGACTGGGCATAATCTATACAAAATCAAGATTTTAAAAATCTCTTGTTTTAAACAGCATATAAATGGGCATTCAAATCATAAGAATGATAACAAGAGTGACAAAATATGGGATTTAATCCCATTAAAACCATGTAAATCCATTACAATTATACATAGTTCGCCTCACCTCAAATGGTCAAATAGGCAATTGGCCTCACCTCACAAAAATTTCTAAATGTACCGTTATATATAATATATGTAAAGCTCGATTAAGCTTGCAAAATACTCGAGGCAGGAACTAGCTACCTTGAGCTCAAAACTCTCTTATATGTCAAATACGACTCGAGCCCGTATTGAGTTCGGCAAGATCGAACGATGTACAAGCTATAGTCGAGCCAATCTCAAGCAGCTCACGAGTAGCTCGGCTCACTTACACTGAGTGTCAGAATCGTGTCTGCATGTTAACCGTGTCTTTGAAAAGAGGCATATCATGTGATTTGGCTTATATATATATATATATATATATATATATATATATATATATATATATATATATATATACTAAGACCACATTGGAATGAGGGTTTTATCATGAAATACGTTTCTGTTACTGTTTTGAATTTTTCGTAAAATAGATTTTGAGACAAATTGTTTTTTAGGAGCAAGTAATAACACATATCACAATATAATTAATGCAATAAATGGTTAAAAGGGTACCAATAAGTTTGAAAAAATCTCAATATTATATATGGACATTTTTCTTATTTTTCATTTGATGAACACATTTTATTTGGCACTGAGAAAGAGAGAATCTCACTCTTTCTCTAATAGACTTGCTAACAACAAGCAATAACTCGTTCGACTAGTAATATTGACTCATAAGTTAAGGGTCGTGAGTTCAATACTTAGGAGTGCATCTGACTTCGGCGTCTCAATTATACCGAAAAAAAATTATTACGAAATCTAAAGTTCAAGAATAATAAGAAATAGGCTTTTTTTTCTATACTAGATAGGGTTGGCTATATGAATTCTTTGTTTTCATAGAACTCATCATGTACCATAATAACAATTAACTCAACATGAGCTATAAAACATTCTTTATTGTTTTCTTCGTGGACTTGCTTTGATATTTTATCAATCTAAATTTTATAACAAATTTTTCTCATTTTATCATTTATTAGTGTCACTTTCAATTTATTTTTAATAACCCATTATATAAGAAAAGTTACACTCAGTTTATATCATCAAATTAAAAAGAAAAAGAATCAAGCTTCATGGGATCTATCATCAATTGGATCCCATTCTTTTATCATTTTTCCTTTTGACTACAAGATTTGATATCCAAGAACATGTCCAATTGATAAAATTAAGAATGGTGAAGGAGGCCATCTTCGGGCTAAGGTCAAAATCAAAAGAATCTTTTAAGTGAAGGTTACGAGTTCCATACCCATGGCGTGTCCCTTTAGATCTTCATGTTGGTATGCTAATCTGAGAGCAAATGAATGGCATTTCTGCACTCAAAGCATTATCTCAACAGCAAAGAAGAGTGTTCTAGCGCCAGTTCTGCTGGGGGAGAGTTCGACTCCGACTCCCTGAGGGTGTATATGTGTATTAGGCTTCGGCTTCTTCTTATAAAAAAGAAAGAGAATGGTATTTTCTTTTTTTTATAATGTGTTGCCGAGAAGATATCCACACCTCCGGCATCGAACTCACGATGAGCCAAGTCCCCTAGCCAGGTGAATCTCTCTGAGTGAAGGAAAAAAACAAAATGGTTAATTAAAAATGTAATTTTTGGGACGAAAAGTTAAGCCTAAATTTAAATTCATTGTAGTTGTGAATACAAGAAACGAGAGGGTTTTTTTGGGGTGCCAAAAGTTGCAGGATAGATTAGCTCCATTTTTTTTTGTTTCTAGAATCTTCTGGATTCTCATTAGTTCCAGTTTTTTTCTGGAGTTCCCTGAGAACTGAGAGAAGCAAAACACACACACAGAGACGCAGAATCATCCTTTTCCCTTTCACGTCCGTCGATCTGATTCTCCGATTGAGATTTGACCGTCTATTCCCCAGCGTGTAACTGTCGTTCATTGCAGCACCAGATTCTCTTCTCCTTTCTCTTACTCTTTGTCCATCTCTGTTTTTGGCGGGGATTGAAATTGTTGAGGTTAGGGTCCTTCTGGTTTTTGTTAGATTTCACACTTATTATTGGTTTCTCGCTGTGCTTCGTTTTGGGAATCGGATGCGCATGCGGTGATCGGAAGCGTGGGAAGTTTCCCGACGGGTTTTCACTTACAATCCTACTTACTTTTTAGGGTTTAAGATGTTGGGTGATCGATTCTACATCCCCCGGGCGGTTAAAAAGCAGCGGGAGCAGTTGCAGAAAAGCCGGAGTGGCGGCACCGGCATGAATTCTGATCGGTTAAAGCCGTTTCCAGATGCGCGGCTACCGACGAGTGGGGCCCAGTCTGATGATACTGGGAAGAAGGTGACGGAAGACTCTGATGTGTGTTCCCCTTCCGTGGGTTATGATTCTGGGAACTTAGATCAGTTCCTTCGCGCCACAACTCCGGTCGTGCCTGCGCAATACTTCTCAAAGGTACCCGTTTTTGGTTCGTCAAATAGGAAATCATCGAATGAGTTGATTGTCTGATGGTATTGAATCGTTGAGTTCTTTGCTTAATCGGGAAATATACATGCATTCCTCAACTCTTTTGATCATTTTGTTCTTTGGTTGAATGATTGGTAGTAGTACTGTAATGCTTTTCATAACAGCAGTATCTTGGTTCGTTGATCAACTAGTGGTTTTGCAATTCACCTATTGATCGTTAAGTTCTTTGGTGCATTCATGGTAGTAGTACCGTGATGTTTCTCATACTGGTAGACTTGATGGTATCTTGATTCGTTGATCATCTAGTAGTTTTGGAATCCACCTACTGATCGTTGAGTTCTTTGCTTAATGGCAAAACATGCATTGCCCAACTCTTCTGATCGTCCAGTTCTTTGGTTGCATTCTTGGTAGTAGTATTCTGTTGTGTTTTATAAAGGTGCTATCTTGATCCGTTGATCATTCGATAATTTGCAATTCTCCAATTCTTGGGGGGAGCTGTAGACAATTGGATGTTTGTTTCTTTGCTTCTTTTTGGTAGTATGATCGTGGATTCTTGGGTTAAGATGCAGAATAATGAAATTTGAATTCGTTTTTGTGTTTGGGTGTAATGGCATTTAGTTCACGGTTTTCTTTCCAGCAGACGGCTGTTCGGGGATGGACTGATGGTGACATGGAATTCCATCCCTTCTTCATACTAGATGATCTCTGGGAGGCTTTTAAGGAGTGGAGTGCGTATGGGGCTGGTGTGCCATTAATGTTAAATGGAAGTGACTCTGTCATTCAGTATTATGTTCCTTACCTATCTGCCATCCAACTCTATGCAGATTCATCCAGTCTCCTCACATCAAATACTAGGTGTGTGTGTGTTCAGTTGTTAATTATTGCCTTCATATTTTCTTGCAATTTTGTTGGTTTGTTGATACAGCAATTGAAAGATTGCCATGAACATTGAGTTGTGTAAAATCATAATTTTCTGGTAAAATAGATGATTCATTATGAGTTTTTTGGAGGTAGATTGGTACTGTGATGGGTTATACCAGTTACGATACTAGTTATATATAAGTTTCTCACAAGAACAACTCGTGATCAAACCATTGAATGTGTGAATATTGATTCGTGAATGGGTGGGAAAGCTTGGATGTGTCTAGGTTTTGTTTGTGGGTGCCGGGGAAGGATGTTGGTTGGGCATGAGTATAATATGTGTTGTGGTTGTTTGTTGCCATATGTGTCAACAAAGGTTCTGGAGTTTTAGATTTGGCCAAGATAATCTTTTAGGTCAGTCTTTGAATGTTTTTCGGATGTCAAGGAAGTGTTTGCTTCCCCCCAGAAGGCAGGAAGAGCTAGGACTGTTGCTTTGGATCAATGGGGCGCACACACTTTGGTTCATCTCCTACTTGGTTCTTCAGCATCTTCCGCTTTGCTTTTAACATTCTTCCTGTTGTTTCTGCTGCATTCTGTTTTTATGGTATTATACCATTTTGCTTATATTGTTTTACATTGTTCCTCCTAGTTCCCTTTCGTTCTATATTAATTAGTCTCTGTTTCTATATTGCTCTGTTCATCTTCTTTCCGGTATTTGCTTGTCCAATCATTTTCAGAAACGTATCTTGCCTTATGATTCATAATGCTTGAATCAACTGCTATTTCCTTGATGCTTCGTGTGTTACTTCTGACATAACTTTTCACTTTGTGGTCCCTATTTTTGGATCACAATGACAATTTGATGTAATGTCATGGAAGAAATTTTCTCCCATGGTCCTTTCTGGAGATACATTTCTTGGATGCTTTTGACAGTGATGCATGGGGTCTAAAAACCTTCTTCTTTAATGTTCTCTTGCTTTTGCTCAAATGATCATCAAAAGTGTAGCATTTATCTGTTCAACTTCTGCACGTCCTGTTAGTCAGTTGGCAACCAAATATGGAGCTGTATTGATATATACAATGTATATATGTATGTCTCCATTTAGACACACACACACAAGTATATACAAATATTTTGCATGTGTTTGTGTGTGCATGAAAGCATCTATGTATGTATGCAAGAATCTACTGAAGAAGTTCAGAGTTTGCAACGTTCAAATTGACCAAGAGAGAAATTTGCAAGCATTGTGGTTTACAGTTCCAACTTGTGGTTTGTGTCTGAAAGAACATGACTCTCTAAGGGCTATGTTTTCCTGCATCCATGATTGAGGTCGGCATTTATCTGCAGTATAACAGATTTAAGAAAGCATGAGATGGAATTCAAGAATTGGAATCTGGACACTTGAAATCACGTTTTCTTTTGAGCCTTTTGACTATCAAATACAATTTGTTGGCATCTCTACTTGTAAACTACTTTCTTTTGTGTCCATTGCTTCATCTATGTTGTTTCAATATATATGGCATTCTTTTGGTGTACCAACAGATAGATGAATGAATGTGTAACAAGAAAAGAATCTTAATTTTTTTGGGGTTGGAATACAAAGGACACGTGTCCAAGCTCATCAGAAGAAATCATCCCTGAGCAGCATTTGCCCTGTGTTATCTTTCTCTAACAGTGCGACTAATTGAGCTGGTAAATGTCCATTCTCTAAGCAAAACTTGGGATCATGTAGGCTCGCTCTGCTTCACTAACCAGTCTGCTCAATAGTTCCTTTCTTTCTTGAGACGTGCTTAACTATTACTTGCCAATCTCTTTGAAGCCACCATTAGATTCTGTTAACCAGGTTTCTACTGCCACCTTTTTCTCTGACTGCTGTTAATGAGATTCACTGCTTTGAGGGTATTGCTTTCCACACTAACTTTCATGTGATCTATGTTCCACGCCATTTCTAAACCCAATAGGACACTCCAGAGCTCTGCATTGAAGGCTGAGCAGTCACCCAAGATACCGAGTAAAGCCACAGAGCAACTGACCTACTTGGTCTCTTACTAATCCTCCACATCCAGCTTTCCTTGGGCATCCCTTAGAGCATCCATCTATGTTAGGCTTGACCCTACCTCTGCTTGATGCTAACCGCTTCACATCACTTGCTGCTTTTCTGTTCAATAGAATCATCTTATCTAATTTGATTCTTAGTGTTGATTTATATAGAACAAATTGCCACATCACAATGTATTTGCCATGTTTACAACATTGGCTCAGCATACACATCTTGAATCAAAATAGCACACATTCATTGTCATTGATTTGGTTCCTACTTGGTTAATAGTATAAAATGCCACATCACAGCATATTTATGATGTTTGCAGCATCAGCTCAACCCACTTATCCTAGATCAGAACAATTATTATTCATTGTTATCATTATCAACAACACCGTAAATACCACAGATGAACAAATTTTCTCAAAGCATGTCCTGACATAAAAAGCCAACTTATTTAGTTTGATTTGTAATCTTGATTTATAATCTGAAATGCCACTTTATAGTTTATAGTGTATGCATGATGTTTACACTTACAACATTGGCTAACACATGCTTCTCATATCAAAATAGTAATCATTCAATATTATCTATGTTATCAATAGCGGTTAGCGGGTGACCCTGATATAGCGGTAGGGGGGATATAGCAGATTTAGCGGTGCACTTTTATTTACGATTAAAAATTATTTATATATAATGGGTTCTCTAATTTCTAAGAAATATCAAGAAACACATAACCACTTCTTTCATAAATGTGAATCAAACTAAATAAACAAATTCTAACAAAATAAACAATAAATTTCATGTGACATATGCATATTGAATTGTTAAACTTACATTAATAAACAGAAACATAAATGTAACCAAATTATTCTATGGAGTAAGAAGAAGAATTAAAAGAAACTAATATATATTATACTTATATGCTCAATTATGGTGACTATGGTCCATGACTCCAATCTAATTTGAGCAATGAAACAAATTATACTTGCAAAAAAGATAGAATAATGTTAGGGTGGACTAGTGGACCAATATACCAATTGACCAAAATATTTATAATACTTTTGAAGCAATAACTTTAGCATGCATCAAATATAACAACTAACAACTTAGCAAATAACAAGTCTAAAACATAGCATCCATCGAGATTGAAGTGTGATTATAATATACATTTAATTGTTTAAGATAAACCAAAAAAACTATTCTATAAGAAACTAATCATGTTCTCAAGCGAAGACAAATTTCTCTTCCTTTTCGTCTGATTCTTCAGAATTAAATTCTTCTTCTTGATCTTCCATAGGTATCTTATTCTTTCCCTTGCTTTGCTTTCTTTGTCGCTTTTGTGTCCTTGATCTTGTATATACAACTCCCTCTCTTGATGGTTCGGATGCCATATCAATATTTCGCTATGTAATATTCATCATGATCTTGAATTGATCCCAACATTATGGGGTCAAAATTCGTTCTGTTAGTTTTCCTACCTTCTTCTTAGTTTTTCATTATATTGCACAAAGCTAAGTTATTAAGCTTTTGATCTAATAATCTACTTTGCTTCTTCATATGAATCTAACATTAGAGAAAGAATTTAGATAAGTCGTTAACTCAATAAAAAACTTTAATTTTGTTACATTGTAAATAATAAAGTATAATTCTTACCATTTCGAAGGTACACTAGTTGCTTTCACATGGGGTGGCATTACAAGTAAGACTCAAATCCCGTATAGCAAAATTTTGCAATTCAAGGTATCCATAGCCAAAGGTCATCCACCATTTATCTATGACAAAAAACATGTATAAGCAATAAATTAATCAAATTCAAAACCCTAAATCCTATCTTAATAATAAAATAAAACAAAGTTGTTTGAATTAATTACCTGGTGCATATGTTTTCCTCGAACTTATAGCTAATTCTAGTCCAAAACCACCCGAGGCACTTCAATAACTCATAAGTTATAGTATCACCTTTAATCTCAACATTAGTTTTAATCCATCATAATCATAATATAACCCTGGATTCAAATATAATGCAGCAACATGCAATGGCTTATGCATTTGACTTCCTATCAATGAAAGCATACTGCTCTTTTTTGTTCTTTAAGTTAACCTATAAAACAAGATAAATGTTATTATAAGATTAAGAACATATAACTAATTCAACTAAGAGAAAAAATTAACAACATATAACTTTAAAATATTTATGTACCTTTATTTGCTCCTTCATATGATTCATCTACTCATAGATATAACCCATAGCTGGTTTTACATCACTATCTATCATACATAAAACATCTCTCAAAGAGACTCATTGCTCTAAGTGAAAAACTAATGCCTTTCTAAAATATGAGTTACAAAATTATTGCCTTACATTGCTTCCCTTTAGTACTATTTGATAAAGAACATTTTTTCTATTGTTCAGAAATAACCATAGACCTTAGAGCTTCTTTTGACTGACACAAGTTGAAGGTTAAGAATCTAGTAGCAAAATGGATCACAGTTGGTCTATGTATGTCTTTTCCTCCAGTAAATAGCTATATAGAAATATCACTAGCTTTTTTGCCCTGTTGAAGATGCCTTTTAGTTTATTTGTCTCCCCAATATCTTCAAGCATCAAATTTATACAATATGCACAACAAATGATTAAATTTAGCCATCAACATTCTATCGACTGCAACATAATTTGCTATATTATTTGTGACCACCTTTACAAACAATTTTCTCTCCAACCTCTAAGATTACTTCTTTTAATAATGTATACAATTTATTTGCATCCTTCACTTCATTCGATGCATCAATTAACTTAAGAAACACTATACCTTGAGGACAATGCACTAAAAAATTTATTAGTGTTATCTTCTTTCTATCCGCCCATTCATCTAACATAATAGAGAATCCATATGTAGCCAATGCTTTCTGAATCCATTTGTAAACTCTCTTACTCTTCTCACCTCCTCCAATAATGTTTTTATGACTTCATGGTATGATGGAGCTTTCATTCCAGGAATCAAATTGTCTTATATCATTAATCACTTGAAAGTTGGGAGAGCTGACAACATTAAAAGGAATTCTATTTTGATACATCCACCTGCCAATGGATGTTCACACTCATTCTCTTTCTTATTTCTTATATTGATTTTCTAATGTAGCATGTCGTAGTGAATCAGGTGATGAACGTACTACTAGTGCCGATCTAATGTATCATTAATCATCATTTGATTTTCTTTTTTGATACATCCACCTGTCTTAGATTTTGTCAAATCTCAATTTCATTAAGGATTCTTAGAAGTTGGGGTCTATAGTTGTGTGTCGGATTAGAAAATCGAATACCAATTATACTACTAGTGTCAGTGTCATTGCTACCACTGCCACTGTCCACTTAGTAGACAACATGCAATTGCATTAGATGAGGATTTCATACTTGCTATAATAAAAATCAGAATAAATAAATTATAAAGAAGTAGAAAAAATAAATGAAGAGATCAATATGAATTATAAAACAATAAGAAGTTGAGGATTCAAGTGTAATACAGTGAGTCTGCTCGAGGGAGATAGAATCATAGTCCAAATGGCAGTAAGGAGCCCTCAAAAGCAGCTACACCACTGAGAACAGTTGCTACTGCAACTAGAAGTTCCTCTAGGATTGCCACTTCTTCAAGGCACAACCAAGGAGTGCAAGCTATTGAAAGTGATTGAGTTGCATAGAAGACTGACAATACAATGGATGCAGTGGTTCAAGGAAAAAGGAGAGAGAGAGAGAGAGAGAGAGAGAAGAGAGAAAGAGAAAGAGAAGAGAAAAAAGGAGAGTGAGAATATCACCGTCCGAGGGAAGGCAAAGGATGGTGGAGGTGGTGGTGGTAGTCATCGGCATGCGCGTGGTGGCGGAGAGAGCATGAGCATAGACGAGAGAGGGAGGGGCACACACGGGTTTAGTTTTAGGTTAGATTTAGTTTGGGTCAGTTAAATCCAATGGATATTAGATCAATCTGACCCAGTGTATGCTAACCATGATATAGCAGACCGCTATAACGGTATTCACACCGCTAATAGCACGCAGGCGGGTCACCCGCTAGAACCTAGGCGCTATAACGTTTTTGGGTCCGCCAAAATGCTATAGCGGCTACTATAGCGCACTATTAACTACTAAGAATATTATCAATATCATCATTATAAACAATCATTTCCATCCTTCTAAATATCTTCCCATTCTCCTTGAATGAAAGCAATGCCTTCATTAGCCGAGTTGCATGGATATGGGTACGGTACCACTATGAGGTATGAGACTTTCCAAAATTTTAAGATACCAGTATGCCATTATTAAAAATATAAAAATTATAATACATTATAAAAATTGGAGTTGGATAAAATTATGACAATTCAAAAAGATGATAAAGTGAAGCAAATAAATATGACTCCTTCAATAAGAAGTATGATATATCAAAACAAGAAAGTTTCATCTTATAACTGTTTGAACTCTCCTCATAATAGGCAGCACCAAAACACCCCTTTCCATCTCTATTCACTGCACTCTTCTTCCTACTCATAACCAAGTTGGTAAAATCCTTTGCAGTCAAAATCCTCCCCATCCTCCTCCTATTGCTCTCATAATCTCATTCCTTCCACCATCTTCCTCATCACTCAAACTATTCAAACTCAATCTAACTCTCTCTGCTATGATTCAACAAATGAGAAAAAGGGAGAGCAACACAGTCTAATGAAACCACACAAAAAGAGAACCACCGCACGTCTGAGAGAGAGAGAGCTTCTACGGTCTTTTGAGGGAGTTTTTCACATTTTATGACTTTTAGATTAGTTTTGGATCAAGTCGACCTATATGGGGTCTGGGTTGACTTGATCTATTTAATCAAAATTTAGCAAGTTTTTTTAAAAGTACCAACCAAACATGGGTACTCCACGTATCAAAATATGGGTACACCTGGAAATGTGTTTTCTGAAAAAGCACATATGCATCATAGCTCAGTGCAATGGTACACATACCTGTACCCTGTATGACTACTCTGCACTAATAGGTATACCCGTGCATCAGTGCAAGATAAACTTGTGCTTCTAACTCCCTCCATCTTTCATCTTCTATGTGAGACTCTTTCTGATTGTTGAGTCATTGTACTCTTCTTTGCGTTATTCTCTTCTTTTTGTATTCATCTAAAAAAATACAAAGTAAAAATATGAGATAATTACATATAAGTAGTCATTAGTCAAGTATAAAATTGTGTATTATATAATCTTCATGTTGTATGTAACAAGGACAAAAGCACAAAGGCATGAGTATTTCAGTGATTCTTTTTTCGTGTGAGTCCATCAAAGGCACCAATGTAGTCCAATCCAAATCCACTAACTGCAAGTTTGACTCAGTAATCTTGACTCACTTAGTAGGATGTAGTTAAATCCAATTTAAAAGTTAATGAAATTTAAATATATACAGAGATGTTTTGCAATTGCCGTCCAAAAATCTCCTATTTTGTTGGATGTAGTTACTAAATTACTAGTAAATGACATGCTTCACCAGCTCTTGGATGTAGTTACTAAGTTACTAGTGAATGACATACTTCACTAGCTCTTCAGGTCCATTGCATTGAAATCTCCTGTTTACTTCCTTATCTTCTACAAAATTGGGAGGGAATCTAATGGCAGTATCAAGAAGCTACGCTGCCGCATATAGGTCCTGACACATTTTTCCCTTCCATCTTTTATGTCAGCTTCTAAATTGACATAAAAGTCTCTTATGACTAAAGTATGCTCTTATTTATTATTTTGGTTGTCCATTCCATCATATGCACAGCATAGCTGGCCTCTTATGATTCTTATGACCTGCTTTAAATTCAAACAGTTAGCAAGATGCATCTCAATATGAGTGGAAATAAAAGAAAATGGCCATAAAAAGAAAAAAGTCAAGGAAGCATGTTTCCTTTTCGGGGAATGGAGCTTCACCTTTAGGGGAATCGACTTCCCCTTTGAGTGGCAGGTGAGCTTCCCCAGCTATGAAGAATGCTTCCTGGGAGCACGTCATAAAGGAGGAGGGTTGCGTCAGCCCAGTGCCAACGTAAAATTTTGTTGGGTCTTAAGGGGTGCCACAGTTCGAGCATGAATGCATCAAATCCCATCCAAACTCCGAAGTTAAGTATGCCTTGGCGAGAATAATACTAGGATGGGTGACCTCCTAGGAAGTCCTCATGTTGCACCCTCTAGTCGACCCCTCTTAGTGTTGGAAGAGGCTTTAGGTAATGTAAGGCAAGGTAAGAGATACAAGTATGGTCCTTTTTCTTCTCCTTTTGCATACATACTGTGTTTGGATTGTTTAGTACATCTTAATAGTTAATACTATCAATCATCGGTACCCGTACAAAGGATATGATACAACTAAAAGTTTATGGTTACAAACTTACAAGGATACAACTATATATATATATATGTATGTATGTATGTATGTATGTATGTGTGTGTATGTACATATGCATGTGTCTTGTAAATATGCTAGCATTTTTATTTACAAATATTTTGAAGTCAATGCTGAGTTGGATTGGGAAGCGTCCATGTGCATGTGTCTGTGAGTTATGGTACCTATTATATGTGTCCATGTAAGTAAGATAGTTCTAAGAGGTTTGAGAGAGAACCTGCGCTTTAGAACTGTTTGAAAACTTTCTGAGGCAATCTTGTATATCTCATGGACGCTTTCGTGAGTTCCCACAGGGAGCAAGTCTAGAATCGGTTTGCTTAAAAGAAAATTACAATCTTAGGCATAAATAACTGTTTAAGGCTTATTAAAATATGGTCTACAGTATTGAGATCTACAAAGTATTTAGCTCTTTGTATTTTGCAACTTGCTAAAAGTGGTTTATTAAACTTTTTATTGGCATCTTGATTCTTCAGTGTTGGATCTATTATGTACTTGATATGTGATTTTTGGTGTAATACCTGAACTTTGTTTTTCAGTTACTAGAATTGTTTCGTGAATCGTGATATTTTCTTAGGATGCATGCTAAACTATAAGTTAGTATATATGCTTTTGAAAAAAGCCTTGATATTATATTATGGGAGCATTATTCAATTTATGGTTTACTTATCATCATAATTATGTGATGGCTGTACATTATATAATTTATTGCAATTTATTTTACCTCTCAGTTTTTAGGAAAGTAGGAATTATACCTGTTTTTTCTTCTCCAGACTTCTTTTGATTGAAATTGGCATGTTTTAAACCGAGAGTTGCCAATTGCAGACTATATTTCAAGATCACGCCTCCCAGTTTAGGCTCTTTCAGAATCACTTTGTGAAGTTAGTTCCTGGAACTACTTACACTTTTAGTCTCTCTTGTTATTAATTAACTGATACATCGCATTTTCTTATCTTCATTCTAGTAGGATGGTTATTGATCCGTAATGGTGCAGATGATGTACCCTGATGTGTAGGCCTTGGCTGAACTTTCAAATGAAGCATCAATTATTATGCTTTTTTGCTTTGTGTTCTGATGATGTGCTTGATTGATATTTTTTGTAGTATTTCTTGTTTTCCGACTTGTCCTTTCTACTCAGGCGGCCTGGTGAGGAGAGTGATGCTGATTCATACCGAGATACAAGTAGTGATGGCAGCTTTGATTTTGAGTACGAGAGAAGCTTGAAGATTCCAAACACAAAGGCGTTGAGTTGTCGCCCGTTGTATGGGGTAAACATCCTTATGATGGATAGACAATCTTCGAGAGGAAAGTCATCGATAAGTCAAGAAGGTTCTTTAAGTGATGATGGTGATGCGTGTAATAACCCTCGTGATTCTCTCATATTCGAGTTTTTTGAGCATAATCCTCCCTACAGTCGACAGCCCTTAACAGACAAGGCATGTATTATGTGTTCTAGTCGAGCACCATGTCTAGAGTTTCTGTGAATGGTGCTTCTGCCCCGCATCCTATGGTTTTTGATAATTGGTGTTCAACTTTTTCCAGATTCTTGGTCTTGCATGCCAATTTCCTAAACTAAAGACATTGAGGAGCTGTGATTTGTTGCCTACAAGTTGGATTTCTGTCGCATGGTGAGTTCATCAAGACTTTCCTAATATCAAATCTCTATATATGGTTCTGTATCTTTCAGCTGTTATGTGGATGTATCTCCGAAGATTAAGTGGTACATGGTGGAACATGGTGCAGGTACCCAATATACAGGATACCAACAGGTCCAACACTGCGGGATTTGGATGCTTGTTTTTTAACTTTTCATTCTCTCTCTACACCTTTTAAAGGTGGAGACTCTCAACTCCTTAACCTTTTACAAGACTCGCATGTGCATCCTTGCTTCCTTCTCTGTCCACTGTATTCTCAATTTATGATAGTAAATGAAACTCTCTTCCTTTGAAGGTGGTATGTTGCTTCTTCTTTTGATTAGTTAGCATATCGATTCAGTTATATTTCATTGAGGCTGAGTGTGACAAAATATGTCCGACTTACCTATCCTGAGTCATACTGGTCATTCTTTGATTTTGGCCACTCCTAGATTATGAACCTTCCATGGTCTCATGGTCATATGTGGGGTGGCACCTATTTGGAGGAACCCTTTCCTGTTAACTGTTGTTATTCCTGCTAAATCGTCAAGCATCTTTTCTGGAAATTTTTATGTCAATACTTGGTAACCATGTGCTGCTGGGGCTATAGGAGTCAATTTTTTATGTCAATATTTCTAAACTTGTTATTATGCCCTGATATCCATTATGACCTGAATCAAAATTGCAGCAGACAAATCATGTATCCTGAAATCTGCACTTCCCTTTCATGCGTTGAGATTTTAAAAGGCTCCTTGCAATTTCGTGGCTTGCTTCTAATTGCAAGGTCACATTGGTTATTTGATGAAAATCCATAAAAGATCCTTACCTGATGTAATTCAGTGTAAAATGGCAGCTGGTTGTTATTTTTGTGACTAGTGTCTTCCAACTCGTTGTACTTCACTACATAACGATTTATCTTGGTGTTGACTTCTTTGATCATTTTTGAGATTGTTAGTTCTTGGTTATATCTAACAGTTGCACGATATATCACCATACTTCTACCTTCTACTAGGGTACTAGACACCCATAGTTCTCGTGTCTGGTTCAGCGTTGTTTATTTAAATAATTTTGGTGCTCTATCACTAACACACCTCATACAACATTAGTGAGTTGTTGTGAAAACAGCGTTTTATCTCTCGATTTTATGCCATATTATCAACTGTGTAGTAATATATAAATTTAGTTGTATGTAGCTATGCCCTGGCACCACTAATTTGAAAATTACTGTCTCGCACTTCTGCCCATGTCTGCACCCGCACCCATGCAGCAGACATAGGAAGTTACTGAGTACACATACATTGTGAATCTCATCAACATGATTCCTATAATAGGATTTGTTTTCTGTCAGGTGCAGCAGGTGATTACATGCAAACCAGAAACAGATGTCCTACCACTGATCTTGGTACATCACCCATGTTGTCTCTACCCATCTTCGGTTTAGCTTCCTACAAATTCAGAAGTTCGATATGGATGTCTAACGGAGCATATGATAGCCAGCAGGCCAATTCGCTGCTGCAGGCAGCGGATAACTGGTTAAGACTTCTCAAAGTCAGTCATCCCGACTTCCTTTTCTTTGTTTCTCATGGCGCTTACTGGAGGTGAGGATAAGAAGCTGATCTTGATTGGCATTTTGATTTTCTTTCCTGGAAGCGTTAAGTTCCCAAGTGAGATCAGAAATTTCGGAGAGGAAAAAGCTGTCTATTCATGACATACAACTCAAATGGAAGAATCAGAAACTATAAATCAGTGTTTTATATTTGAACTGAGTGAATATAACCAACTTGTTCTGTTTTTCCTTTGGCCATCCCATGGTCGGATAAGAGCGGTTGAACGTGTTTTGTTTTCATCTTGTATCAAGGCGGCTGTATGTATCTTGCTTTTCCTTTTCTACTCTTACTGGTGATATGTATTGCACTCTTGACAAGTGATGTAGCTAAACAGAATTTGATGGTGATGAAAAGAAACAGATGGCCCAAGTCAGAATTTCATTCTGATACCAGGGGCAAAAGTAGTTATCAAAATGAGTGCTGGCTATCTTTGTATAAGATACCAATTATGAATAAATAGTTCACGGACATGGTTCCTCTGGTATATCAATGCTTTCATGGTGTCTGAGAGTGACGAGGATTTGGTAAGATGAGCATGTGTCCGTACCATTATCCCTTGGTCTTCCTACAAGCTTGTGCAATGTAGCTGGCTACTTGATGCTATTTGATTCCTTTGTGAATGAAATTTATTTGCTGGAAGAAAGTTTTAAAGCTACTGCAATCTGTTTTCGACGCCTAAGAGTGACCAGATGAAGTTTCTCTTCCGAGATTACTTGAAATCCACCTGAACGTCTGCTATGAGCTGAACTGAAATTGGATCAATGACATTATAAGGATAATACGATCGAGTTTGGCAGGCATGTAAGGGTTGCCTCAGACGAGGCAGGGGTGCAGGAGCCCTACAGGGATGAGAGGAGGGCTTTCAGATAAATTGATTGAATGGATGATGAAGGCTAATCGTAAGGCCGAGAGATTTGAGAAACAGGCTACTTTTCCATATTTTCCGGTGAAGTGAGCTAAGTTAAGAATTTCTTGGCTGGCCTCTTTTTTGGGCTATTGATACTTGAAAAGTATTTTGCTGCAGGGTGGTAATGAAGATAGTATGCTTGTGTTTTGAGGACGTTGGTGGCTCGCGAGCGTCGATTCTTTCTTGGTTGACTATTCCTTACAATCTCAACCATACAGACCGAGTACGAAAAACATAATTGTACAAACCTAACTGGCCCAAATGAATACCTTCTTTGACATCAATTTTGTTGACTCGTTATCAAGAAGAATTTCAAGCGCAAATATGAATTCTACAATCATGATTTTATCGAGAGGAAGGTTACTGCCTCAGACGATCAAGTATTGCATTACCCGATTGGCATATTTTCAGCAATCAAGCAAACACGACCAATCATTTCTCCCCCGTGTCATATCATACAAAGAAGCAAACGCTTTTGTTCCATGCTTATTTTGTATAGCTTCTTAATGGTTTCGAAATATTTCCACCTTGATTCCCCCCTCATCGGCCTTTTAGAATACATTTATTGGCAGTAGAAGAGCACCTGTATTCTGGTCTTCAGAAAAGATAAAATGATAAAGCAAAAAGAAGCCTGTAACTCGTAGGTTTCATGAACAGGAGCAGTTGTACCACGTCGCCGCATTTACGTGGTTATGAACATGAAGGCTGAAAAAAAGAAGAGTTCCTTTGCAGTTTCCAGCTAAAATGTTTCTTCGTAGTTCCCTTCTCGAAGCAAAGAATTAACATCATCTAGCCATTTCATCTTAAATAGCATACATGAGTAGCATACTCGAAACACAGGCACCATCCGGGTGGTTATTCATGATCTATACTGTTTCTCAATGATTGGTAATATGAAACAGCAAATCTGAAGAGATCCACAAGCACAAGCTCAACACGAGCAGCAACACACCAGAAGCAGGTGACACTTTCACTTCTTCCATTAAAGAGAAGGCTGTTATGTCAAGTCTGTTGGAAAGGAAATATTACATAAGCTGGTCCTCATCTATCAACAGTGCATTACATATTATAAACCCACATCACCACCACATTTACCAGTTACCATACGTTAAGAGGATGGGTGGGTCCACGCTCCCGCTTCACCCAGGCACACAAGCCAAATCCTTTTCTTCACCATGGTCTAATGTGTTCTTCTGGGGCTCGACGCACTCATGGTAAGCAGAAAAAAGGCATGACTAATGCGCCAATTTGAATCCTTCATAATGTGTCCTCAAATATTGTGGACAGTAACAGCTCCTGCACGAAGCTGCACCTACGAGCCCTCTCCTCTTGCTCCTTGTCTGATACAGGCGGCTCATTACTGAAATAATTGATTTCTATATTAGTTGAACCTTAGCAATAGCGAACAGAGAAAAGGAGAGTAAATGCTGATCTTGAATAACATCTTTATGGATTTCCAGTGTGAGAAACTGAAAACGTAATTTGAGATTCGGCATGCTGTTTAACATGCAACATTTAAATAAACAGGGCAAAGCTGTTATTACAAGTGCTTAATGTTGAGCACGTAGCCTATAAAAAGTTGCAGCAGATATGAAATCCAAACTTCAGTTTAGAGATGCATACGCAGATTAAAAGATTCCCTTTGTGCCATGGAGGGCAAACAGCTTTTCTAATCACTATCACATGCTTAGTGGAAGACTACTGCTTGATGTAATGGTAATTGGCAGCAGGAGCAGTAAAACAAAAATCTCGGTAGATCACCTTAGCTATGCACACAACTCCCCTCTGGTGAGAAAAGGGGAAGGAGGTTCATAAATGCACATTACCCCATGAAAAGTAATTGAGTGTTCTTGGTAAAAACGGTGTACTAGGACCTTCCTAAGAAGTCCTCATGTCACACCATCTAGCTGAACCCACTTCATGTAGGCAAACGCTTGGTTAAGGAACCATAAGTACGTACACACCCTTCAAATGCATTGGCCAGACAATAATCAAAGAGGAAGTGCCACTAGTACTAAATGGTAGACCACAATCAGCAAGGCATCCAATCTTGGCTCTTGATCCAGCATATCCAGCTGATATGATCCAAAAAAAGTGGAAAAGTATGAGCTTTACCTGCAACCTATGGCTGATAAGTGATAACCATGATATCCAGGTATATGCACGGTACATCAATGAACTTAACACATGGGCACAAGGATAAATGGTTAAAGGCTAGCACAATTAAAATAATTGAATATGACCCTGTAAGGGTCTAAAATAACCGAAATGCAGTAATGCACATTTTGTTGAGACCAAGTAATGATACAAATGGAACAAGTGGCCTATACCAGTGTTATCCGTATCGCACCGTATCGTATCGTGCGATACACTACCCCGTATCGTAAAACGGTGAATATCGCACCGTATCGTGCGATACGCCCCCAAAAAAATTAAATTTTTTTTTCAAATTTTTTTTTGAAGGTTCCAGGCCTCTCTTCGGCATTCTTCGATACGCTTGTTTGAGATTGCAAAATGTGTATGTAACATGTAAATTTCGTTAGAGAGAAGCTTAACTAACCAAATTGCCAAATACATGGTATGCCCGTATATGAAGAAATATTCATATAATGCATGTACCAACCAAATTTATGTATCAAATATGAATAATCGCCTATTTGTTGACAGTATTCAAACTATTGCCAAATAGGTTTGCTGGAAAAGGTTTAACTAACCAAATACAAATTCTTCAATCTCAGTTCACATTCATCGCGATCTGAATCGAGCTCGTTGTTACATTAGAAGGTTGAACCCAAGCAGCTCATATATATATATATATATATATATATATATATATATATATATAAAGATCATTTCTAATATTTTGGCTTATTTTCAATTATTGTTTCTTGAATAATATACGTGTAATTTTAAAATTTGTAAAAAAATTTGAAAGATAATATTATTATATGAATGTCTACACTATAAACTCTTAGGAATTCATGAAGATGTTTCACTAGATTTTTAAGGCAGTCGAAGGATGCCTTAGAGAGAAGTGAACAGAGGCAAAGAGAGGCCACAAACCTTCAAAAAAAAATTGAACTTTTTTTTCAAAAAAAAAAAAAATTGAGCGTATCACCCGTATCGTGGAGCCCATCGATACCCGATACAATGTTAATAATGCTGCAACAAACGCATCTCAGGGAAAACTAGATGTGTCAGGAATCATGGTCCCAAGGCAACTATACCACTCTATACTGGTTTGTCATTCGTCCTATTTTGAATGCATGTTCTAAGTATCATAGAGGAAAGGCGGTAAACTGTGGTGCAAGTATTACCTGCAAAAGGATCAAATAATATTGTTCAAATAAAAAATCATAACAGCTATTAACAGAACCAGAAAAGCAAATAAGAAACACATTGTTGCAAGCTTGTGCAATCCATAAAACCCAATCACACAATAGATATCATTGGCAAACGGATATAATATTTGCTGCAGTATCACAAAGGTTGTCAATGTTGTGGACTTCGTCATTACTATCACAGAGTATAAAAAAGTTAATAAAGGAGCAAATCCATTTTGACTTTTAGGAATAACATCACAAGTACATAAGAGATAAACTTTACATATCTTCTGTTAGAAGCAAATATATTCAACAAAGTGCATAATCATTTTAGAAGATGAAAACGGTTTTCACCTGTAAAGACAAGCTTAGATTTATCGTGGCATAAGGTTTGGGATACTACATTCTGGATTGCTTTCAAAGCATACTTTCTTTTGAAAGAAAAACTAACAGAGGCCTCTCAAAACTCCAACTGAGCTTTCACCTCGCTCCAAAAAAAAAAAAAGAAATGTGCATGATGGATTTAAGGGGTTGATGAATGAGATGATACTGAACTAACGATTATGATGTCCAGAGGAGTATACCTTTGTGTTACTTTCTCATCTGTAGGTTTTCTATCAGAGATACCATCAACTGGCAAGCGTGACTCTTGTTTTAATGGAGCATCAACCATGGGCATGTTGTAAATGAACGATGACAACAAAGGGTCTGGAGCTGTACTGGATGAAGTAACAGGATAAGATGAAGCAGCCAGAAGAGACTGGAGATGCCCTTCCCGGAGTTCCTTGCTCAACATTGAAAGTGTAGAATGAGAAGATCCTTTCCTAAATCTTCTTCTGCGCTGCATGTTAACTTTGGTCAAGGAGAACATAAATGATGTTATGTGTCCAATAGATATCAGCAACTGGTTGAAATCACAAACTGTTAGAACATCGCTTTCCTTGCTTGACTTGATTATTAGTATTATTCTAATGTTTTTCATAAATAACGATCGAAAAGATTTAGAACAATCTACAAGCACAAGCCAACAGTTGATATAAAAGACGAGACTTAATTTTTTTTTAAAATGTGAATACTCTCTCTCTCTCTCTCTTTGTTTTTCCTCATACAACTTGGAAAACCATCTTTCAAAGTTTGTCTGAACATCGGCTCCCACATGGACAGTACCCAGGGGAGGAAAAACACACTGATTACCTGTCCAACATCTAGAGGCATTTCCACTTCGCTAGTCCCCTTCGCGCACTTGTTTAGTACCTTAGGTTCCATCAGGCTCCACGTAGTGGAAAGCTTGAAAGCAAAAGCAGCTTACAATAGCTGACAAGAAAAAGCATGTGTACTGCATGTTTGAGAGAAGACCAACAGTTTCTCAAATCGCCTATACCAAATGGATCAGAGTGACTGAGTAAAGCCTAGAACGCCTGAGTAAAGACTAGAATTTTCTCACCACAATGAAGCAATATTCACGTCTAGAATATCAGGAAATATAAAACTCAACAGTTTACGTAGATTTTCCCTGCATCTGTAAAAAAAAGTGACAGTATTACCTTAACCAAAAGTAACCCTTCCCCAAAGAAAGTGGTATTGGCTAAATGCTTTTTTAGTCACCATTTCCCTAGATCTTGTGCCACGTGCACATTCAACACCAAACAAGCAAGACCATGTTTATGGTTTCCTTCAACACTTAAGAGGGCTTCTTCTGCATCTTCTGATGTGTTCACCACCTAATTTTCTCACACCTCCCCTATCACCTCTCTAAACGTTCAACATGGTGTCTCTTATTTGATCTTCTACTGGTGTCACCCCAACACTTTTCTAATAATCCAATTGGAAATCCATTCTCTCCATGTATGAGCACACATCAACCTCACCAAGGCCATCTTTTCCACCCAACATATAACATCTAGTGCATCCCTCCTTCTTGAATAACCTATAGAATTTTATGTGCCTCATCTTTTTTGAACAGTCACCCTAAGTTTCTAAAGGTTCCTTCTTGGGGCACAATATGTTTCAATATTAACTTTTATGTCATTTTATGTTGACCAAACTATTAAAATTGTTCCACATACCTTGTCTTTTTTCTATTAAGTTGTTGTAAGCCCATGATTGTCAGATCTTCCCTCCAAAAATTTAAACTTTTCGGTGACTCCTACCCTTGTTTCAACCACAAGATAAATGTTATCAATAGTGTGCTATAATGTCCACTATAGCGCAGTATAGCGAATTAGCAGTTTCATGGCCACTATATCAATTCGAAATTAACGGTCATGCAGCATGAACATTATTAGCGCCCTTAAAAGTGCTATAGTGGTCCCCTATATCATTGATAGGGGGCACGTCGGGTCAATCCAATGGATATGGATCAACCCAACCCAATTCCCAAATGTATACTATAATACATTAGGTTGAGTCTCACCCCCCTCCCTCTTGTTAATGTAATAGGGGCACGGGCCATTAGGGCCCGTGCAACCCCAGTTTGAGGTAGGGCCAGGGCCAGCCCTAGCCATTACCGTTGGGAGCCCCAACGGCTAGTAGCCATTAGAGTTGCCTAGCTCCTTGTGTTGTTTCTTTTACATTTCATGTACATAGTAATGAGTCTATAAATACCCCATCACAACAGGAATAAATTATGCAGTCTTGCACTACTTTTTTTCCTATTTGTATGCGCTTCCGCTCTCGTGTTGGTTATTCTTGAAGATCAACATTCGTGCTTGAATGCCACTTGACTCTTGACGACTTGGTGGATTTGATTTGTGCAATATCAACCTTCGTTCATTGACGAATATTTACATGGTATCAGAGCCTCGGATTGAAGCAAGTGCATTGGAAAGCGTGCCAACTTTGGAAAACCTACGATTCTTGTTTCTTGACATTGTGAAGTTCAAGGTAACTTTAGAAAATATGTTTGTTTTGAAAATCAAAGGAAAATAGTGAAGTTCTCAATTGATTACGTTGTGTTCATTGGAATTTTGGAATTTCTAAGAAATTTTATCTTCTCTTAACCTTGCTAGTATAACATTGTGTTTGGATGTGTTCACTTATAATTTCTCCCAACGAATTTCTTGACTTTGGATAATGTTGGATGTGCTTGTCATGAAAATATAACTTTTATTAGTAATACATGATTATGGTTTTTTGTATACTTGTGTTTTTTGAACTTGTGATTTTAATGAACGATTCTAAAATAAGTTTTTGGCCATGTTTGATATTTGAAAACTTAGTTGTTTTTGTTATGACTTAAAAGGACATGAGTTAGGCTAGTGTGTTTGATATTTTAAAACTTGTGTTTGATCTTTAATAAGTTTGTTAGCTCGTTCATGTTGCATTGTTTCACTTCTCAAATTCCATCTTCTCGTTGCATTGGCTTTTCTGTAGAAATTTGCTTTATTTTGATTGTTTGGATAGTTGCATTTGCATTCTTTACTAAGAAACCTTACGTAAGGTCTAAAGTGTTAATTGTTCTTTGTTGGTTTTCACTGTCAGTATGGTTAATTTCTGTGGTTTTGGTATCTTTCTTTCATGTTAGCATGACTTTTTCAAAATTACAAAACTTTTGTGCTTAGGTTCGTCCAGATGGTCTTTCGTTGGCTAAATTTTTGATTTGTTAAATCTATGATGGTACTCAAATTTAAGGTTTTCTGGTTGCACCCACCGGCCCATTTCGTGTTGTTTTTCATAATTTTAAGGTGGGAATTGAAGGTTTTAATGATCTATCTTGACTCAATTTCTCATTTTCTGGGTTTTTATTTTGGAGATGGTTTACAATTTTCTAATAATCTATTTTGCGATTATGAATGTGCAATGCATCTATATGGGTGATTTCCCTTCTGTAATCTCGTTTGGGTTTTGACACTTAAGTGACTTGATAAGGGTTGTAATAACTTTGCCTTTTTGCCTTTGAAAATTGGTTAAATAGAGATTGAGTACTTAGCTAATAGTTGCTTCTTTATATGTGGATTTTGTTTGACTTGTTTACTTATCAAGAAAATTGACTACCATGTTGAGTTTGCCATGTGAATTCTGCGAGTCTTGTGATGTTGGTTGCTTTAAGAATTTGTTGGGTTCGATTTGTTTTGAGTAGTAAAATTGATCCCAATGATGATGTTATTCAAATATTCTGGAACTGAGCCTCTTTTTCTGGTCGTATGTGGTGATGGTAGGGATATTCAATATCACAATAAAATTAATTTGTCTTTTTGTCATCTCGTTTGTGGGAACCTTAAGCTCTATGTGTTTTAGATAGACTTATTGGCAAGAAACATGGGTTCAGTTTGATTATTGGAACATTTTAGTGGTTTACTGCTTTCACTTCTCGTAAAAACATGAATTTTCTCTATTGCACTTAGTATTATTGCATGTTTGTATAGTATTTGCATTGTTGAGTTAAATGGACAGATTTGGCTATTCGACCTGATTCCACTATGCATGGTATTCAGACTTGAGCCCATCCAGGTGTGTTCCTTCCAACTTGGTTACATGTAATCTTGATTATGTATTTACAGAGTTAAATCAAATTGTTTGTTGGCATGTTTAGAAGAAAAATGTGTTGTGATATTTGGATGATTTCAAACTTGACTATTGATAAATTTGAAAATGTATTTGTTGGAAAACAATAAGGGGTATCTTCTTGTATAATTGAGATCCATGTTGTTGGCCTTTTGTTGAAGACCTTTGTGATTAAGGTGCTTCATGTTGGTGGCCTTTTGTTGGAAATCAATTAATGCTTAAAGATATACTTATTGTTATTTGAGACATTTGGAAAAATGTTTATTGATAATGAGTTGAATGTACTTGTATGACTGAGATTCATATTTTTGGCCTTCAGTTTGAAATTAATTGAAAATTAAAGATGCACTTATTTGAAGATTTGTGATCTTGATAACTTTAAGGTTGCTTTTTCGTGAGAGTATGGTCTCCGTTTGTTGGCCTTTTGTTGAAAATCTTTGTGATTAAGATGTTCCATGTTGTTGACCTTTTGGTTGAAGAGTAATCAATATTGAAAAAAACTTCTAGTTATCTTGACTAACTTGTAAGTGAGAAGTGTTTTAACAAATTATTATTTGAAGATTTGTGATCTTGATAACTTTAAGGTTTGTTTTTCTTATGAGATTACGATCTCCGTTTGTTGGCTTTTTGTTGGAAATCATTGTGATTAAGATGTTCCATGTCGTTGGCCTTTTGGTTAGAGAGTAATCAATATTGAAAAAGACTTATAGTTATCTTGATGTTGTGATTTTAACAAACCTTGTGAGACCTTTTAAAAAACATGAAGTTGATTCTTTTGACTTGTTTTAATCATTCAAATAGATTATCTTACTTTTGGAACCATAGAATCACCTTTGAGTTTAAAGGATATTTAAGGGCCTTGGGAATTGTATGTTTGATTTGAAGAGCTTAAACTTAAAAATCTTGTTTGACTTGGCAGGTTTTGAGCTTAACTTTAAAAAGCTTGTTTGACTTGGCAGGTTTTGAGCTTAACCTTAAAAAGTTTGTTTGACTTGGCGGGTTTTGAGCATAACCTTAAAATGCTTGTTTGGGTTCGAGTTTATCCTTAAAACATGGGTTTTGAGCTTAACCTTAAAAAGCTTGTTTGACTTTGCGAGTTTTGAGCATAACCTTAAAATGTTTGTTTGATATATCAAGGTCCCCTTACAATATCAAGGGGTTTGTAGTGATTTATGAATCTAGTTATTATAATAGACAATCCTATTTGAATGATATCAATGTTTTCTTTCAAATGAGTTTCTTGAGAAAATCAACTTCATGAACTTATTTGACTCATTTTGGTTTACCCTCTAGATTAGATACGGTACATTGTCTTTGTGATTTCATTAAAATTGAGCAAATGTATGTATTGATACTTCGTTGATTTTCATGCAAGATGATAAATAAGTTGACACATTGATTATGGCAAGATGATTTGGAGTTGTTTCAAAGAAAGCTGTGGCAACTTGGATACTAATTTTGTAGAAATTTTTATAACAAGTTCGTTGAAAATTGAGTTGTATTTGATTTATGTTGGACAAACTTCCATTGTATACCCCGTAAGTTTGAGGGGGGGTGTTAATGTAATAGGGGCACGGGCCATTAGGGCCCGTGCAACCCCAATTTGAGGTAGGGCCAGCCATTACCGTTGGGAGCCCCAACAGCGGCTAGTAGCCATTGGAGTTGCCCAACAGCTAGTGCTGGTCGGCCAACACTAGTTCATCCTCTTCCTCCTTGTGTTATTTCTTTTACATTTTATGTACACAGTAACGAGTCTATAAATACTCCATCAATAGTTCATCCTCTTGCTCCTTGTGTTATTTCTTTTACATTTCATGTAAATAGTAACGAGTCTATAAATACTATCACAACATGAATAAATTATGCAGTCTTGCACTGGTTTTTGACTTCTTTGTATGCGCTTCCGCTCTCGTGTTGGTTATTCTTGAAGATCGGCATTCGTGCTTGAATACCACTTGACTCTTGGCAACTTGGTGGATTTGATTCGTACAATATCAACCTTCATTCATTGACGAATATTTACACCTCTCCCATGCCTTCCATTACCACCGGCCCATCACTGTCACCACCCCACCACCGGTAACTCTCTCTCTCTCTCTCTCTCTCTCTCTCTCTCTCTCCTGCGAGTGAGAAAGAGTCAGTCTCAACTCCCCTGCTATCCACTAGATTCTCTCTTGCTTATCTTAAAATCTTGTATGCATAGGTTGTCAGTTACACAGATCATTTTCTCTCTTTTCGTTTCTTAAATTGTAATTGCTTATTGTAAAACCTTTTATACAATTAGTTATATGCATCATTTTTCCTCTTTTTGTTCCTTAACATTGTCAAAACAATCAATTACACTCATCCTCTCCTATGACTTCCATCGATGCCGCACCCCATCACCGGTAACTCTCTCATTCTGAAAATGAACATATTAGTTTCTTATAGAATATAAAATATATAGCTTTTCTTGTTCATCTTAAACAATTAAGTTTATATTATAATCACATTTGATGGATGTTATGTTTAGAGTTGGTTATTTGTTAAGTTAGTTATTATATTTGATGTTACAATTGTTACTTCAAAAGGTATTATAAATATTTTGGTGATTTGGTGGATGTTATATTTTGATTCTTAAACCTATGATTTTTTTGTGAGTTATATTTTCTTGTGCATAAAGAATTTTTTCAAAGCATTTTTTTTTCTACCGAATCCTCCCTAACAGTATTCTATTCTTTTTCTAGGTAAGTATAGTCCATTCCATTGCTCAAATTAGACTGGACCATATTCACCATACTTGAGCATATAAATTTAATATATTAGTTCCTTTTAATTCTTCTACTTACTACTTAAAATAACTTGGTTACATTTATGTTTTTTATTTTTAGTTTAAGTTTAACAATTCAATATGCATATGCCACATCAAATTTATTGTTTGTCTTCTTAGAATTTTGAATTTGTTTGTTTAGTTTGATTCATATTTATGAATGTAGTAGTTATGTGTTTCTTGATATTTCTTAGAAATTAGAGAATCCATTATATATATATATATATAATTTTTTAATCATAAATGAAAATATACTGCTAAATCTGCTATATCCCCACTACCACTATATTAGGATCAACCGCTAACCGCTATTGATAACATAGCAAGATAGTACCATCTCTAAATATCATGCACTAATCCTTCATCTTAAACATCCTTCATTATCCATCCATAACCAACATAAAGATATATGGGTTAAGTATTTACGCTTCGTATAAACTGACATTAAGACAACTTCAATTTAACTCTAACACAAACATCCACAACCTTGTATTAACTACCACAAAGAGGAAATGAATGGCCTCAGATGCACCCACAAAGAGGAGCTGTTAGTCTTGCAATTTGACTCATGACCTTCATCTGTCAATTAAAAGTCAAGAGATGATTTACGCATCATAAACAGCCAAACCAGCAAGGTCAAGATAACAATTGGTTGGCCCCAACGAAACTATTCATATCCCACCTTGACTACTGCAAAGTCCGGTCACTTGAAGTGGACAACCTAGTTGGGAAGCTAAACGATTTAGTCTGGATACTTCTGAACTTGGAAGTTCCTTAGAATGAAAAACTGCTTGGAAGAATAGTTTAATGAAGTTCAAAAGAATAAAATTGATCCTATTAAAGGAAAATACAGAATAACCCTGAAACACAAAAGCAGCTGACTTAACACAAATTCTCATGTAATCCAAGTAGCTGACAAGGATATCTTAAAGAAATGTCCATGCTGCATAGTGATATGCCCGACCATATCCATCCCTACTCTAGTTCCACAAATGGGGCATACCTGCAAAAGGTAAAGATATAATCAGGTACGCAGTAGGAAGTGATTAACAGCCAACAGAAACATAGAGACATCCACTCCAAAAGATATAGAAAAGCCTTTCTCATAGAGTTTCTTCCCTGACGCAACGGAGAATAAAAAATGATTTATTGGATTAAAATGCACCTATGCAACATGATATGGTATGAAATAAAGTGCCATACACACTAAATCCAAAACATGGCAGTCACAAAGAAAAACAAGTTTTAACAGTTTTCAGAAACCACACCTTCTCGAAACTTTTCATATAGGTTCACATAAGAGAAAGCCATCAAACCAAAAATAAGCGCCATTACATAAACAAATTTTGATCGTGATTTCTTAAAGTAATGAGAGGCCGCTGCCAACAAGAGTAGGCGTCCAATGAAGTCCTAACCAAGGTGTCAATTCCATGTCGTATCTCTTTCAGCACTTTTAAAAGAGAAACAGGATCCACAACGATTAAACTTAGGCTCTTGTGAACAGGATCTCTATAAAAACTCATATAACAAAATTTTGGTAAAGGATTTCCCCCAAATGGATGTGTACAACACTGTTGCAAACAAAAGCCCCAGCAGTGGCAATTTACAACGGAGCACTTCTAAAGAAACCGATACATTCAATTACAATGAGTACTCCAATCAAAACACTAAAAATCAATAAATGCCTCAGATGGTTACCTATGAACTACGGAACAATAACCACAAAAGGAGAAAAGCGATGAGAGAACAAAATACCCCATTTTTAGCCTCGACGGAGTGCTCGTCATCTATGTGACAACAGAGACCGACGATATCGAAATCCTCCGAACAGAACGGACACGGAAATTCCGCTCGCAAATCCTCTTCCCCCTCGAAATCGTCGAAGCTTAACTGAAGATCTGCACCTGAATCATCAACAACAAAACCACCTAATCAAACCAACACATTTCCCATCACATAGAATCAAGTCCAAGGCAAACCCAAAAGTTCAAACACAAAGACAGAAAAAGAGAGCAACCGGAACGAATTTGGAGGGAGGATTGGTGTCGCTTGGAGGCTGCGAAGCGAGCGGTCCACAAGTCGGCGTCCATGGATAACTTCCTTTCAACAGACGCGATTCCTCGAACCCCAAAAAAAGGAACAAGAAAATGCGAACAATCGCCGAACTCCGACAATCGGAAACCCTTCTTTCCCGAACAACAATCAACAACGTTCAACAATCCCGAAAGCCCAACTGTTCCCCCAAAGGAATTCACGAGAAAGAGAATAGGTCCGTGTCAGTAAATCCGTGCTATTCGGGGTTCGCTTCTACGGAAGAGCAGAACAAAATCGAACGGGGAAGAAGAAGGACGGCAACCCCTTTTTTTCTCTCTCTTCTTTTTCCGCCAACCAATACGAGGACACCACGAACCTCACTTTTATCTTTCCTTTGTCCCATTGATCACCCTTTTATCTTTCCTTTGTCGCACACCTTTTTAATATCCACCTAATTTTTTACCGTGATTCCTACTATATTACCCTTACTAATTCTAAAAATTACCCCAATAGTCCTAACGTTACTTCTTCGGTACGCGGGTTCGTCTCTTACCGTCGACCGTCCCATCTTATTTGTCCAATGACCTCAATTTTAAATTCGATTCGATTCGATTCACATACTATACTACATAGAATATGACCAAAAAAAAAATAAAGAGGTCAATTCAAAAAAAGGTTTTCATGATTTTGGTGAGATATTTTATTGATTTGCTCTATTTTTTGTTATTTATTTGATGAATTGATTTTATTTTGATCGAAATAAAAAACAAAAAATGATTTCAAGTTTTCGACTCGAGATACACCACAAGCACATCTCTCTCATCGAAGAGAGACGCATCTGCCACATCTCAGGTCAAAAATTTCACATTATTTTTTTATTATTTTATTCTTTTCATATATTTATTAATTTTTTCTTTTGTTCTTAATTCTTCTTGTTGTCTTTTTTATATTATTGATTTTATTTTTCTATTTTTCTTACTTTTGATTTTTTTTCTTTGGCGAGATTTGTAAGAGTATTCATTGCTCAATTGCGAAGAAGGTGACAATGCTAAAACAAATGAAATGTCGATGAATTGGGTGAGAGAGGAGAGAGAATGTGTTAAGGGGTGATTTTGAACTTTTAAAAAAGGTGTATTAATAGTACAATAGGTATGAGAATAGTTATCTCCTTCTTATATAAAAATTATAAAATATGTCTTTCTTTTGTCACATGAAGTTCTAGCCTAGTTGTATGGCATGATAATCATGGATGAAATAACAATATTTTATGTAATGTATTCGAGTATAGTGCATCATATATATATATATATATAGAGAGAGAGAGAGAGAATGAGAGAGTATTTGTATGCAAATTTTTAGTCTCTTATAACTTGGACCGGCGACACGATATTAATAAAAAAAAGAAAAGAGAAAATAATTAAGAGATAAACTCAAAAAGGAGAATACATCCTAACGTTGTTTCTTTTTATGTACAACGTGGGCCTATTTGAGTTCGTTTCACGTGGAACTTACCACAAATGGATCAAGGAATTAGATTTTTGGATCAGACTCAACTAGATCTAATTCAAAATGAATCTCCAGTGAAGGAATTAGAGTGGGGTTAAGTCTAAGAAGGATTGAATCTATTGGGTTTAGATTAAATTTAGTTGGATCCAACTTGAAGATAAGATTTTAGATCAAAACAAATCTGATTTAAAACAAGTTGGTTGGGAAGGAAGAGTATGATTTTAATAGCTAAATCAGATTTTGGTTCTAACTAGGATCATATCCAAGTTGGATCGAAGTTAAAATGAGATCTTCGGGGTTGGGTTGAGTATGGGTTAGATGGGATCTCATTCAAGTGGGTTGGAGTGGATTCGGTCGAGGTCAGTGAAGCAGATCAATTCATTGGACCGATCCGATTGAGATAAAAGGGATAGGGTGGAAGACACAAGAAGCAGTGACAAATGATGATGAGGCAGTGGAATGAGAGACGTCAATAGCAGGGAGGTTGGTGGTGATGGTGGCTCGAGGTCTTCACTCCACACGAAGTGAGAGAGATACGAGAGGGTGTGAGAGAAAGAGGGAGAGTGTGTGTTCTCTGCATTCAAGAGAGAGAGAGAGAGGGCATGAGAGGGAGAGAAATGATTTAGTACATAGGGAAACTATGAGCATGCATATACTCACTCGCACATAATGAATTGAACACACATAAAATCAAATCAATAGCTTCTTTCTTGCCTTTACGTATGCAAATTACAACAAAACTAGCATTATGACAATGAGAAATCATTAATCAAGGTTTTCTTATGCACTCAAAGGGTTTTATGAGGATTGATGGGTGTTTCATTGCGTTTCCATAGGGACAATCCAAGAGTTCATCAATGGATTTTAGTGAGGGAGCTCTTCCCATTTTATAGTTTTTTTTTGTTTTACTATTCTTTTTGTTCTTCCTCGATATATTTGTAGGAAATCCTTTAATAGACTAAAATACGGAGGAAAGGTTTTACATGCCTTTCCTCTTGAGGTTATCCACGGTTGCTTTCTTGTTTATAAAAATTGTAGGTTTTTTTTTTATGGAGGTGTAGGGTTCTTGATGGAGGTGCAGGCTTTGCTTGTTGTAGGTGATTGTTTTTTACATATTTTGCATATTTTGTAAGACATGTAAATCTTCACAACTTTGAATCTTGTATTTGGATTTGATGTAGTATATGTTTGTATTTGCTCCAGATTATACTTGAATCTTGTTTTTTGATCTAATTCAGTTTATACTTGAATGTGATCCAATTTGCTTTGGTATTTGAATCTTGATTTGATTTGATATGTATTTGCATCTTATTCAGTTTATGCTTGGATTCACTCCAATTCATATTGATATTTGAATTTGATTTGATCTGATCTGTGTTCTTATTTAGGATTTTGATTGGATTGCCGTACCTGCATAATGTATTTTGATGCAGAACCTTGCATTAACATTTTCACTATTCGATCTTTGAAATTGACAGTGGAGATTTGAATCACTTTGCATTTAATATACCTAAGTACAATGGTACATTTGATTCAAATATCTATAGTTGAACTCGCATATCAAACAATGAAGATGTTGGTGCAAGATTATGCACTAAGATGCATTATGCAACTAAGACTCTATATATACACACATATGTATAAAATTAGAAAACTTACCAAACAATTGATAACTATCAAATAAATAAGAAAATGTTAATATATAATAAATTGTAATATATTTTTGATGCTTTAATTCATGAATAAAGTAAGTGTCTTCATTATCCATGAAGACATTTTATTAGTATTAGTCATATTGTATCCTTCCAAAATAGAAAATGATGAGAAACAAGGCTTTTATCATGACAGGCTTGTGTATCGAGTTATATCATGCGACATAATCCTATATGGTGCAATATGACCTGTATCACCTGTTATATGAGTAAGATGCATGAACAAAACTTATTTTCTATGAATTATGGTCTTTATTTTCTCTTGTCTACACTATAGGATAAGAGATTTTACCACTTCACTTGCGAATCTATACTTTTTCGGTGATGTATTCATATTTTTAGTTATAATCTTTTATTTTTATATTTTTGTATTTTTACATGGATTATTGCTTTCTTTTATTTAATAATCATTTACAAATATATATGAGGAGGTTTTGCTCATTTCTTTTCTATTAACTTTGTCAGTCTTATGTCAATTTATATCGTGCCTTTATTGTTTTATTTATTTGAAATTATTTTTATTTTCATGTTTATTGTGTAGGATAGATAAGATTCACGATGTCAAGAAGAGGTTCTCAACCTATGACACATTTTAACGATCCAACGTGACAATGAAGTGAAAAACTCATGAACATGGAGTTCCTCAATTGAAGCCTCGCCCAACAGGAGCTTAAAAGAAGTTGTTCCTTATATCAATATAATTAGGAAAGCAAAGAAGTCGTTAAATGATGGTATGTTAGATAAGATCATTGTTGGAGAGTATTGTTCTATTTTGAGGTAAGAAAATCAAGTGTATCATTGTAATATATAGGTGTTTCAAATCACTTGAGTTGTCAAATAAGTATTATACAACAAAGATTTTGAGGTCAGAATTTAATAATGTGATATTGAAGGTTGGACATAAAAATATGGTTAAGTTCATTACAATAATGTGATTAACTATAAAACAACTACAAATGAGTTAGTTAACAACTATACACTTTTGAAGAGAGAGTTGAGGTAAAGACAACAATTGAATGTTATAAAAATATTATCAAATTCATTTATAATCATGCATGTGTATTATGCATGCATATTTATTATGAATGATGAGGAGATATACTAACAATGTAGAACTTTTTCGTATTGCTATTACTCAATTTACTATTCATTTTTTGTCCATGTAAAGTATTGTAAAACAAAAGCAAGCTTTGAAGCGAATATTTAGTTCAAATGAGTGACAATAGTTTGTTGATTTGCCTCAAATTAGAAATAATAGAAAGTTGAATAAAATTTCAAAAATGGTTAGGAAGAATTGTATGCCCCTATATCATATTTTGAAAATTTGTATGCCCCTTGGTGAAGGTTGTAACATGATAAAATAAGCACATATAAAATTAAAAGTTATTTATAATGTAAAATTCAAATCAAAAGTTGAATAAGTTAAAATATGATGATATTAAGATAAAGTCTTCTCTCACTTGATAAAAAATACAAACCCTTCCATTCATAAAATTAATAAAAGCTAATGTTTGTGAAACAGAACTTGATCCATCAGTCATACCAGTTAAACTGAGAACCTGGTTCAGTCCACAATATAAACCTTGCAAGAATGTCGTCAAGAATCATCTAATTGGACTCTGAACTAATTGATTTTCTTTCTTTTTAAAGCTTTTTTATTGTTTACTTATTTTTATCTTTCTTTAAATTGCTTATTTTTATATTATAATATTATAATATGTTGTATATAATAATAAATAGATAGATAAATAGAGAGATTAGCTTATCCACTATTGACGTTGGTCACTTATGTACTATCATTAATTTTTAAAGGTATGAAACAACATTATTTTTTCTTTTTTGAAAACCATTAAACTATTTTAAATTATACCCGATGAAAGTGGTTCATATGAAGGAGCCAATCATTGCAAAAGGTAAATTCTCAAAACAAGACAAAAAGTAGGAGAACCAATAAATACAAAAGTAGATTCTCAAAATAAATGGTATGTTTAGTTACTACCTTTCAATTGAGATAAATAGATATATAAAGCGGGGGACGAGGCCTAAAGAGAAGAGAGAGAGAGTTCAATAATTCAAAATGTATCATAGTAATTTTTGAAATAGTATAATAGTATTTTTGAAAAAATAAGGAAAATAAGGTATTGGTAATAGTGATTTGGTTGTACGGATAATATTGGTGTACCTTTTGTGTGTAATTTCTTTTTAATTTTCTCTTTTAATTATACGTTGATTTTGTAATTTTATTAAAAAGTACATTTTTTTGCGGCATTTTTGATAATTTGCTTTGTACCAGGGCGGCTACATTATCGTCGATGGACGGCAAGGAGGAGTTGCTGACGTGGCTGACTTAGGTATTAGCTTAACCCGAGTAGGCAAGGGGGTTGCATCAACTTGTAGTTACTTTTCCGTATTGTGATTGGTGTGAATTGTCCACTAAGAGTTACGGAGTGAACTTTTTCACGCGTCAATGTATTAAATATATGTCATTCTCTCGTCCACGATGTGAATATCGGGTTTGTCAGTTTGTGCTGCCCAACCCGCTCAGGTCCAGACGGGTTCTGTTCAAGGTTCATTTAGGAGACACAATTCCTCTCTCTCTCTCTCTCTCTCTCTCTCTCTCTCAAGGGGAATGGTTCATAAATTTAGCACGATGTTCGAATTGAGTGGTTTGCATCATTTCACCAATCTAATTGTTTGTTATTATCTTTCACTATCTTTTATTATTCTTCTATTCTTTAAAATCACCTTTTATCAATCAAAACTGTTGCAATCAATACTAAAACTACTTTAAAACCTTAAATATATATTGATGGTTTTATATTTTGTTAAGTGATTTTGATGTAACAATAATGATTTTGACTGACAAATCACGGTTTTAAAGAATAGAATAATAGTAAAAGGTAACGAAGAACAATGTGTGGTGATCGTTTGATTCCGCACCGTGTTCGATTAAGAACGGAGCACTCCGTCCCTCTCTCTCTCTCTCCATACACTGCCATGTACCCGCCCTCTCATTTGTTATTTATTGAAAAAGAAAGACGCAACTCAGAGTTGACGTTTGGGCGAGTAAAGGAATACCTGTTCCGGACCCGCCTGATTGTCATTCCTATTTTCTTTAAGAAAATATTGGAAGTAATTGTATCTTACCATCACAACAATGACACGCACAAGGCTGTTATTATTTTATTATAGAATTACTATAATTGTTTTTGAATTTTACTTTTAACTAATAAAATACTTGAAAAAGACGAGTTGTGAGAAAAGAGCTCGAACCCGAGTCACGTTCGCGTACTCGCTCGAGCTGCAGTGACTTACAACTGTGAATGTTAGATGACAATTTTCAGATGTCATGCTCTTTTTAGAAAGAAAAGTTTGGTTCAAATCAATTATAGGTTCTAACCGAAACCGATGGAACTCAAAACCGGTAAAACCAGAACCGAAACTACAAACTATCTAGCTCGGTTAAGTTTTCACCTCTTATAAACCAGAACCAGCAGTTCTAACTTCTGACTGTCAGTTTCGGTATTAAAAAAAAAATCTTATACTTTTAAATTTTTTAAAATAAAAGTTTGGATTGCAATTCATGACAAAGTTTTACGCTGGCTGTCGGAAGCTTAACACAACCCTTCTCCTTTATCCGGGCTTGGGACCAGCAATGCAAGGGTGATCCCTTACTTGGGCAGAGTTAAAAGAGGTAGAGGACGACCACAAAAATGTTGGAAAGAAACAATAAAGAATGATCTAGCTTATTGTGAGTTAACTGCTAACATGGCACACGATAGGGATATGTGGAAACAAAGAATTCATGTAGCCGACCCCGTCTAGTATGGGAAAAGGCTTAGTTGTTGTTGTTGTAAAAGTTTTGATTGCAAACTCAAATCGAAACCAACTGTTTTAAGTTCGGGACTAACTGAAACTTGATATGTCTGACTATAGGGATTATTATTTCCTTCCAATGCTTTGGGAAAAGGCAAAATAAAAAGAACTCTAAGAGGATGCTCGTTCCTTATTTAAAGGTGGTACATATTGTTCGACCCTAAATTGAAAGCAAGCAATGAGTTGGGAAGACCAGAGTTGCAACTTGGAATCGCTTAAGGCGAGAATAGGAGTCACCTTCATGTGTGATTTTAATTCAAAGGCTGAACCAAACGGGGCATAGTTTATTATTTTTTGAAGATAAGTGCATAATTTCGAAGGCGGATGAAACTAAATATAAATAAACATTTCTCTTAATGGATATTAGGACAAAGAAGATGTCAATTTGTTTGCTTTGGAAAATATATTGCATCAAATACTCTTTGTTCTCTAAGAAAACCTTTTATATTATAAAATGATTGAAGGTCCTTGTTGATGTGGCTTGAGTTCGAGTTGACATGAAAAACTTGAATTTTGAGAGAGATGTTTAGTACCTAAGTTTTTTTAATCACATCCTAATAACATGAGAGAGGATTATAAAAATGGAGGTGACATATGAGTTAGGTTATGAGAACGACAAAGTTTGAGAGAGATCATTCATCCTGTGCCATTCTTCGTCATCACTGATGGATTTACATTGAGGAGAGGTTCTTGAATTTTGAAAATCAACTTAAAGTATATAGCTATGTGGGATCGATGGAATATAATACAAAGTTTGTCCCACCCTAAAAGAGTTTCTAGATCCGTTACTTTTCTTCATGGTGAGATCTTTTCATATTTTGTGTGGAATAGATATATCTTAATGGACGGTATAAATCTTTGTATTATTATTATTTTTTTCTTCTCTTCCTATTTCTTGCAAATACATATGATTGTGTGCACTTTTGCATTGTTTTGCGCAACTGTCCTTAATTTTAAATATTTTTTCCGTCACTAAAATGTTTACATGTCCCTCTGTCTAAATAATAAAACGATGTTTATTTGAAATTAATGATGAGTTTGCTTTCATTCCCCTTCCTTTAATAAAATCAATTTCCGAATTATACCTGCTTGTGTGGGATCAATCAATCAGATTCAACAATGGAAATCCTTAACCACTTGCTCAAATTCAGTGTATTGATCTGGGTCTTGAGGTCCAAAACATTGTCATCTCTAAAAAGAGAGGAACACCTGCATGGACTGATTTTGTTTTCTAGAGAGAGGAAGAGAGATGAAATTATTCAAGGATTCCCTCTAATTTAACCGGTAATCCGAATTCAGCAGACTAAGACACCTCGGAGCACCCTTAGTGATCGAACCTCGACCTCTTATGAGAGAGCCCGATGCCTCTGCGTGGGTCCGAACAAGAAACTTTTCTTATTCATCTTTTTGACAGTCTTATCTCCAATGTGAGTTTGCATCTATACACAAACACATTATGATACCTGCTCCACTCTTGATTAATAGCACCCATCTCAGGATCCTGTCCTCTTGACCTACTTCAATTATAAGACAATGAACCACTTTAGGGTGTCCAAATACTTGGGGAGGCTGATCAAGGTCTTCGTGCTGAAGGCTAGAACTTGATGCTATCATATGGTGGCATGGCCCCCTAGATGTGGTTGCCGGAAACCTCCCTCAGATTGGAGTTCCAACGTCGAGCGGCCCCCGGGCAGATGCTGTGTAGCCACCAACAACAAGCAAGACGTGCTGGTTTGAAGCCATTGTGTAAGGGAAGGTACCCACGAGGCTTTACACCACCAGAAGTGAGACAATATTTCTCAATTTATCAATTAAGGTGTAGTTTCCTTATATAATAACTAAAGAAATTATCCGCACCAACAGTGTTGGCTCAACAACACGGCACTCTAGCATAATTGTTGGTGGTGGAGAGTTCGACTCACAAAGGGTGTATGTGTGGATGTGGGTGTTAGGTTTCGGTCAATTCTTGTAACAACACTACAACAATAACTAAGTTTTTTTTCATACTAGACGACATCAATTATATTGATTTTTTGTTTTCATGGAACCAATTATGTGCCATGCTAACTAATAACTCAACATAAGTTATTTCTTTCCAATATTTTTATAGTCTTTTTTCTTTTAATATTTTTATAATCTAGTTTTTTTATGCTCTTTTACTTATAGTTTTTCTATCATCCATTTTCACCGATTTTTCCTCGTTTTGTCATCTCCCAACTTGTTTCAACTCAGTTGTATATAAGGCCTCCTATTATAAAAAGAAGAAGAAGAAGAAGCAATTGCCCCATTTTGATGACAACAGCAACGGAAGTGAGTATAAAAGGAAGGCAAGCACATCAAATGAAAACGGGAAGCGGGGAAAATATATTGAGCTAAGGTGTTGCGTCCTCCCCACTCGGAATGTGAGGAATCAACAAAAAAACTACAGTCGAAGGTTGAATCAATGGGCTATATAATAAATAGCAAGCCCGCGACAAAAACAAAACAAATCTAGATCTTCCACTCAGAAAAGATATATAGTTCGTAATAGTAGTATCAAAAATTCGATATAAGAAGTGATAAGAAGCAGAGTTAAAGAAATGAGTCCCTTGCAATTCTCCCATGGAATAAACCCTCTTTGAAATTACAAAATACCTTGGAACACCAATGATACCATGAATATTTGTGTTTGGGACATATCTATCAGGATTCTCAAAGGTGTGAAATCTGCTGTTGCGGCCTCCAAGAAGATCACGGACTGCAAATTCAATGATCCTGTGCGAACCTGTGAAAAATCCTGTAGTTTCAATATCAAAGACGAAGGTTGTTGCAAACGTTCTGAAAATTTGTCAGTGACAGTTTCTCCTTTGGCTTCACCACTAACGAAATGCTTTACTTTCCGCAGTTCTGCCTTATTGGCAAAAATCTTTTCAATTATCCGAGTTTTCCCACCAACATGATCGAATTTAACGCTGCCAGATGTTTTTCTTTGTGGCTAGAGGAAGGATTTGAAAAGACACCAAACAACATAATCTTGCATTTTTTGAGTTGCTGCTAATATGAGACAAAATGAAGTTTCATGGCGGCTTACAATCCGTGTAGCTGATCCACTTAGTGTAGGACAGTAGGAAGAAGACTTGGTTTTGGTTAAGTTGGCGTTTAGCAACAAAAGAAACTTATTTCTGGATGTCCTTTTGCCATACTTCAAGCCACAAAATTTCAATATCTACGGAAACAACTATTACTTGAGCTCGATATCTTGTATAACAGACCAAAGAGGACACTCCTTCAAACTACAGATGAAGTAGCAAAACAATATCCAAACTTCAGAAAGAGATCGCTACGGAAACCATGACATTCCTTTCACTAATATAGTTTACAACACGACAGAGCAGAAACAAAGCGCTCTCAAACAATAAATAGATGAAAATGGCTTGGCACAGAAACAGAGCGACCATGATAAGAAAGGTTCACTATCATGAGAAACATCGCCAACAGCGTGCCGCAAAGGTGAAAAGCAAACGGCTCGATGGAAGATCAAAGAATGAAGAGCAGGCAATGCTTCCTGGTGTGTGTGTGTGAGAGAGAGAATCTAATAAAATGATTGACGTTTGAACAAGTTAAGAGTGGGGACTCTCATGCACAACGAAGAGAGAACTCTCGCTCTCAGACATACGTACGCAAATGCGAAGATCCTTACTCCTTTACGTCAGGTCTCCGTCAGGTCCAATTGAAAGTATTCACTTTAATAATAGTTATATTGTGAACAGGAAGAAAACATATCTTTCTATTGTGGATAAAAAAAAAAACGAAAAGCTTTGTATCACCAAGTCTTGAGAAAGGAAAAATTAGACATGACCGGATCAGGGATGGCAATGAGGCTAAACTTCTTCCAGACCGGAAAACTCTTACTGGACTCTCGCCCACTGTTCTGCAGGTCTTGATTCAATTTCCGGTTCGAAGGATGGAACTGAACCATCAAAACCAAACCAAATCATATATATATATATATATATATATATATATATATCAAAGGTTGTAAATGCATACACATTATATTCAAATTCATTTAAACATCTCTAGACTTTAATTGACATGATACAATTAAAAAAGTAAGTACCTTTATACTGTTTTTTTGTTGTTTTATCATCTCAATCATTTATTTTCAAAGTCAAACAATTGATATGATAAATAGATTTGAACATGAGTAAAATATATTTAATATATATAATATACCATATGTGTATGTCCACGTGGGTGTGAAACCTAAACTAAATTAACAGATGTGATGGCGCATAACAGTTGTTTGCGTGTTTCTTTTTTTCTTTTTCAAACCCTATTAATCTTTGAATACTTTGCATACCCTCCTCAATTTTTCCTTTACATGAACATCAATCTTTCGTACTATATATAAGTTATTATAATATAATATTAGCATAAATTTTGTTATTTATTTTGTGTCATTATTGAAGCATATATGGTACAAACTGAACCATTTTTTACTACGTACAATAACTTTCTAAGTTCTTTTGTATTATCATATAATTTGAGAAGAGTTAGGTAAGGTGATTCAAAGGATTCCACAAAGAGAGATGATTTGTTTATGAGGAGACTTAAATGAACATGTCGGTAAAGAGGCATTACGATATCAAGGTATTCATGAAAACTTTGGTTTTGGGGATATAAATGAGGAATATAGGGAGATTTTAAATTTTGCTGTGACATTTGATCTCTTTATAGTCAATACAATCTTCAAAAAATGATATGAACATTTAATTACTTATAAGAGTGGCTTATCACAAACACAAATTGATTATTTTATTTGTAGAGAAAAAGATAGAGCGTGTTGTAAAGATTGCAAGCTAATTTCAAGAGAAAGCTTAACCACCCAACATCGACTTTTAGTTATTTATTTACAAATAAAAAAATGGACAAAGAAAAAAAGAGTGCATCAAGTTATTCGGACTAAATGATGGAACCTTAAAAGCGAGAAAGAAGATATATTTAAATAGAAAGTCCTTCAAGAAGATGTTTGGAATTATGTTGGTTCACCCTATGATATGTGGAACAATATATGGCTATACATATTAAGAAAGTTGCAAAAGATATGTTAGGTGTATCTAAGGGAGGTGTACTGGCATAAAAAGAAGCTTGGTGGTGGAGTGAAGTAGTGCAAAATAAAATCAAGGCAAAGAGGGCATGTTACAAATTACATTATGCTAAGAAAATTACTGAAACTTTAGAGGCTTATAAAAAAGCAAAGAAGAAAGCAAAAAAGGATGTCGGTGAAGCAAAAACTAAATTTTGGGAGGATTTATATAAAAAAAGTCAACTCAAAAGAGGGTAAAAGAGATATTTTTAGGGTATATAGGACTAGAGATAAGAAAACTAAAGATCTTAATTATGTTAGATGCATCAAAGACGACGATGAAAAAATTCTAGTGGTAAATGATGATATAAAAAATATATGAAAAAATTATTTTTATAAGTTTTTTAATGAAAATAAAGATGTTAGTATTAGCTTACGAGAGTTAGTCAAATCAAAAAAATATATAAACCACAATTTCTACCGACGTATTTAAAAGAATGAAGTCAAGGAGGCTCTTAAATATATGAAGGGTGGTAAATCGGTAGAATCAGACAATATTCCTATAGAAGTTTGGAAAATACTAGGAGAAACATGAATCACTTGGCTCAGAAGACTATTTAATGAAATATGGAGAAACTAAAAGATGCTCGAGGAATGGAGAGCGAGTACACTTATACCAATATATAAGAATAAGGGAGACATTCAAAATTGTGCGAATTATCGAGGTATTAAGTTAATGAGCCATACTATGAAATTGTGGGAAAGAATTATCGAACGTAGGTTAAGACAAGTATCAAGTACAACAGAGAACCAATTTGGATTAATGCTAGGAGATCTACTGTTGAAGCGACTCACTTATTGAGACATCTTATGGAACATGATAGAGCAAAAAAGAAAGTCCTTCACATGATATTTATTGATCTAGAAAAAGCTTATGATAGAGTACCGAAAGAGGTTCTTTAGAGAACTTTGGAAAAAAGAAGTATCCTATTGACATATATTAACCTTATAAGAGACATGTACAATGGTGCAAAAACATGTGTGAGGACTCATGAAGGAATGACAAACTTCTTTGAAGTTAATATTGGGTTACATCAAGGATCAACTTTAAGTCCATACTTATTTATAATGGTGATTGATGAGTTAACAAAACATATTTAAGATGAAGTATCTTGGTGTATTATTTGCAGATGACATTGTGTTAGTGGAGGAGTCTAAGGAAAAAGTTAATAGAAAATTAAAACTATGGAGATAAACATTAGAAAGCAAAGGCCTCCAACTTAGTAGAAGAAAGACAAAATATATGGAACGTAAGTTTGATCAACCAAACCAATCCATTGATTCCGGTTTGGTTTGGTTCATCTAACACAGACAATTAGTAAATAATGAATATGAAGCTGCAGTGAACCCAAATTATATCAACAACAACAACAAACAACAACAACAACTAAGCCTTTTCCCATACTAGATGGGGTCAACTACATGGATTCTTTGTTTCCACATAGCCCTATTATGTGCCATGTTAGCAGTTAACTCACAATAAGCTAGATCATTCTTTATTGTTTCTTTCCAACACTTGTGTGGTCGTCTTTTACCTCTTTTAATATTTTCTAAATTTAGTTTTTCAAACTTTCTTAAAGGTTTTTTTTTATCTTCTTTCTATATGTCCAAACCATCTTAAACGATATTCTCTCATTTTATACACTATTGGTGTCACTCCTAATTTGTTTCTAATAACCTCATTATGTATACAGAATTTTCTTATATGACCACTTATCTATCTCAACATATTCATTTCTTTCATAGACATCTTTTGTACATGTTGATGATTAACTGCCCAACACTCAAAACCATAAAACATGACAGGCCTAATTGCTGCTCTATAATATTTACCTTTTAACTTTAATGGTATTTTCTTATCACAAAGAATACCTGATTCTCCTCTCCATTTTAACCAACCAGCATTAATTCTATTCGTAACATCATTAAATAAATTATGGAGCTTCGGGTTCCGCCCGAATCTGCCCGTGCTAAAGCCATCAAGATCAAGGTCTTATAACAACTGAATAGATTCATTTACCAATTTGAGCCAAACTCAGAAATCCAACTTTATGGCGAACGAAAATTTAGACCAAATCTGGATCCAAGTGGAGTTTATTAAGATCCACAAGGTGTAATTATTATCAAAACTGTATCTTTTTTGGGCAGGCCAAAGCTAGATGCATACTGAGTTCGAACTCATGACCTTCAACTTGTGAGTCAACTCCCTAGTCATTTAAGCTACTGCTCGTTGTGTAAAACAGTATTTTTTTTCCTTTTCTTGTCCAAGTCTTATAGAAGATGGGTATGTCGGCAAGGAAGACCCAGCAGGACCCAAATCCGTGTCTGATACTGTAATCCAAGACTGAGACCCAGATAGGGATAAGAACTTATCTATATCTACACTGACCTGTTGTTTATACTTTCACCTAGACATGGCCGGTTTAGTAAACTGGAACCAAATCGGGATTGGGCCGATTTTGCATCCGATTTGGAACTGCTGGTTCCAATTTAGGTTTTAAACTGTTCGAAATCGAAAAATTATTTTTAAAAAATTGAATTGTCATAAAAAATATATGAAATCCGGTTCCGATTCTGGTTGAAACTGCCAGGCTGGTTCGGAGCTGGCCATGTGTACTAGTCCCACCCTTACATGCATGGCATTTTCTATTAAGCTAGGACGTGTAGCACACACTGATAGTAGCTCATGAGAATTCAGATTGCAAACTACGTGCTCAACTTCAATTTTCACGATATGATGTCATTATGAAAAAATATCTTTCTTTAGTTGACTTATTTCTTGTTTCCTCCAATTAATTCAACATTCATGAATTAATGTCAATATGGAAAAATATGAAGAGCTTGTTGTTTAAAAGTTCAGAAGTAGGAATCAACCCCTAAAACCTGTAGTTTAGAAGATGAATTATTTGTTGTATAATGTGATATAGAACATTGCAACCCTCTTTGATCATACTTAATGAGCTTTACGAACAGATACCTATTGTTCCACTCAATCCATCAGCCCAAACTTTGAAGGGAAACTCAAGAAAACCAAATATGAGCTGAATCACAAGTATCTAATTCATCTTCCAGCAATGCACAAAGCTATATTCAGGTCCTAGGACATCAATGATCAGCCAGCCAACTTGGAGTTCGATTATAAGCATCATATAGGACTTACTAACCATATACAAATGGCATATCGAGTTTTCTAAGTCCCGCAGGTCATACCTGCATATTGCCGAACTCGTGAAAGTCAAGAAAGTACCGAAAATCTTACAAAGCATGGTTAATAAAGATAAGGCTTCAATCAAGTTTGAGGTCAGGCCACTGCTCTCTTCCCACATACCATCGATGCTTTGCAGATTACAACCAATTCCATAATGTTCACAGTAGTGCCGGATAGAAAGTTACAGACAAAAATTTGCATACACAGATGTATCAACCTTGCATCCTGTAGTAACTTTTTAGATTACCAAAGGTACAAGTATAGAAAAAGATGATCCCTTTCCATTCATGATACAACATATTCAATGATGTATACATTGATTTCAGTCTGTTTGTCAACTAAATGAAAGAGAACCAGAAGCATAAACCTATGCCAAAAGCTATTGACAACATAAAGAAACCCATAACATGAAACTCTACAAAAAATTTGAATGTGTATCATGGTCGTGCATCGAAAGAATAAATAATCAGCAGCCAAAACCAAGTACATCATTAACCATTGAAGTTGATCCACCAACATGAACACCATAATCGAAATCAATATGAAAGACAACATACTCATAGGATAAGCAATATGTGCATCTGCTGTAGGCAATGTAGAGGGAATAGAGCATTCTTTGCCGTTAAAAAGGACTCGAGAAGGAAACCCGTCCACAGCCATATCCATACCTGGTGTTGCCTTCTTGTTGAAAGATATTATACTCTGTTCTTTCCATAGAACTGGTGGTTGGCTCGGACCACTGTGCCTATCTATTGCCATAAGATAATTAAGGCCAGTTAATCCATGTAGGAAGGAACAAGAAGGGCTTCAGGTGGAAGAACAATGCAGGAGCAGTTGAACTGCAATTGGCATTCGCCGGGCACCCGCAAGCACAAGTCTTGCATGGAACAACAGAGTTATTGTAGTAAGCAGAGAAAGAGACACAGCAATGGGTTTTTTAGCCGTGGAAATATTGCAGACTATTTGCCAGCTTGCTAAAGCAGGTGTGTAAAACTGAAGACCACTAGGGTCAGGGAACACGATTAACTCTGATTGGATCTCCACATTCGTAGTTGGGGTTAAGGTCGGTGGCACGGTGCCACTGATTTTCCAATTCTGAGGGGGGGAAAATGTGGGTCTTTTTAAGATCTGGAGGCATTTTGTACACCTGCAGTAAAAACTGTGACTTGGATTGCAGAGGATCCATAACATACGGCAAGATCGTTCCGCTCCGGCAACAAAAGTCCATGCGTCCGATATTGGTGTCATTGTATCTGTTTGGAGGAAGATCAACAATGGTGGGGATTCTTTGACAATTCCTAACTGTACTGAAATCAAGGTTTGCATATTGGACAGCTTGAGGGCCATCGATGCAGTCAGATGCATCTCTTAACAGAGTGTAAGCCCCCTTTATCATGGAAATGAACTCACCTCGCATCCATGTCCATGACAATTTCCAATTATCCAACCGGCCCAACGGGTTGCTGTTTTTTATGGTCACCTGTGCTAAATAGTTACTATCGTAGGACTGAATTACATCATAATAGAGGAGGAGATCACCATGCTCGCGAGGCAAGAATTCATCAGTATGATTTCTGGTGAACTTTCCATCAGATGTACAACAAACATACAGCGTAAGAACGGCTACAGCTAAAGCAAACAGAGCAACACCTTTCTTTTGTGTTAACGAATACAAAACCAAACAATCCAACAACTATAAAAGGGGAAAAATTAAAAGCCAAAAATAGATACAGCCTGAGAAAAAACTATAATGTTGAAGATATGGTAGGATTTGCAAAAGAAGCTAAACCATTGGATTGACTTAAGATGGACATTTCGTTGACCTTCAACCCGACTGGAAACCTGACCCAGTCCTTACCTGGTGCAGGGTTGGTAGTTGGGTCCATGTGAAGTTTAGAAAGACCTTTCAAAACACAATTGTTCTCGTATCTGGGCGGGGCGGAGAGCTGCTAGCAAGTATGGATAGGGCTCAAAACCTGTCCAGTGTGTTGGTTAGGCCCCAATACACGATACCCATCTTAGGTTGAAGGAGCAACAAAACCCAATTTAAAGATGTAAGATTATGAAAGGAGAATACAATTATCCTTTTAATCCGGCATTATATCATTTATTGACATACTAGAACAAAGAACTTTCGAAGTTCGTACCTCTTTCCTCGATAATAAGGTTTGGAACCAATAGAATTCTACACCAAAGAAGAAGAATCGATCATGTGTGTGTGTGTGTGTGTGTGTGTGTGTGAGAGAGAGAGAGAGAGAGAGAGAGAGAGAGAGAGGCATACTCGGGGTGAATGTGGCTGGAGGGCAAGTGTAGCCATCATTGGCGAGGTTGAGATTGTTGGGCATGGGCATGGGCATGGGGTTATCCGACGGTGCAACGCCGAACTCCGTCCCCTTGAGAACGATCGTTATCTGGTACTGTTTGGAATCGCCGGCCGTATCTATGGCCGTTTCCAAATCCATCTCCGGGTATCCGGAGAGGAATGTCCCATTGCTCACGTCGGCCGGAAGCTCACCGCCGTCTGGCAGCACGGTCCCATTCGCCTTAACAAGAATCTCACTAGAACCCGACGAACACCTTCCACGACTTCAGCGGGTGAACGCCCGTGTTCGTGATATTCAGTTGCGACTTGGAAGCGTACGCTTGCTCCGTCAAGTTGTCCACGTATGGAAGAATTTTCCATGGCTTACCCAACAAATGGTACTGGATGAAGATCCCATTACATGCTTCCAACGGAGGCAGAGGCGATGCTGCTGCTTGCCCGTTAACCTCAGCCGTCCGAATTCCGACCAACGCCAGCAGGAAGAGAACGGCGACGAGCGCCATCTGACCTTCGTCGGAGATGGAGGTAAGAGAAGAAGAATGTTCGAAAGAAAACGGAAAGACCCGCGTCGCAAGTTCCAAATATTATTCGAACACATTTATTTATTTTGTTTCTGAAACCTGCTGGCACGTAAGTTGACGGAGGGGCATGCCCTAAACAAAAACATTTCTGGATATCACAGATTTGCCACTCTATGCTTGGGGACAAATGTGGTTTTCCTTTTCTGTTCCCGATCCGCGAAGATAGATCGTTTATTGCAGTGATATTATATATATATATATGCTCGAGAGAGAGATACCATTAAAGTTAAAAAGTAAATATTATAGAGCTGCAATTAGGCCTGTCATGTTTTATGGTTCTAAGTATTGGGCAGTTAATGATCAACATATACAAAAGATGTCTATGACAGAAATGAAGAAGTTGAGATGGATAAGTGGTCATACAAGAAAAGACCGTATACATAATGAGGTTATTAGAAACAAATTAGGTCACCAATAGTGGATAAAATGAAAGAATATCGTTTAAGATGGTTTGAACATATAAAAAGAAGATCAAAAGAAGAACCTTTAAGAAGGTATGAAAAACTAAATTTGAAAAGTATTAAAAAAGGTAGAAGATGACCACAAAAGTGTTGGAAAGAAAGAATAAAGAATGATCTAGCTTATTGTGAGTTAACTGCTAACATGGCACACGATAGGGCTCTGTAGAAACAAAGAATCCATGTAGTCGACCCCGTCTAGTATGGGAAAAGACTTAGTTGTTGTTGTTGTTGTATGCCCGAGAGAGAACGTGATAAACACTCACACTCTATTCATAATATATATATATATATTATTTTAATGTTCGATATTAAAATTTAAATTTAAAAAGTAAAAATGTATCATGATATTTTTTACAAGTATATTAAATATATCTGATACTATTTTGCTTTTTTAACCATTGATATTAGATATCAAACCGTTAATATCTTTATATATGAGTAGCTTAATAATTAGATAAAATTATTTTAAGTATTTTAATGATTATAAATTGAATTCCAGATAAGATAAAGGAGGAGGGTCACGTCGGATATCAAGAAAGTCCCAAGATAGAACATAGATTCATGGCATAATTTGTTCTAGATAGCGCGAAAAGGCTCGATTTGGTTTGGTTTGGTTTAGCTTATGCATAGTTTGTTCATATACTTAAATTGACACATATACGGGCTCTTGCAACATTTTTATGATGTCAGTGGACTTCACTGAAAAACAGAGCTTTAAATAAACCAATCAGCTCATACTTCGGCTTGGTTCGTCTTGCTCTCAGCTCATTCTTGTTCAAACTCTGACCTTAGCTAAGCTGAACATGAACAACATGCGCGGCTTAGATCGGCTCATGAAGCTTGCCAAAAAGGACGAGCTGTTCATATACTATCAGCTCATTGGAAGCTCGTACACTCATGTAATTCGATTTCGGGTTATGTCTGGTAGGGGTTTAATCTCACTCCAATAAAAATTTCTCCTGTGGAGTTCACAATGGTTCTGCTTTTTGGATCCAGGCCCAAAACCAAGAGCAGGGTAAAAGTCGTAATTTCAACGAACGTTAAGGCGTTATATTCGATAAGGTTCTTTTCGTCATTTCGATTTGAATGCAGTTCAACGGCTCCCTAAGAACGTAGCCTTCTCAGTGAGTAGCACGATTTAGTGCTCCGAAGTATTCCAATACTACCCCGTTTATTCTGTAAATGACGGATCAATCCCAGTAACTTTCACATGTTAACCAAGTTATTGGGCCTTCATGAAAAATGGCTCAAGCCTTTTCTTGAACCTGGTTTACATAAAAACAAAAAAGGAATTTGCACCTTTTACATAAAAGTATTTTTCTTAATAATTTTTTAAATTTAATTATATATAATTATACAGAGTGACACTCTGTATATTAAATTAATTTATTATGATATGGTTACATGAATAATATATTGCATTGTCCCACCAAAGTCAAATCGTCTTATCCTTCTCCGTGTTGGATTATGAATCGTGGAACTCGTGCCACAAAGGGTGGATCATGGATGGCATACTCATGGGCAGTAGCAGATCTACATTGAGCCGAGGTGGAGCATTCACTCGACCGGAAATTTCGAAAATCAACTTAAAGTCTACAACATAGCGGAATCTACGGGCTACAATACACAGTTTGCCCTACCCAAAACCATTAAAGGGGTTATTCACCCACCACAAAAGAGTTTCTAGATCTGCCACTAACCATGATTTGTGTTGAGTTTTATCACCCAAAAGTTATTCTCATCTTCGGAAAATTTCGTTTTCTAAAATATTTAAGTCAACAATGATTAATAACTGAGTTCATCTTAGCAACATATACAATCCTTTAATTATTATTGTTATTATCATTATTGGCATTGGGTATGATGATCTTAATGGAAGTGCAGTATTTCGATTTGTTTAGAACGTGAGTTCAATTCCTGTAGGGTGGAGCTGGGCTGTAGCCCCTCCAAACCCGTACCCGTCTATTGAGATCCAAGGCCCACAAGGTGAAGAGTTCCCGGGCTCATGCCCGGAGCTCAATCTTGAATAATCCAATTAGCTCTGATGCAGGAATGCCAGACCCGACTCGAATATGACTTGATCAGTTTGATAAAAGAACTAAATGAAAAAATAAATGAATAGATCTTACTCAATATATCTAAATTTCTGAATATCTCAAGGTTTTAAGCAACTAAAAAAGCTAAATAAAAAAATGAAAATATTCTTATTAGAAGATGGGCTTATGAAGGAAAAATTCAGAAGTACATCAATTTTGTTTTAAATATTCTTTGATCAAAATTTTCAAAGAATGTCTAACGAAATATTTAGAACAGGGTCCTCTTTCTTCTATTTAATTTTTATTTTCTACTTTTTGGGTCAAAGTCACGGGCACCCGGAAGGCCCCCAAGAAGACCGTGCTGGGTCGGCCCATAATGGGGGTAAAGCTCACTCAGTGCTGGTTTTGATCCATTCACAAGATTTGAACTCAAGACCTTGCTTAAGGGGGTCAAGTGAGGAACCACTTAAACCAACAAACGTCAGACTTTATTATATATATATATATATATATATATATATATATATATATATATATATATATATATATATATATATATAATACTGAAATTTACCGGTGAAACAGTCACTAATATAGATTTTGATAATTTTCTTAGTAAAGTAGATTGGGTAACCCACAAAACTGAACCCGACCTAATCCGATTCTACAATCTAAAAGATCCCGACATTCGTGTTTTGGTGGGTCATTTGAGATCCTTTCCATAACCCGTGTTGAAGAGACTCTATATGATCCAATTGACGGGAGAAAGTTCTTTTCTATTGTCAATGATCCTGATTCAGTGAGTCATTTCTTTCTTAATGAACTGTTGGCACCAGTCCTATATTCTGAAATAAGTGAACCAAGGAGGAAGAGGGACTCCGCAAGAAATCGACCATAAGGTGCCTCCGATTCACCCCAAACTTGGAAAATAAGAAGTATAGCCTATAGTTAAAGCCGTGAGCTGTAAAAATATGGGTTTTCATTTTGCTTCAAAAGGCTCACAATGTCACATCTGCACGTCAACCTAGCTGACAGGCCTTGCAATGTGACCAACACCCAACATGTCAAATCAGCTTTAGAGATTTCCAAAGTAACGCAAGAGATAAACAATTGAGGTAATTGACCTTCACATCCATTTAACTCATATCACACAACACGATAAATACAAGAAAACAAAGGCAAAAAAGATACATGAAAAGCAAAGTAATAAAGTGAATACTTTATTAATAACAGAAAGGAGTGGACAATCCCTTTATTAATAATAGAAAAGAGTGCACGATTTTGGGTGGAGGAGAATGTAACCCGTTAAACTGCGAACTGTATATAGCCTTTTTGGCTCCCTTATAAAAACTCTCATTTTGAGGGAAGACACCCCAACTAAGTAAATTCCGTGTGTGGGTGCACGCACTCTTATCTCTGCTATCAAAATTCTCCTTGCTTTCAAGTTTCTTTGCTTTCAAGTTTACGTACACTTGTGATCAAACTGCCTCCTTGCCTTTGCCGTTCGAGTGAGTGAGTCTCTGAGTGCTAAGGTGTCGGCACACTTGGTACTCGGGGGAGGGACATCTCACGTGCCATTTTGGGAAGTCGGTGGCCAAACCCCAACACTCAGGTGAAATCCGCTAAGGCTTGCTTGGTCCCGAGGCCAAGCGCCAGTCCTGGGAGAGCCCGAGCACTTCTTTCAAATAAAGTTTTGTACAATAGGGTAACACTACGCCAATAACGTGTTCACTGTCGAAAGGTCACAACATTATACAAATGTGGATGCTTAATGACACCCATTAGAGTACAAGTATGCTGCAAAGAGCAATTGGTGACCTGGCTAGAGGGTGAGACTCTCAAGTTAAAAGTCATGAGTCCGATACGCATCTCAAGTTAAATGTCATGAGTCCGATACGCAGGGGGGGCATCTGGATTTAGCCTCTCCATTCTACTGAAAAAGAAAGTACGAAGAGATCATTAGTTAGTGATCGGGCTCGAACTTATGAGATCCATCTAATATATGGATCCGGATATGGTTTGTAAAAATTTACACCAAAACCCGATACGATATGAGATTTGAATATAAGCATGCTATCATCTAGGTTATGTACTCCTAAACATAGATGTATTGACAAATCATTATGTACTCCGAACTCCTCCTTAGAGCCTTCCATCGTATTTTAGACCCGAACCTGCCTGAAACGATCTCATTTGAGGTTTTCTTATAGGATTTAGGTAGGACTCATATTCGGGTCTCGTACTAGATCTCGAAAGCGAGCACAGGACTTGTAAATACATTGATCCAAAACCGTATTCCTCATCCATTTCATATCCTGGTAACTACGTAAACATTGATATACAAGCAACGTATATAAACCACATCATCACAAAAATTAAACAAATTATTGCTGGCTAAATCAACGTTTTGTGAGCATAATGCACATGGAACCAAAATCTCTCTCTCTCTCTCACACACACACACAGACACGCGGGCAAGCGCGCAAACAGACAATGGATAATGGATTTCTGTAGTAACGTGGAAGACAACAATAGCAAGAAACACCAAATGACAGCACAAAAGAAAATTGACGTACGATGAAATAATTGACATGGGGAATTGCCTTAAGCGTTCTCCTAACACCCAGCACCCGCATCTCTCTCTCTCTCTCAAACTACATCTCTTACCAAGGTTCCTCATCAATGTTCTGGGATTCATTGAACCGAATTGGCTCTCGAAAGATTCAAAGAACCAGCTGAATCAAATCGGTTCCAATAGACAATCTTGAATTGTGGACACATCTGTGAACAAAACGGCCGATTCTGTTCAAACTGGTTCAAATTGATTTGGTTGATGTAGCCAATTTCACTGCTCAGTCAGTCAAGCTGTGGCACATATGGAGCCTGAATCAAAACTAAAAGTCTAAGGATTCACCAAAGAGGTCAACTCAGCTCGATTCTCTTGGGTTTTGACAACAATGCTTGTGATAGTTACAACCAGTCTCATTTCTTTGTGCATCACTCGCTGTAATAGATCTAAATGCATGCTTGAAAGTTGAAACAGGAAAAAGAGAAGCGAGTATCTTTAGTGTCCGGACTCTTTGATCAAGACTAATGAGAATGGATCCTCTTTAACTTGCTTAAGCTCAATTCAAACTCATGTATTTAATAAATATGCCCAGTCCAAAACCATCCAAATCGAAGGACTCTATTTATTGGCAATCTAGGACTGGACAGACCTTAGCAGATATGCCCGAGATCGATCTCCAGATCTTCAACTTGAAGGTGTGTTTTTGGTCGATCGACCTAGCCAGTATAGTTATAGCTTCTTTTGCCAATCCCAAGAAATTTCCACTCCCCATATCGCCAATTAAACAAGAAAAGAAAGAGATCACCGAACAGGGACAGTCATTATTGCAACTAAAATTACTAGTAATAAGCTATTCAACGCCTCCGCCCATCACCGCTCATCACATTAGCATTCAAAAAAGCAGTCGAATTCGGTCCATTTAATTTCCTCCCCCCCCACACAGATCCATAAAGGTAACAAAGGAAAACCATAGAACAGCTCTATCGATTTCTTACCAATCAAAGATGCAGGCAATTAAGTGCCAACCAGCGTGAGCCCGATCTCTTGCTTTTGAGAGAGAGAGAGAGAGAGAGGACATATATAAAGATAATATTTATTCAATGCAGGCAATTAAGTGCCAACCAGCGTGAGCCCGATCTCTTGCTTTTGAGAGAGAGAGAGGGCATACATAAAGATAATATTTATTTAGTGGTTAACAACTTAACATATAATTAATTAGCCACAACAGAAGGACAAGTATAAGGGAGGAAAGAGAGGATGCAGCAGGATGAAGATGAAATAGAGGTGGAGGGGCAGAGGAGTAAAAGGACGAGGCTGGGTGGTTGGTTGGTGTCTTAGGGTAGTAAGGGTAGTAAGGGAGGAGAGGATTCGGAGGGGGCGGTGCAAGGAAGTAAGGGAAGGTGGGCGGAGGGTAGACGTACCCACCTGTTGATGGCGGCGGTGTGTAATTGTAGGAACCCGGAAGGACATTGTTGGTAGGAGGAGGAGGAGGACTGTAGGCGGCGGTGGCAGATGGTGGCGGAGGCGGTTGCCATTGTTCGGTTGGGATGCAGCACGAGACGCAGGCGGTGCAGAGGAGGCCCAAAGGAGGGCTCCTTGCTAATGCTGGGCGGACCACTACCCGGACGAGGAGGAGGAGGAGGAGGGGCAGGAGCAGGCAGCGGCGAGGAAGCGGCGGCATTTTCCGGCGAAAGATCCGACGAGCTCCGCTTGTTTTTGGCCGAAGCAAGGAAGAACGGAGCGTTGGCTGTGGATGGAGATAGGAGTGTAAAAATGGTCACTCTTCCAATAGAGAGAGAGAGTGGGGGGACTCGTGTGCAATAGTAGGGTGACGATGTGCTGCAGTCTGACAAGGAAGAGATCTTGATAGATCCTGGCCGCTGGAAAGCAGTCATCACATCTGAACGGACGGCAAGGATCAAGTTAAATGCTGGCAGATCGAGTCCCTTCCCGCTTGAGTCTTGACCACCAAGGGTCGTGATGGTACATCAAATCGAACGTCGAACGGACAGGATCGGTTCCTAACCGAATCGGCGGCTTGAGTTGGAACTGAACCGAGTTAGGAATCGATTAAACCCAAAATCGGACATGTCTAAACGAACACTATCCCTACACAGCTTCCTGCAAACGCCCGCATTCGCCACGCCCTGCCATGGAGAGCGTCTGTTTCAGGTAACTCTTGTAATATGCTGAAATGGCTATATCTATATATCTATAAAGAGAGAGAAAAAGAAAGAAAGTACATGTACATACTCATCGATTTCATACATTGGATCGTTCAAATCAACCGTTGAAATATTTAAGAAAAAGCAAAATAATAATAGATGCATTAAATGTACTTTACAAAAATATATAATATCACTTATTACCTTTTTATTTTAAAAATAAAATGTTGATTTTACTTATGGAATAATTGACATTTTTAAAGATGTTTTAGCACAAATTGATATACACATCTACCATGTTTTCTCTCTCTCTCTCACACACACATATATAAAGGTTATACTCATGTGTTAATTGATATCCATAGAGATTAATGGTCAAAATTAAAAGTAAAAAATAAAAATATACTTTCTGCTTTACTTACATTAGATAGTACCTGAAAAAGTATAAGATATTTTTTTACTTTTTAAATCTTAATGATTCATTTACTCTGATCGAATAGTCAAAATTTGTTTTCATGAGTTTGCACACTAAGTAGGTTGCATAGACCAACTTCACTCTCTTATATATATATATATATATGAGAAACTGATATATGCTAGTAGCTTACCTCTAAACATATACCAACAGATTTGAGCTATGGACGATTAGAAATGAGGGTTTTTAAACGGTGTATGGGTTGTTCTCTCTCCCCAAATCACTTCTGCATTATCTCGGTAGCTCTCTGGCAAGTTTACGTTCCCTCGTTTCTCCCTTCCCATCTCTAGTTTATGAGTGATCATCACCGTCTAGTTGGGTTGTTCTCTCTCCCCCCAAATCACTCGACCACTCTCTCACATCGTCTTCTTTGTGAAAGTTTGTGTTCCCTCGTTCCTCTCTTCTCCTCTATGGTTCGTGAGCGGTCTCATTCATCCTTTCTCCTCACAAGTTTGCTCTCTCTTTCTCTCTCTCATTCATGAGGTACCACATTGAAGTAATCTCCCATGGTGATCATAAATGTAGGTATCAACCTACAACATAGTCTTTGATTGACCACTTTCTTAGTTTCGGTTCAGTTACATGGAATGCATATTAATTGTTTGATCTATTGTTTCAAATGTAGTTGTTTTATAATTAATATATGACATGGTTAAATGCAATGCATTTTTTAATACAGATTTATGACATGGTTACATGAAATGCATACTAATTATTTGCTCTATTGCTTCAAATGGAGTTGTTTTATAATTAATTTATAATATGGTGTAATATAATAATTTGATTGTGTTGTTATCACATACTTTTCCTTCTTTCTTTATATGAAAAGCATATCCTGCTAACACATCGTCACTCGAATTGACTTTTTGATATTTTACTAATATGTTTTGTTAAATACATGTACATCATTATGGATTTGGGTAAAGGTTCATTAACTATCAATGTTATAAGAATATTGTATATGAACTTAGAAATGGATGGAAATAGTCACTTTGTAAATAAATATGGCAATGACAGAAATGTTGAGCTAATGAAAGTGAGAACAAGTAATGAGAAATAAAATATGTTTGATGATATCAAAAAAGAAGAGAAAGACAAGAGTATAAGTATAGGTGATATACAAAGGGAAGAAGTGATTGAAATACAAACTCTTGCAGTCTCATTAGACCATATACCTGCTTTGGTATGTAATTTGGTAGTTATGAAGATACATATAATTTTTATAATTTATATGCTAAGTATAGCAGAGTTAGAATACAAAAATATACTTCAAGAAAGAAGAGAGGTGTACTATATGGGCACTATTTGTGTGCAATAAGGAAGGGGTTAAAAATCCAAAGGAGGATGAACAATGATCAAGAATCATTACAAGATATGATTGCAAAGCAAAACTAATTATCAAGATGTATCCAAGGATAAAAAAGTGGGTTGTTAAGGCACATCATATGGAGCAAAACCATAGTTATTTGGGAAAAGATTGTCAAATTGCATTAATATACTTTTAGAAAAGGCAATGAAAAAGAGTTAATGACGAGTTGGATGAGTCAACCTCCATAAATGACAATGAAAATGAAATTGCTTGTGATAGTATTAGGGAGAATATCTCATCAAGTAGATATATGACCATAATACACTCTACTAATTGTGACAAGAGTCAAGGAATTATTTTGCAAGATTGTGATCTAATTTGCATAAAAGAAAGCAATAAACATATCGAGTTAGGTATTAATGCAAGCACTTTGGTCATGGCTCACGTGCATGTCCTTACAAGTTAAAAAATTTGTAACTTTTCAATTTATACGTATATATTATTTTTTTCATTCGTAAAATAACTCACACTCTATTCAATGTCTTGACAGAGGAATGCCAACAAAGATATGGTTGTCTTTAAGCCACCTAGGAAATACAATGTTTATGGCTAGTCACGATAAAAAGAATTGTAAAAATGTGCCTGGTATATTTTAATGCTAGTCATGTTATTCTTTATTTCATTTAGGTGATTTTATGATAATGTGGTTGATATGTTATTATTTAATATATTATATAATAAGAATTATTGCTATCCTATCTTATTGTTTAGGTATTGCAGAAGAGTCAAATGAAGATCCTTAGTAGTGTTCGTAACAAAATTTAGCTTTAATTTTCAGTTGACAAGTAAAATTTTTATAGGTACTTTTCTACCTATTAGTTGCTTGAGTTATGTTATTCTTACACAATCTTTTAATATCTTGGTATTGGTGGTGTATTGTATATATATGTTTAACTGAGTGAGAATGTTTTAAAGAGAATGTCAAATGTTGCGACTTTAATGTAACTATAAGTTTATATAATTTTAATTTAAACCGCAAACTCTGATTCTAATTTTATTGGAATGGAAGGGTGATTATACAATTTTTATTATAAACACTGCAATGTTATTGTAATTATATGACAACTCTAATGGCTACTTCTAATTTTTTATTATGATGGTTAATGTTAATGCAACAACTTTATCTCGATTCACTAGATGCGATTCTAATGTGAAGGACGTTGTTATTGTAATGGAATGGTGATCTCAATTTTTTTTTATCATAAACACGGTAATATTATTGTAACAAAATTCAACTCTATTTCTAATGGAAGAGTGATCTCAAGTTGGTCTATAATATTATCTTAATCTAATGAACGAGTAAAGGAAATAATGTTAATACATAGTAGTTTTTCATAAAAAGCTGTTATCATGTGTCTCAATTTCTCCTTAACATCAGAAAAGCAGTGTTGGCCATTATGATAAATGGGTGAAGGTCGTAATGCTAATGAGAGGTTGCTTTTATGAATACTCAGAAAAGTAGAAGAAACATTCTCATAAAATATAGGACTACACAACCAAACCCACATCAATGAATCTAAATATATACCTTCATTTACATAATCAAGACAATGATCAAATGATTCATATAATTTACATTTACATTCTTCCTACACTCTCAAATTTTTTATACTTTTCTTCAACATTTCATGTGGTACTTTTGAAGCCATTTTTGAAATCTCCAATCATGTGTTCAACAAACTTCTGTTTTAGTATTTATTGTCTCCAATTCCCTTCTAAGCATTGCTATCTCTTTACGAGTCAACTCCAACTCATTTGCATTATTTGAAGAATATCCATCTTCTGCTACATTACACCATTTAAAGTAGTTGCAACCACCATTGTCCTAAATATTTAAATAATATAAACAAAAGATTAGTTCACAAATTAGTAAATATAAACAAAGTATTTAAAAAGCCAACAATAACTTATCCAATTAAGACATCAATAAAACATTTTATTAGGGTGTTTCATAGTCTTCGTTATGAAGACTTTGCACTCCAAAAATGATTGACATTTACAAAGCATCTTTAAGCTCATAATCTATGGTACAATTCCCTCATATAATAATAGATATTATATTCTAAAAGTAGTAATGCAACCTTTAATTTGTTAGCAGTGTCATGTATCCCAATGATTGAAAATAGTAGCTCAACCTTCAGTTATTGATAGACGAAGCTCTTAATTATTTCAAAGGACCAAGCATCAATAGATGCAAAAGATCAACTCAAGTGGAAATAAAACCATCGTATCTTATACATTAGCATTACGAGAAGATCAGTTCAAGTGGTTGACATCAATGTTGGAAAAGTTCCTCACAAAAGGTCTATATTTAAGTGCAAATGGAACCATCATATCTTATACATTAGCATTACGAGAACGCCAGTTCAAGTCATTGACATCAGCTTTGGAAAAGTTCCTTGTAGAAGGTCAATCCAAATAGAATTGGTTCAAGTGTGGTCTTTTATATTGGTAGGTGTTGCATATACCAGTGTCCAAAAGGAGACTTATCACATACTATATGCTTAATTATGTGATATTATTCTGTTTTTCTATTTCCTAATTAGCTTTTTTATTACATATCTTTTATATTCTAAATCGTTTCATACAGGTGTAATCAAGCCAAGCTCGATTCGGCCCGTTTCGTAAATTCTCAGGCCGGGCTATGTTCGGAGCAGCTTAAGCTCATTAGGCCTGCTTAAATTTATTGGGCTAAGAAGCGAAAGAGAAGAAGTGAATAACGTTCAAAGTGATGGGGGAATGAAAACTGATACGTGCATGACCCGATCCAAGTACAATATTTTCTCTTTAACTCTTTTGGTCTAAACCACCAATATCCAGTAGCCCATAAGGACCTGGATTAGTGGGCCAAAGATGGGTCGGATCGGGTCGGGTTTACCCACTTTACAATAAGGCTCTCTCAAGCTGCCTTTCACCATTTACAAGACCTGAACACGAACAGGAGACCTTGTTTAAGGGGAACAAGTGCCGAACCACTTGAACCAAGCGTTGATATTCTCCTGAACTCTTTAATGGGATTTTAGTTTTTTTTTTTTACAATTTATTACATGAATCTTGCTTTATCAAGTTAAATGTGAACATATGGAAGATTGAACTCAATGGCATTAGAATATTTAGGTTCAAACTTATTACAATCCAAATCCAATTCATATCCAAATATTAAATCATGTGCAGATTAAGGGAGTTGGGATCCTTGGGGAGATGCTATTAGCATCAGTATTATGATTCATGTTCAAGTATTACCACCCTGAGTAAAATCATGCCATTCCAGTGGAGCTTTTGGTCGGCTTTGGGCATCGAAAAACATGATCCAGACCAATTCTCAGACCCAAGCCAAGAATGACAACCCTATTTTTGAAGGCCTCCCTACCATGGGTATGGGTTTCCATGTACACCCATGACCAAACCTAATGGTAGACAAACAAAGAAGAGTCCGATCTACTTAAATCACCCAAAATTTCGACGGGCTAACCTGCGAGGCCTGCCGTGTGACCGGTTTTCCATTCCCATTCATCTTAATAATCCATGGCCACCAGTGTCTCAACCGCGGACCTATTCATGGGTGAAGTGAGGCGACCCCTCATGGAAAATAAAAAAAATCTATGTAAGCAGTCTGATTTTTCTGAAAATTTATATGGATCGTCTCACCTGGATCTCACCCAACTGAACTTCGTCTCACCTGGATCTATGTAAGCAATGTGCACTTGACCCATTTAGGTCCGAAGTGGCATGGCTTGAACTCGTACCAATGCAAGGTGCAGCATGTTTGATCTGCCCACAAAATCCTGACGTACTCGAGAAGTGGAATCCATCTCTTGTTTGAACAAACTATGCACAAATAAATGAATTTCGCAAAGTCAAATCCATTTTTCAGAAGCACGCCGTTCTGTTGGAATCCAAATAACTGTGGTGAGAAACAGATTCACCTGTGAAATGGATTCCTCACGAGGGGAATGGGAGAAGTTTGGATCAGTCTAAATTCATAACCGTTCTGTTGAAATCCAAATAACTGTGGTGAGAAACGGATTCACCTGTGAAATGGATTCCTCACGAGGGGAATGGGAGAAGTTTGGATCAGTCTAAATTCATAACCATCTTGCCCACTTCCCATTGATGACTGGCTAATACAATTAAGTGTTGCCTAAATTCTGAAGAGGCATGAGAGTTCACATATTTTTTAGGTTTGGAAAATAAATTTTTGCAAAAAGAAAAAAGATGAAATGTTCGAAGATATTTATTATAAGTAGATAATATTCGGCTGGCAATAGAAATATGAAAGTTGTGGACAGTGGTCGGCAAAGGTTGAAGCCGTAGATGGTCGTGGAATGTCCTCATGGACCGCGCCTGTCCCTCCCCATCTCACAAACTCTATCAAATCAGTCATAATCACTCTGTCAAAAGAAAAAATCACATGTGAAAACAATAATTCAACTGCTTTATAATTTTTAATAAAATGGTTGAGATTTGTTTAAATGACCTTCAAATATCTACTAAACAATGTAAATTGAGCCTCAATGCATATGAAATACATTAAATACAATGTGGCATATATGTATTGATGACTACGTATAATTGATTGCACAAATAATGATAATTATCAAGCAAACAATATTCAGTATTGAAAAATTATCTAGTAACTCTCTTCCCCTCTCTCTCTTTCTATATATTATATGTATCACTTCCAGTTTCAATTTCTTTTGCAAAGAAAATGATGAACCCAAAATTTGACAAAAAATGGGGGCTTGTGCTGACTTCACAGCTCATCTAGTGACCAGTTATGCCATCGACTCGAAAACGAAAAGCTCAGTACCATAAAACTTGTTTCCCAAGCGACAGCTTTGGCACCTGACATGGATTCTTCATGAGCTTGATACACAAAACCAAGTCTTATGATAAACTATGTGGATTGGCTATATATATATATATATATATATATATTGACAAATGAGAACCATAGAGAAAAAGCAAAATGGAGATTGAGCTATTATGGTATGGTTAATCTTAGAAAAGGGATCAACACACGATTAAGTGGGTTCTCGTTTGGTTCAGTTCTAAACCAGGATTCTACTAACTTAATGATTTTGTTGAATACAATATATTATGCTGACATCATTTGAATCTAAGGTCCACATTTTATATGTATATAAGATTATAAAATTCATTTTATCCTCTATTGGTGCCAGAAATGATGTCTGTGATAGAAAAAAAGATGTTGAGATGGATGAGTGGTCATACAAGAAAATACCGTATACATAATGAGGTTATTATAAACAAATTAGGAGTGACACCAATAGAGGATAAAATGAAAGAATATCATTTAAGATGGTTTGAACATATAGAAAGAATATCAAAAGAAGAACCCGTAAGAAGGTTAGAAAACTAAATTTAGAAAGTATTAAAAGAAGTAGAGGACGACCACAAAAATGTTGGAAAGAAACAATAAAGAATGATTGAGCTTATTGTGAGTTAACTGCTAACATGGTACATGATAGGGATTTGTGGAAACAAGGAATCCATGTACCTGACCCTATCTAGTATAGGAAAAAGCTTAGTTGTTGTTGTTGTTGTATTGATGTCACACATCATTTATTTCTAATAACCTCATCATGTATATCGTCTTTTCTTGTATGACCACTCACCAACACTCATAACCATAAAACATGGCATGTTTAATTGATGCTCTATAATATTTACCTTTTAACTTTAATGGTATCACAAAGAATACTTGATGATCCTCTCCATTTTAACAAACTAGCATTAATTATATGTGTAACATTCCAACAATTCTTCCCAAAAATTGACTCTAGGTATTTAAAACTTTTCTTATATATATATATATATATATATATCAAGCTAGCCGGAAGCAATTCCTCATCAATTCAGTTATAGTGGGCTGATTTGGAACCAATTCGACTTGAATTCGAAACTTTGGTTGTATCAGACAAGCAACTCTAGCTTGATCTGAGCCTTCCAGATCATGTCCAGCCGGATCCCCAACTAGACAGATATAAAAGTGCAAATGCTTTTCACCAAACACAATTTCATAAAGCTAAAATATAAAGGGCATCAATTGCATGCACCAAGCTTCAATCCCAACACACACATACTGGAACAATCATAAAAGAGAAGTTTAGGGAAAGTTTTTCCATATTGTCTTTTGATACGTTATCATACTCAACTCAAAATGTATTTTCTCCTCTTTGCTTTTCCTTCTCACACTAGTCTTTTGATATGGTATCACTGTCCCATCACCACCACCCAAATAATTTTATATATATATATATATATATATATATATATATATATATATATATATATATATATGTGGGAAGAGAGAGAGAGAGAATAGTAGTTTCATACTATTTAAATTACACAATTTTATTAAAAATATTTATCATTCAATCTTTGAGTTGAGTCTTAAAGACTTAAATTATTTTATAATTAATATAAAGTAAAAATTAATAATATTTTTAATTCAAATCTTCATTTCAAGATGTTTATAAAAGATTATTTAATAAAAAATATTAACACTTAAGATTTGTTTATTTTGATATATATAAAAAAAGAAAAAGAAAAAAAGAAGGCACAAACAAATCAATTTTTTATTCCTTGTCCTTTATAAAGAAAGCACTCATCATGTGAAAAGCAGACCCAGCATTAAAACAAACATTTATTTCATTAGGTCCTCCATTTTAGGATATTTTCGAAAAGCACGCCTACTTTTCGGCTTATTTCAGAAACGTGATCCTCCTTTTCGTTTAGGCTTTTGAAAATCGTCCATACACAATCTTCGAGGAGAAAACGAAATGCAGAAACATACCGATAGCCAGCTTAATATTAATGAGCTAGCGAGTCATGATCGATATTCAATAATTTTACGAGAGTTTGAAACCTTGCAAATCAAAAGTATCATATTCACATTTCTTTTTTTTGGCATATATATATATAATGGTAAATGCTCACACTCATTTGGTACTCAAAGATTCTTAGAGATCTCAAGTGTTTGAGATCAACTCTTGGATTTTAAACTAAAAGGCACTTAAAGATCTCAACCATTAGTCTCAACTAGACATAGCCGGTTCGGAATAGGTCTGACAGTTCGACCCGAAATCGAACCAGCCCACAAATTGGATCAAACCGGAACTGGCGCTTTTGGTTTTGCACCTAGACCAAGACTAGTTCAGTTATGGTTTGTCTATTTGAAAAACCAGCTTGGAAACGGAACCGGTGTAAAACCATATGGTTTGAGTTCCAATTGAACCGTCGGGTTTGGTTCTGAATCAAACCATCAATTCCGAATTCGGGTCCAAATCAAACCACCTGATCCAGTCTGGTTTTGAATTGAACCATCGGTTATGGGTATGGTTTTGAACCGGAACCGAAACCAAATGTTGAGACAGGCCAATCGGCCTGACTCTGAGTGGGCGCCAAGACGTCCTAACTGTTAGTGGGTGCCATGAATCAACTGTCCTGGCCAGACAACGAGTGCCATGTGACCAGGAAAGCCCGCCCGACTATCAGCGGGCACCATGTGTCGCTTAGTTTTTTCAGAATATAAAGTATTTTTTAAAATAAACTATTTATTAATATTATTTTTGTTTTATAAATAACAGTTTTTGAAAACAAAAATCACAAACTCATGCTCTCGCTCTTGCTATGACAACCCTATTCTTTGTGAGACTGTTGAATTCGGATCATTTGAGACTTTGAGTATTTTATTTTTAATTCGATAACTATATTTTACCAACAGATATAAAAGTCAAATTTAAGTAGTTATGAATTTCCTACTCTAATTTTATAATATCATTGTATTCATATTTTATTTATTTTTTAAATTTATCCAATTATTTTTAATGGCTTACCGTGGTGACGATTCTTCTAGTTCTAGAAACAAAAGGAAAGTCGTTTTGAAAAGAAACCAAAGTTATCATATTCTTGAAAGAACTATGATATCAATACCACTCAGTCAAGAAAGCATGAAAGATATAGGTAGCGGTATAGGTACTAACGTATCATTTGTATAGAAAATTATTTTGCTACAAAAAGTTTAATAAATACAATCTACACATGGAGTACACCCTCCAAAAGGTAAGCCCGAGGGATCCAATTTATTTAAAATTCACTTTGTAAAATTATACGATGAATAAAGAAGTACGAATCAAGTGAAGTACAATTACTCTCATAAGGTATATAATTTTAAGTCGGTAAACGTCTATGACACACTAAAAAATCATGTAATAAAAAAGTTTCAAACAATAATGGGTTTAGATGTTCATCAAGGTCAATTTCAAACAATAATTTTACGTCGGTAAATGGCTAATCTTCTTTTGTTGGGCTTTTCTATTACAATTTCACTCGAAGTATAGAGAAATTTACATGTTTTGTTTTAGTAGAACATCTTTTTTTTTAATTTTAGTAAAAAACTTGAATTTGTTTATTATATAAAAACGATCATAATCCTTTAGCTGCATATATTTTTATAGGAAATCAGTTAGTAAACATATTTAGAAATTATATAAAGAGAAAAAACAAAGTTAGCTTCATATTTTTGTTCATTTGAGCTTATTATATCACAATATATTGATATATGGGTTGGTAATTGGCCATCGCATGCATATATGGGAGTTACTATTCATTGGGTAGATAAGAGTTGGTGAATTCAAAAACATATTCTTGCACTTCGTTGTTTTGAATCACACACTTCACAAAATATTTGCTATATGTTAAAATCAGTCTTTAAATAGTATTAATTATCTTGTAAAAAAATTCAATTTCATTTGATAATGTTATTGCAAATACGTACGCTATTTCTGAATTACAAAGAATATATCAAGCTATTTTAGGTGATAAATTTTTTCATATTCGATGTGCATATCATGTACTTAACCTATGTGTAAAAGATGCTTTGAAGATTATACGACTTCATATACAACTTATTAGAGACACACTTAATTTTTTTTATAGTCATCTTAATGTTAGAAATGAATGGGTAAAGACAAAGAAAAATTTCAAAAGATGTTGGGCATTGTTGGAATTCGACCTATCAAATGTTGTAGGTGACTTATTAGCGAAGTTTATGCAGCTTTATTTTCTATAATCAAATTTGTTTGAATGTAATTGGGATGTTTGTAAATGTCTTTTAGACCTCTTTTTTGTTTTTAATAATGCTACAAATGTATTATATGTTGTTTATTATCCGACTTTTCATTTATTTATTTATCAAGCTTTAAAGTAGTTCATACATTATCATAATCTTGCACCAAACGCTGTTTTATCTTACAACCTGAAACCTTAGAAGCTCATGTTTACCTAGATGATTGGACAACAATAAGGCGTCGAGCACAAAAGTGTGAGAAAGTATTGGTTGACATATATAATGAAGATTGTACTAATTAAAGAGAAACTAGTATAAATACTATTGACATTGATCCCACGCAAGCATGAAACAACAATAACAATGATGATTAAGTTTAAAGTCAATCATTTTAGGTAAGAAGTTTCTATTAAAAGGTAAGAAAACTATGTGAGTTTTAATTGCTCTCCACCTAAAAAGGAGGATAAGTAGGGAGCATAATTCATAGGTATGTGAATTATGGTCAAACCCATTATTTCTTTTATTTTTATTATGCATCTTGTATGAATTTTTATACATTTTATTATATTATATTTTATAATATTATAACTTTAGTTTAACACCTTATTATTATTATATATATATATAATATAATATATATATAGTTATATTACATAATACATTACATATATCATATTTGTAATATATGATATATACTTACAGAGTTACATTGTTACATTACATATACATTAATATATACTTACAAAGTTACATTACTACTACATGGTCTTCATACATTTTGTAATGTAATATATCATGGATACATAAATTAATAAATAAATATAATACTTATAAGTTATAAGAACTTATATAATATAACTATACTTTTTTAATTTAATATATATACAAATATGTATAATGTAATACATTTTATATAGACTATGCCACTATAGTTATAAACTTAAATTGAATCCACAATCACCCAAAACCGGATTCAAAATCATCCAAAAACCAGAATCGGATCCAGAACCGCAAACTGGAATCATCATGAAAACCTACGGTTTCAAACCATCAGTTCCAGTTTACACAGAACCGGACATGTCTAGTCTCAACGATCGAATGACTGACTTTCAAGTAAATTCGTGCATAGATGAGTGTGCGCACCCTCTCTTTTTATGTATACTTCGTTCGGTTATAAGCAATAATTGACACTTTTACAATACTCTTTCCAATAATCAATATGCAAATGAAAGCGGGTGATGTTGGAAAAACTAGGAACATGTCTCTGACTAGGATAAAAAGAAAAAGTATGAGTGAATATGAAAATAGTTAGAAAAAGGGACCAATTTAGTAAAAGACATCGAGACAACGCCTTTGAATTATTAGTGACCCAGCTGCACTGCCATCTGGCTGGTGTACCTTCCCCAAATCCTTTTTTCTCCAAAATTCCAGAAACCACCCTCTTGTTTCGTCTCCATGATAAAAGGAAACTTGTCAACTGTCAATAATTTCAGAGAGAAACCACCGAACAGTAAAAAAGAAGAAGTCCAACATCGGATGCTCTGGTACTCCAGGCCCCACCATCAGTTGGCTTCTGACCTCTCTCTCTCTCTCTGTCTCTCTCTATCTATATATATATATAGAGGCGATTGTTTACATGCTAATGAAAGAAGCAAGGTTCAAAAGCTAATAAATAAAGAAATATTAAAATATAAGAAGGAAAACGATGAGTGGAGAGGCGATTTGACTCGTACAATTTACAGGAAATACAATTCAGTCATAATTACAATTAGTGCGTATGAATCCCAAATTTTAGTAATTTTTATTAACATAACAAATTTAAATTGAACTGTAAAATTGATATGACAATATCAAAATACAAGAGAAGAATACGATCCAACCAAAAATAGAGAAAAAAGAAAAGAAGAAATTCAATTACAGCAATTAATTAACACCAAAAAAAGGAAAAAGAGAAGGGCAATTCCAGCAGAGAACAGGCCACGAACAGCTCCCTCTTCCCGGCACCGGAATATAGAGGCCAGCGCCGGCAAATAGAGACGGAGGAAGCGTTTCGGGACCCGCTCTAGGATGAAGAAGGGGAAGAGAGTTTATAGAGATCATAGGGAGCCCAGAGCGAGTCGAGAGGGCACGGCCGGTTCGAGTCGAGTCGGACCCACGGCTTGCCGCTCCCGCTCCAATGCAGCAGACTCACCGGACCGGGATGAAGATTCCGGCAGCTCCCCTTGACGTTATCCCCGCCGAGGCCGTGCTGGTTCCATCTGTGATCTATAGGCTCAATCCTTCCGGCGAAGACGAGAAGGAACGGCGGGAGCGAACCGAGCTCGTAGATCCGTCTCGCCTTCTGCACCTCCATCCATCGCTCTATCCGGCGCGTGTTCCCAAACCTCCGCCACCGATTCAAGTCGATCACCAACACGCCCGTATTGAAGTAGCAAGGATTCCTACCCCTAAAGGCGCCGGAAAGCCGCTGATCCCCCCAGAAACCGCTGGTGAAGTAGTTGGTAAAGTTCGCGCGGCAGTATTCCGGTGCGCCGACGGTCCTCGACCCAAGCCTGATACCCCACAGCTTCGCGATGTCGTCGACGACGATGATGTCCGAGTCGAGGTAGATTACCCGCCGGACGCACGGCTCCAATATTCCGGACAAATAGTTCCGGGCATAGTTGAGAGGCTGCTCAAGCGCGGACCGAACCGACGAAGAGATAAGGCCGCGGATTCGCTCCGGGTCGAAGAAGTAAAGCTTGAAGCGAAGCGAAGGGAACGTGGAGTTGACGAGGCGCCCGAGATCGGACAAAGAGTCCGAGACGAGGAAGTGGAAGAAAACGTCTTCGGGACAGATGGAATATTGAAGAATGGAGTACACCGCAGCCATTGATCCCCGGAGATACTCGGCGTCGAGCGTCATTGCGACGTGGACTAGAGACGGGTCGCAGGGGGACTTCTCGTCCAAGACGGGGTGTCCGCATTCCGCGCCATTACGAAACGAAGGGGCTGTCCGGAATGCGAAGAGGTTCCGGCCAACTCCCGCGGCTGGAATCTGGTAACCCTCCCGGAACGCTTCAGATTGGAAAGAAGGGGAGAGGACGATGACGAGCGTGGCCAACGACGCGAAACCGGAGAGCTTCACGAACCAGAGCATCCTCCGGCGGGTTTTTCGGTGGCTTCTCGGACGGCAGCCAATGTTGATGAGGAGGTGGAGGGTGATCAACGTCCCCTTGAGGTCCGCCAGCCTCTGGTCCCTGCGCCCCGTCCAGATTTTCATCTATGGCCTAGTCTTCTCCACGCGCCTCAGACGGGGCCAGTCTGCTTCTCCTTCTCCGGCGAGTTTCGCAAGGGGGATGCCGGCATTGTCTGCAGCACTCCGACAACGACTTCCATCGATCAAATCGTTGGCTAGGGAGCTTCCCCTCCTCCAACTCTCCGTCTCTATGGCTATGACAGATAGATGGTAGCGGTGTGCTGTAAGAGAACGGAAGGAAGCGGACAAAAGTAGTCACGGAGAGAGAGAGTACAGGAATTATTAACTCATTTTCGCCTTTTTCCGCTATACCAACCCACGACATTACAGAGATTTTTCTTCCTCTTTTTCTTCAATTATTTAATATTATTTGATTTATTACCCGAAAGAAAAAGAGAACACGATAGGATGAGAAGCTCGCTGTCCCTTAGTTGGCATCCCTTTTCTGCGGAAAGAGCATAAAATCTTAATAAAACCTTTTAAAAAAATATATATATGTAATAAATCTGGCTGAATTCACAACGAGCAGTAACTCAACTGACTAGAGGATCGAATCACAACAAGTACCAAGCTCATGAGTTCGATACTCAGGGAGTTCATATGGCTTCAGTCTCCTTGTTGTAAAGAAAACGAATTAGCTGCTTATAGATCGACTTGGTTATGTTCATGAAGTCGGATAAACCCTTTTTTTTATTGCTTAGTTCTTCAAAAAAATACTTTAGATTTATTTGTAGGTGAAATATACATGTTTTTTTTGGCAATGTCAACTGAAAATAAGATAAAACAAACACATAAACAACTTCAAATGCGATTCCCACAATGCAGAACAAGATAAAACAAACGCATAAACACACGTGTGTTAAAATGAAGGTTGTAACTGGGTAATACACAGCCGGTAATTGAAGCTGCCCATTTAAAATTCACGTAGAACATATAATAGATTAATCAGCTCATACACAATGAGTCTATAAAGAGCAAAGAATCATATGGTTTGAGAGAATATGTATAAATGTGCATACAAGAACTTCAAGCAAATTCGCAGGCAGCCCATGCTTTCTCCAAAGGCGATTTCTCTGAGGTGGACTTTCGAACATGAGTTTTAACTTCAGCTTAATTAGGGCAGATGTATTTGAATCGTTCTTTATTTTACATAAGGGTGTCAAATCGGGTCAACTAATCGGGTTTTTTCTGGTTTGGATGGAAATTAGGTCAACCATACCTGACCTGTATCTCCGTCAGGTCCTTCCAAGACCCAGGACAAACCGGCTCATGTTCATGTTGCGGTCAGGTCCAGGTCGACCTGACAGTAACCCCATATAAATTATAATATATATATATATATATGTATATGTGTGTGTATGCATGTATAATACATGTGATACATACACATACCTGTAACCTGTGTTTGTGTGTAATCAGGTTTCGCTTGTGGTTGCTTAAGGCCGGTCAACAACCAACCCACTGTGTCTTACCCTGACCCGGACACAAATTTTCTAGGTATATTTAGAACCGGGTTAAGTCCAGTCCAAATTGCCAGCAATAATAGTTTTGCATAACCATTAAATTCTTTGTCACATACAGAAGCTTTCCTCCAGTTACTTAACACAAGTGTCTAAGATTGCAAGTATGCTGATTTCTTTCTATTGTATGAAAGTTTGGTATCTTGAAAGATCGAATGGTCTTGAATACTCTTGTCAGTTTGACACCCTCAAGCAATAATCGGTTTGTTTATTCGATGAAAATAAAAGAAATACAAAGGTAACAAAATAATAGTTCGTTATATCTGTTTATTTATTTTATTCGATAGTTGTACTTTTTTTGTGTTCAACCTGGCACCATCTATTTTGAATTTTTTTTAAACAGTACGTTGCTAAGATATGCTTCATGACAACGTTAGATCATTGAATTAACTCATGAAAACAGTAATTTGGATTATTACATATTAACATTTTCTCATTTTTGGGTAGTTTTCAATGCTTTTATAAGCAATTATCAATTATTAATAATATCTAAATTATACTTGTCTATAGCCATGTCCCGCACCAGCCCTGCACCTACAAAATTGTGGCTCACCCATGTAACATAGCATTCATCAGCTAAACAAAGGTGCCATCTTAACCCCAAAATTGTGTCTCTATGCAGTGGAATAAATTCAAATTGATTTCTTGAGTATGGTTTAATACTTGAGATATTTGAAAATCTTCATATAAATAACCTTTTGGATAGAGCGATTGCTTCACTTGCACGTTGGGTTGTAAAATAAATAGACGTAGTTTTCCAATAATAGGTGGGATTTCACTATAGCATCAAAGCTTGCGGTTATGAAAATGATGTAGTTCCAAACTTCTTTATTGCCAATATCTTTAGTTTTTTTTTATCTTTTCCTTCCTTTGGTACAATAGACTGAAGCCAGATGCATGTCGCAGGTATCAAACTCACGACCTCCAACTTGTAAATCTACTCCGTGGCCAGGTGAGGTATTGCTCGTCTTATTTTATATCATATTACAACAACTTTTTCTTTATTGAACGTTGTTACGAATTCGGATTCTCGTGTAATCCCTCATATTCACCACATCTTTATTTCTACTGCTATTATCTTCTGTACATGTAAATATACACTTGACACCATAAAATACGAGAGCACACAATAAACCATCCCTATCAAAATATGACGAGGGTGGTGAGGAAGGGAAGTGCTCATTTTTATGCCTGTTTTGGTGTTCAATAGTGTTTATCTTCTTACGTTTCAACTGCTGGATAACGCAAAGTTAGTAAGTGATGGATCCAAATTGATGATACTCGTCAAGCAATTACTACCTGACGAGTAATCCGTGTCCCCGCCAACTTCACAATTGTGTATTCATAACTTTCTCAGTCAAATGCTCCGGCATGAACTGTGATTGTTTCGGTACGAGAGATACCAATTCGATTTCTGTACTAAATCTTATAAATATGGCGAGAAATCAATGGCTAAAAGTCTCTAAAAAGGCAAACAACGAACTTTTGAACAACAAATTTTGTGAATGCAACACCCTAGACGGGTAATGAACCTTGATGGTTTATTTTTTTGTTTTTCGTTACCATAGGGAGGCTGAAACCAGGTACTTACACACCAGGGATCGGACTCACGACCTGCACCCTGTGAGTCGAGAGCCCTGCCAAGTTAACTAACACTCTGAGTGCATCATTGATGGTTAATGATTCTGGTGTGTAGTAGAATAGGATAGAAGAAGCACTCTGGAGTCTACTTTAATAATGGTGATGTGAGTGCAGTTATGAGTTTGATGCATTCTTGAGGAGATTCAATAGTTCATAAATTAGAGTGCAATTCAATCGCTTTTCAGATCCAAGTTTGGGAAGACAAAGGCATTGAAGATCCCAATTCGGCCTGCCCTGAGCTGAAATTAGCCAAGAGTTTCTTCTAGTTCCAGATAGGCCTACACCCAAGTCCGGTCCATCACTGAAGCCTCTTATTAGACCTTGCCCCCCCTACCACTTCAACCTAATAACAAGGAGTTTTTATAAAGAAAAATAAGCCAATATCATATATTTCGTATAAAACATAAAATCTACTCCATACAATTCCATATTATCAAATTAAAAGTGATTATATATGTATATATATATATATATATATATTAGAGAGAGAAAGAGTCTTGTATGAATAATGTTTTATGGTACATAATCATATATAATCCTCTATTTGACATGATTTGTTTCTTTAACCATTGAATGACATCTCCAACCACCTTTCATTATTCTCACTGAAACCACCTTCTACTTAATCAAAACTATCAATAATCACTATGAAAACCATTTAAAACTTAAATATTTATATTATATATAAGCGATTTAATTTTAACGGATGAAAGGTAAGTTGAAGAAGCTATGAAAGGTGTGAAGGAAAATGGCCAATGGTGAAACCATGTCTATTCATATAAATCTCTCTCTCTCTCTCTCTCTCTCTCTCTCTCTCTCTCTCTCTCTATATATATATATATATATATATATATATATATATATATATATATATATATATATATATATATATATATATATATATATATATATTGTGCCCAGCCCGCTTGCAGGTTCTCTTTGCCCAGGCCTGCCCCACAGCGGGACAGGCTTTTTCCCTTGAGAACCTGCCTCATCTACGGGCAAGGCATGGTGGTACTCACGGGACGAGTAGAGATTGCCATCCCAAGGTTCAATATCACCTGAAGCTGGCTCACTTCAATATAAACGAACAAGTATCTAACTTAGTTATCCAGCAGGACTCATGAACCCTACATTGTAAAAATAAAGAAATCTCATAGGAAGTCAAGGTTAAACAGAAGCACGCAATAAGATTTGTACGAGCAGCAAAGGCTCTTCCAGCAGGGACAAGCGAAAAATCAAGATGAATGAGGTCACAAGTTAGATACCTGAGATGTGCAACTAGCAAGGGGTTATAACAAGCCTCCCAACTCTGCAGGAGATGCCTAGCCTGATCTGAGAAGTGTGTGATTGGTTCGGAGAGAAGCGACCGAAAGCTATATGGCATGTAGAATGCAACCTTATCCTTCTTCTACAGATGTAGAGCTTAACAAACATAAGGGAGAAAAGAAGAAAAATCAAGGAAATTGAAGTTACAGCATCTTCCCCAACTTAAATCAAGCCTTATCCATACTAACCAGGGTTCTGCTACATAGATATTTCGTACAGATCCAGGAAAAACAAAACCAAGCCTCTTCCCACAATAAGTGGGTTCTGCTACATGGGTTCTTAATTGCCATTGAGATCAATATTGAAGTTAGCTAACTTGGAACTGGAAGAATCTTAGATTTTTTCGAAGTGGCTAAGTTGGAAGTAATCAGGCAGCTTTCAACTTAAACATTGTGATAAAAAAGTACATGGGCTGCCATTTTACCTTGTGATAGGAAACCTCCTAGTCGCCTAATCGAAAATAAGAAAATGAAATATGCAAAAAAATCAAAATAGCTATCTCCGAGCGCTTGTCCCAGCTCGCGGTTTCCCTTTAACCTCGGATTCCTGCAAATAAATAAAAGGGGAAATGTCAGAAAACACAAACTCATTGGAATCTATAAGTTAATCTTGCACGTGTGCATAACTTCACCCCAATAATTTGATGCACCAACTCATTTATGACAGACATTTAGAGCCCCACAACTATATTAGGACATGCCGACATTAGCACGGGTACTTCATGTCATGCTGACACTTGACACGGCACTTCCCCATGACCAGGTGACACTCACTATTAGAGACGGTTCCACATGGACTTTGGTGCTAATAGTTTTTAAATGGTTTATTTTGACGTTCGGTTCCTTTATCTGATAGATATTTATGGATCATTGGATCCCCACATATATTTTGTTTAGTTACCATATTAACTAGGATGAAATAACTCATTTTTATCTATAACTAGACCTGGCCGGTTCCGGTTCATTGAGAACCTCAAACTGAACTGAACCAAGACCAGGCTGGTTCGGGTTTCGGTTTAGGGTCCAAATCGTTTGAAACAGAAAATAATATAAAAAGTTTTGAAATTTAAGCAAAATATAAGGAACTGATGTTTGGAACCGCCAGTTCTGGGTCTGGTTCCAAGTCCACTTTCAACAGTTCTGGTTCCAGCCAGTTCCTAACCCAGTTCGGATCCTACTGGACCCATTGAGACAGTTCAGAACCGGCCATGTCTATCTATAACCAAATATAAATACAGGAAAAGCGCAACCCGCAATGGAAACGTTAGGAGTGCAAATATCAAAAGCATATCTAAGAATTATAGTCTGGCGGAGAGTCTCTGTTGTGGTAGGTTATGCAAAAGGCCAGACTGAAACAAAAGTGAAAAATTAGCAAAAACACAAATGTAGCGATTGACCTTTTCATGGCTGTTCATAATGTGGTCATCGAATACCACTCAAACTAGGCAACGCAGAGAGGTGAAGTTGGGTCACTCCACCAGGAGAAGTTTGAAAATGATAGCAGTTTTTAAGTACATGAGGAATGGTACCTGTGGCATATGAAGTAGAATGTATGTCTTGGCTGTCGAAGGATTGTAGTTTTCTGCCCCTTTACTCCAGTCATAGCATACCTATATACAAAATTAGACTAGACATAAATCTTTAGCTTTGAGGGCCAAGATGAAGTCGGAACTTTGACAAGTCGCATAATGGTATCAGAAATGGTAATTACGGGCAAGTTTGCCTTACAAAATGATAAATACTGAATGAACGTGCTCTGTAGGACTCGGTTGAATCTTCTCATATGCAGCTCGACCATCTACTTAGCCATTTAATTTGATATCGTTTCTTTTCCAGAAACCATCTTTAGTTGGAAAGGCTAAAGGAAGAGAACACACATAACTAATGTGCCGTGCACATGGCATGACAACAATCACCAACAGACTCGATGACAATTTTGGAAGAAAGTATAAAGTTATTATGGGTGCTTCTCTGACTAATGAAGGCCTCCACAATTTTAGAAAAGGTTGAAATAATTTTACCGTAGTTCTTCTCAATCGTTTTGATAAACATTTATAAACCCGAACTTAAAAATTAATTATACAAGCTATAAAACAGTAAAGCACCATGATAACACGATATTTTTGAATCTCATATTATCAAATATCCTGACTTTTCCATAGAAATAGGCTACCAAAATATTTTCATAGTATCAGGATTACTTGAACTTAAAAAAAGATCCCTTTTATATGACGCAAGTTAGCTCTAATTATGCCACAGCCACATTTAACTCAAAAAAGCAAGATCATATTCGATTTTGGCACCATGTAAATCATCAGTATTGACAAGCATGCATAAACTCTTCAGGTTCAGGAGACTTCTATCAAACTCAATCGTATCACAGGGACAAGGATGCTGCTTAGAATTGTATTACCCTTGACCAGAAATGTTTGACAGTTAACAACAAAAGTTTGTTATACTTGTACTGCAATATGATCACAAGCATATTGTGTACGCAAAACCTCGGGGCAATTGCAGATGGAAAAATAACATGACTTGGACTAGATGCAAGGCACACCTACAGGGACAAATACTTACTGCATAAGCAAATATTGAGCCATCATTATTGAAAGTGCTGCAGGGAATAGGCTGATTGCATCTTGCCATAGCCTGAACAAGTAAACCTTAGCATTAGACACATTTTGTTCATATACATGCTTGAAATTGGGACGAAACTACAAACAGGATTTCATGACTCATTGAGTCAATAATTTCAAATTCATGATGTTAGATAAAAAGTACCAGTTCCTTGAAAGAACAAGGCAATGGCACAAAATACAATAATGCACTAGCTGGTGCAAGCATTCCACGAGAAAATAAGTAAAAAGAGAGACAGTAAAGCTATCAGGAGATGTAAAAATCGTTATATAGAAAACTAGCAAAGATAATTCCGATAGATCTTTAACGGATTACTGGTAAGCAGCTTTATATCTGAATTTGCAATTAATCAAAGATCTTGTTCTCTACTATTTATCCAAAACCAGACCATTCATTTTGTTGATAGATTATTAGTAAGTAGTTTTCAAGAACCTACTTTTTACAAGGTAGTGGATCCGCAGACATCCCATAAGAAAAATATAAACCCAAAGGGAAAAAAATCAAAAATAGAAAAGTAACACAAAATTGTGCAATTTACAAAATAAATACCTATTTGTAATCATAAGAAAGCTTCAACTAGTATTTGCTAGATGTTACTCCTCAAGGAACAAAATCATAAAGGAGACAATAAGCAGCTACATATGAGAAAGGTAAAGAGCTTTGTGATGATAGATGGTGATCCTGGAAGTGCCAAATGATCCATAATTAATTGTAGTTAAACATCTAAAGACACCAATTTTTCCATCGATTGTCATGTCGTATAACTAACATGTCACTATTATTCTCTTAGAAATGGCTAAGTTCAAAGTCGGAGACATTGATTACACCCAAGAGTTTCATTTTGTTATTATGAATAGACATGTCAGTAAAGACCCATCTTCATCCAATCATCCTTGCACCGATCAAGATATGAAAGACAAAGTTGTCTATAGTTGATGTTTAATGTTATTTCAACTAGCATCGAGTACTTTGTTTTCATTCCATTTCAATAGAGGAAACCTTTGTTTTCATTCCATTTCAAAAAGAAGCTTGGTGGTGGAGTGAAGTAGTACAAAATAAAATCAAGGCAAAGAGGACATGTTACAAATTACATTGTGCTAAGAAAACTAGTGAAACTTTAGAAGCTTATAAGAAAGCAAAGAAGGAAGCGAAAAAGGCCGTTAGTGAAGCAAAAGCTAAGATTTGAGAGGACTTATATAAAAAAACTCAACTCAAAAGAGGGTGAAAGAAATATTTTTAGGATAGCTAGGGCTAGAGATAAGAAAACTAAAGATCTTAATTATGTTAGATGCATAAAAGACGAGGATGAACAAATTCTAGTGGCAAATGATGATATAAGAAATAGATGGAAAACTATTTTTATAATCTTTTTAATGAAAATAAAGATGTTAGTATTAGCTTAGGAGAGTTAGCCAAATCAGAAAAGTATATAAACCACAATTTCTACCGACGTATTCAAAAGAATGATGTCAAAGAGGCTCTTAAACATATGAAGGGCGGTAAATCCATAGGACCAGATAATATTCCTATAGAAGTTTGGAAAATACTAGGAGAAATAGGAACCACTTGGCTCATAAGACCATTTAATGAAATATGAAAAAATCAAAAGATGCCCGAGGAATAGAGAGCAAGTACACCTATACCCATATATAAGAACAAGGGAGACATTCAAAATTGTGCGAATTATCGAGGTATCAAGTTAATGAGCCATACTATGAAATTATGGGAAAAAATTATCGAACGTAGGTTAAGACAAGTATCAAGTACAATAGAGAACCAATTTGGATTCATGTCAGGCATATCTACTATTGAAGCGATTCACCTTTTGAGACGTCTTATGAAACATTTTAAAACCAAAAAGAAAGACTTCACATGATCAAGAAAAAGCTTATGATAGAGTACCGAGAGAGGTTCTTTGGAGAACTTTGGAAAAAAGAGGTATCCCATTGACATAAAAGCTTATGATAGAGTACCGAGAGAGGTTCTTTGGAGAACTTTGGAAAAAAGAGGTATCCCATTGACATACATTAACCTTATAAGAGACATGTGTAATGGTGCAAAAACATGTGTAAGAACTCATGAAGGAATGACTGACTTCTTTGAAGTTAATATGGGGTTATATCAAGGATCAACTTTAAGTCTATACTTATTTATAATGGTGATTGATGAGTTAACAAAACATATTCAAAATTAAGTACCTTGGTGTATGTTATTTGTAGATGACATTGTATTAGTGGAGGAGTCTAAGGAAAAAGTTAATAGAAAATTGGAACTATGGAGAGAAACACTAGAAAGCAAAGGCCTCTCCGACTTAGTAGAACAAAGACATAATATGTGGAATGTAAGTTTGATCATTTGGTTACCTCAGAGGACAGAAATTAAAATTGACACACATTGCATCTCCCAAAAAGAAAGTTTTAAATACCTAGGGTCAATTTTTCAGTGTGATGGAAGAATTTATGGAGATGTTACGCATAGAATTAATGCTGGTTGGTTAAAATAGAGACGAGCATCATGTATTCTTTGTGATAAGAAGATACCATTAAAGTTAAAAGGTAAATATTATAGAGCAGCAATTAGGCCTGCCATGTTTTATGGTTTTGAGTGTTGGGCAGTTAATCATCAACATGTACAAAAGATGTCTGTGACAAAAATGAAGATGTTGAGATGGATGAGTGGTCATACAAGAAAAGACCGTATACATAATGAGGTTATTAGAAACAAACTAGGAGTGACACCAATAGAGGATAAAATGAGAGAATATCGTTTAAGATGGTTTGGACATATAGAAAGAAGATCAAAAGAAGAACCTTTAAGAAGGTTAGAAAAACTAAATTTGGAAAGTATTAAAAGAGGTAGAGGACAACCACAAAAGTGTTGGAAATAAACAATAAAGAATGATCTAGCTTATTGTGAGTTAACTGCTAACATGGCAGACAATAGGGATCTGTGGAAACAAAGAATTCATGTAGCCGACCCCATCTAGTATGGGAAAAGGCTTAGTTGTTGTTGTTGTTGTTGTTGTTGTTTGTTGTTTGTTGTTTTGTTGTCAATCGAGGAAGCCTGAGATTTGTCATAAATAAATAGGAAGTAGTTAAGAGTATTAATAATTGCTCAAACTTAAGAGATATTGGGAACAATGACTATCTGTGACCGTTGTCAACTACAAAAAATACTCCAAGGTTTCTAAAAGTTTGTGCAAGTTCCTCCAGAACCCGCACCAATATCTCCAAGAAGCATGTCTCAGTTTTCTATAGAGCTGTTCCTTAAGCAAAAGGGCATTTTCAGAGCATCATATAATGTCCACAGGCTAGCACTCCTTTGTAATATGGATCAATCAAATTCTATGCCTAATTGTGTGTTTGTAATGTTTATATTTTAGGTCCTAGGATGTTGTTAATCATGCATGACGGATTCCAGATTCAGTGATACTGGTGGATACATGAGTAAATAAAACAATAGCAGATGCAGTGCTACAGTTTACAAAGGCAATGTGCTCTGAATACAATACATGTCCCCGCCATATATGCATTATCCTGAACAGGTGTTTGTTGTGATCATTGTATTGTACGTGCAGTAAGTGGAGGTGTGAGAACATCCTTTCAAATGAAAATAATGTAACTGGAAAAGACTTATTTAAATGGCAGGAAGTGACACAGCTTTCAGGCATCCCAATCCATTCCCTTTGTAAACAAGATATAATTTTTTCCATGATTAGATACCAGTTACTGGTGGGAAATGAAGAATATTTACAGAAGAACATCAACATCAGTAGACATACTGTAAACCTAGGCACATACCTTAAGTCTCTGTTTGCTGTCCTTGTCCCAGAAATTGAATGCACCATCAGATCCAGCAGTAGCAAATGTATGGTGTATCTACAATTTGCGAACTCATGTAAGGAAACAACAACCAAGGCACTAAAAGGAACTGATATTGACAGATACCTATATATGTAGAAAGAATAAGAGGATAGTATCAGTTACAGAATGATACATACTCATATAATGATAAGAGGAAATTTCATAATCATGTGAAGGGGTCAATGGGTCAACTTTAAGAGGTATCCCATTGACATACATAAACCTTATAAGAGACATGTACGATGTCCAAAAACATGTGTGTGGACTAATGAAGGAATGATAGACTTCTTTGAAGTTAATATTGGGTCTGACTTAGTAGAACAAAGAAAAAATATATGGAATGTATGTTTGATCATTTGGTTACTTCAGAAGACATAAAAATTAAAATTGACACACATTGCATCTCTCAAAAGAAAAGTTTTAAATACCTAGAGTCAAGTTTTCAAAGTGATGTAGGTTGGTTAAAATGGAGAGGAGCATAAGGTATTCTTTGTGACAAGAAGATACTATTAAAGTTAAAAGGTAAATATTATAGAGCAGCAATTAGACCTGTACGAAAAGATGTACAAAAGATGTCTCTGACAGAAATGAATATGTTGAGATGGATGAGTCGTCATACAAGGAAAGACCGTATACATAATGAGATTATTATAAACAAATTGGGAGTGACACCAATAGAGGATAAAATGAGAGAATATCGTTTAATATAGTTTGAACATATAGAATGAAGATCAAAAGAAGTGCATGCAAGAAAGTACGAAAAACTAGATTTTGAAAGTATTAAAAGAGGTAGAGGATGGCCACAAAAGTGTTGGAAAGAAATAATAAAGAATGACCTAGATTATGTTGAGTTAACTGTTAACATAGCACATGATAAGGCTACGTGGAAACAATGAATCCATGTAGCCGACCCCGTCTAGTATGGGAAAGGCTTAGTTGTTGTTGTTGTATGTGAAGGGGTCAAAGGAAGATTTGAGATATGCTGTTCACAGTCTCATACTTCACAAGTACATCGAAATATTTTACATGCATTGGACGAAACCATGTGCATGGTACCAGTCTGTGAATATCCCATAAAAGAAAGGGAGATAATTAAGGCCCTTTAACTGTTTACTACACTTCTTGCTTTATCTTAGAATTGTACAGACCAGTCTAAAATAGACAGAGATCTACACCATCATACGTAGATTACCACATCAGGACTGAACTTGAAGGTGCCAATGACCAAGAACTCTTCTTAACAATATTTCCCCAAAGGATGGTTACGTAGAAGAAAAAAAAACTTTTAGTTGCACCAAAAAGAATAATTATAACGATAACAAATAGAAGCAGAACTCTTAAGCTATTTTCTTAAATAGAATGAGATCTTTTTCTTTTAAAAGAAAACTCAACAAGAGTGTCAGTGAACAAGTACGTAACAAGCTATGCCTTTTGAGTATAAAAAGCTTGAGCAAAGGCACAGCGATGCTTTTAATAAATCTAGAGTATCAAAAGCCACAAACTTACAGGATGGAAATTTAAGGAATTCACAGGGTATATTTCACTTCCTTCTCTATGACATTTGAAGGTGAAATTCTTAGACTGCTGTCCGTCATCCAGATGGTGAACACCAACCCTTCCTTCAATTGAACCAACCTGTCAAACATTACCACCCATAAAATATTAAGTATATGGATGATATAGAATTAGAAAATCAATGAACCAAGCAAAACCACAAGGAGCTGTTAATGATGTAAAGCGGATACAGAATACAAACACCCAAAGATCAGAATAGATCAGAATAAGATTATATTGTACTTAAACAAATCTGAAAGAGATGGTCCCCAGAGACAATGTATCAAAAAACAATGCATACACAAAGCGCAAACCTTCTTAAAATGGAGAAGACCAGACAACTGGAAGTGTACCGAATCACCACCAAGCACCTCCAGAATAATGGAAGTTACCAGAAAGGCAACAACCGTCACATATGTACAGTTGCAGGTTTGAGGTACAATATGGGCATAGAAGGTCCGGTATACATCATTACTTATGGATGTCAACTGGTAATATTTAGTGAAAATTACTAAAAGTGGAAATGACTAAAACTTTGATTCTTAGACATAGGGTCCGCATCAAAGGTTGAAGAACAAAAATATATCAGGCTCAGATCCTGGATCATTCAAATGAACTTGATTGAACCCTTGCTGGACAAGCAGTGTGAAACTTCAATCTTGAACTTGAGATCCAAAGACAAACCTGAAAGGTGTGACATTGCGTCTTTTTTCTTCCCATATGCAATAAGGCCAAAATTGGACTTGGATCCAGGTCTACTTTTTCTTATTCATATTCAGCTTGAAGTCAAACTGACTCTGAACCCTATTAGGTGAAATTTTAATGGCATCTTCTCCTCCCTCCCTCCCCTCCTCCTATCCTAAATCAGTAACATGGCAAATTGTCACGCACATCATCCTTAGTCCCATATAGATAACTATAATAGCCCCATATAGATAACTATAATCCAATCATTCTAATTACTTGAAGGGCCATAGGCCGGGCTGGGTGAGCCAAATAAATACAACAACAACAACAACTAAGCCTTTTCCCATACTAGACGGGGTCGGCTACATGGATTCTTTGTTTCCACAAATCCCTATCGTGTGTCATGTTAGCAGTTAACTCCCAATAAGCTAGATCATTCTTTATTATTTCTTTCCAACACTTTTGTGGTCGTCCTCTACCTCTTTTAATACTTTCCAAATATAGTTTTTCTAACCTTCTAACCGGTTCTTCTTTTGATCTTCTTTCTATATGTCCAAACCATCTTAAACGATGTTCACTCATTTTATCCTCTATTGGTGTCACTCCTAATTTGTTTCTAATAACCCCATTATGTATACGGTCTTTTCTTTTATAACCACTCATCCATCTCAACATCTTCATTTCTGTCACAGACATCTTTTGAACATGTTGATGATTAATTGCCCAACACTCAGAACCATAAAACATGGCAGGCCTAATTGCTGCTCTATAATATTTACCTTTTAGTTTTAATGGTATCTTCTTATCACAAAGAATACCTGACGCACCTCTCCATTTTAACCAATGCATTAATTCTATGCGTAACATCTCCATCAATTCTTCCAACACTCTGAAAAATTGACCCTAGGTATTTAAAACTTTCCTTTTAGGAATACAATGTGTACCAATTTTAATTTCTATGTCCTCTGAAGTAACCAATTGATCAAACTTACATTCCATATAGTTTGTCTTTGTTCTACTAAGTCGGAGGCCTTTGCTTTCTAATGTTTCTCTCCATAGTTCCAATTTTCTATTAACTTTTTTCTTAGACTCCTCCATCAATACAATGTCATCTGCAAATAACATACACCATGGTACTTCATCTTGAATATGTTTTGTTAACTCATCCATCACCTTTATAAATAAGTATGGACTTAAAGTTGATCCTTGATGTAACCCAATATTAACTTCAAAGAAGTTTGTCGTTCCTTCATGAGTCCTCACACATGTTTTTGCACCATCATACATGTCTCTTATAAGGTTAATATATGTCAATGGGATACATCTTTTTTCCAAAGTTCTCCAAAGAACCTCCCTCGGTACCCTATCATAAGCTTTTTCTAGATCAATAAATATCATGTGAAGGTCTTTCTTTTTTGCTCTAAAATGTTCCATAAGACGTCTCAAAAGGTGAATCACTTCAACAGTAGATCTGCCTGGCATAAATCCAAATTGGTTCTCTGTTGTACTTGATACTTGTCTTAACCTACGTTCGATAATTCTTTCCCATAATTTCATAGTACTCATTAACTTGATACCTCGATAATTCGCACAATTTTGAATGTCTTCCTTGTTCTTATATATGGGTATAAGTGTACTTGCTCTTCATTCCTCGGGCATCTTTTGATTTTTCCATATTTCATTAAATAGTCTTGTGAGCCAAGTGATTCCTATTTCTCCTAGTATTTTCCAAACTTCTATAAGAATATTATTTGGTCCTACCGATTTACCACCCTTCATATGTTTAAGAGCCTCTTTGACTTCATTCTTTTGAATACGTCGGTAGAAATTGTGGTTTATATACTTTTCTGACTTGGCTAAATCTCCTAAACTAATACTAACATCTTTATTTTCATTAAAAAGATTATAAAAATAGTTTTCCATCTATTTCTTATATCATCATTTGCCACTAGAATTTTTTCATCCTCGTCTTTTATGCATCTAACATAATTAAGATCTTTAGTTTTCTTATCTCTAGCCCTAGCTATCCTAAAAATATCTCTTTCACCCTCTTTTGAGTTGAGTTTTTTATATAAGTCCTCCCAAATCTTAGCTTTTGCTTCACTAACGGTCTTTTTCGCTTCCTTCTTTGCTTTCTTATAAGCTTCTAAAGTTTCACTAGTTTTCTTAGCATAATGTAATTTGTAACATGCCCTCTTTGCCTTGATTTTATTTTGTACTACTTTACACCTCTCTTAGATACCCTTAACACATCTTTCGCCACTTTCCTAACATGTATAGTCATATTGTTCCACATATCACAGGGTGTGCCAACATAATTCCAAACATCTCTTTGAAGGACTTTCTGTTTAAATATATCTTCTTTCTCGCTTTTGGGGTTCCACCATTTAGTCTGAATAGCTCGATGCACTCTTTTCTTCTTTGTCCATTTTTTTATTTGTAAATCCATAACTAAAAGTCGATGTTGGGTGGTTAAGGGTGAGCTAAATAAATAAGTACATATATATATATATGAGAAAACTCTGAGTGTTGGGCAGTTAATCATCAACATGTACAAAAGATGTCTGTGAAAGAAATGAAGATGTTGAGATGGATGAGTGGTTATACAAGAAAAGACCGTATAAATACTGAGGTTATTAGAAACAAATTAGGAGTGGCACCAATAGAGGATAAAATGAGAGAACATCGTTTAAGATGGTTTGGACATATAAAAAGAAGATCAAAAGAACCGGTAAGAAAGTTAGAAAAACTAAATTTGGAAAGTATTAAAAGAGGTAGAGGACAACCACAAAAGTGTTGGAAAGAAACAATAACGAATGATCTAGCTTATTGAGAGTTAAATGCTAACATGGCACACGATAGGGATCTGTGGAAACAAAGAATCCATGTAGTCGACCCCGTCTAGTATGGGAAAAGGCTTAGTTGTTGTTGTTGTATATATATGAGAAAACCAAAATGAAAATATTTTCTCATGAAAAAGGTAAAGAATGCCAAATTTATTATTTTATTTGTAGGAAAAAAGATAGATTGTGTTGTAAATATTGCAAGGTAATTTTAGAAGAAAGCTTTAACTACTCAACGTTGATTTTTAGTAATGGATTTGCATGTAAAAAGGTGGACAAAGAATAATAGAGTGCATAGAGCTATTGAGACTAGATGGTGGGAAGATATATCTAAACAAAAATTTCTTTAAGGAGATGTTTGCAATGATATAGGTACACCTTAAATGTGGGACAATATCGTTATACATATTAGAGAAGTAACAAAAATGTATTAGGCAAATCTAAGAGAGGTGTACTTTCAAAAAATCATGCTTGGTGATGAAGTAAAGTGGTATAAGATAAAATCAAGGCAATTAAGGCATGTTACAAATTGCATCATGCTAAGAAGACTAGTGAAGCTTGGGAGGCTTATAAGAAAGCAAGAAAAGAAATGAAGAAGACCATTAGTGAAGTAAAAGCCAAAATTTGGGAGGATTTATATAAAAACCTAACTCAAAAGAAGGTGAATGAGATATTTTTACGATAGCTAAGACTAGAGATAAGAAAACTAAGGATTATACTTTTGTTAGATGCATGAACGATGCAGATGAAAAGAGACTAGATGGTGGGAAGATATATCTAAACAAAAATTTCTTTAAGGAGATGTTTGGAGTGATATAGGTACACCTTAAATGTGGGACAATATCGTTATACATATTAGAGAAGTAACAAAAATGTGTTAGGCAAATCTAAGAGAGGTGTACTGTCAAAAAATCATGCTTGGTGATGAAGTAAAGTGGTATAAGATAAAATCAAGGCAATTAAGGCATGTTACAAATTGCATCATGCTAAGAAGACTAGTGAAGCTTGGGAGGCTTATAAGAAAGCAAGAAAAGAAATGAAGAAGACTATTAGTGAAGTAAAAGCCAAAATTTGGGAGGATTTATATAAAAACCTAACTCAAAAGAAGGTGAATGAGATATTTTTATGATAGCTAAGACTAGAGATAAGAAAACTAAGGATTATACTTTTGTTAGATGCATGAACGATGCGGATGAAAAGATTCTAGTGGCGGATGATATATCAAAAATAGATGAAAATTTATTTCTATCAGCTTTTTAATGAAAATACATATGGTAATATTCGCTTAGGAATTAGCCAAATCAGAAAAGTATATAAACTGCAATTTCTATTGGCATATTCAAAAGAATGAAGTCAAAGAGGCTCTCAAATATATAAAGGTTGAAAAATATATAGGACCAGACAACATTAATGAACCGCTTTTTAATGAGTCATATTTTGAAATTATGGAAAAGAATTATCAAACGTATGTTAAGTCAAATATCGAGTACAACAAAGAATCAATTCGGATTCATGCCCGATAGATCTACTATTGAAGATTGAGACGTCTTATGGAAGATCTCAAAGCAAAAAAGAAGAATCTTCACATGATATTTATTAATCTAGAATAAGCTTATCATAGAATGCCAAGAGATATTCTTTTGGAAAACCTTTGAAAAGAGAGGTATCCCATTGACATACATAAATCTTATAAGAGACATCGTACGATGGTGCAAAAATTCTGTGAGGACTCCTGAAGAAATGACCGACTCCTTTGAAGTTAATATTGAGTTACATAATTTCCTTATAAGGATCAACTTTAAGTCCATATTTATTTATATTGGTCATTGATGAGTTAACAAAACATATTCAAGATGAGGTACCTTGGTGTATGTTATTTGCAGATGACATTGTGTGATGTCTAAGAAAAAAGTTAAGAAGAAATTGGACCTATGGAGAGAAACACTAGAATGTAAAGGCTTCCAACTTAGTAGAATAACGACAAAATATATGAAATGTAAGTTTGATTATTTATGTATTTTAGATGACATAAACATTAAGATTGACACACACTTCATCCCTTATAAGAAAAGTTTTAAATACCTGGGTAAATTTTTAAAAGTGATGAAAAAATTAATGAAGATGTTACGCATAGAATTAATGTTGGTTAGTTAAAATGGAGAGGGGTGACATGTATTCTATGTGATAAAAAGATACTATTAAAGTTGAAAGGTAAATATTATAGAACAACAATTAGACTTGCTATGTTTTATGGTTATGAGTGTTGGTCAATTAATCATCAACATGTACAAAAGATTATTCTAGTAAAAATGAAGATATTGATACGGATGAGTGGTCACTAAAGGAAAGACCGTATACATAAATGGAGTTTATTAGAAACAAATTAGGAGTAACACCAATAGAGGATAAAATGAGAAAAAATCATTTAAGATGGTTTAAATAGGTAGAAAGATGATGCAATGATGCTCCTGTAAGAAGATATGAAAAACTAGATTGTGAAAATGTTAAAAGGGAAAGAGGTTGACCACAAAAGTGTTGAAAAAAAACAATAAAGAATGATCTAGTTTATATTGAGTTAAATGCTAGAATGGCACATTATAGGGCTATGTGGAAACAAAGAATCCATGTAGTCAATCTCATCTAGTATAGTTTATATTGAGTTAAATGCTAGCATGGCACATAATAGGGCTATGTGGAAACAAAGAATCCATGTAGTTGATCCCATCTAGTATGGGAAAAGGCTTAGTTGTTGTTGTATAGATAGTTTCTTATTAAAGTACACACTACTAACTACTAACCTTTAAGATCTTATCAAGTTTAATATCTGTTAGTACCGGGAATGGCTATTAGTTTCCCTGCAAAGTCACAACATAACCTGCTTCTGCATCCCCACTTCATCTTGCATATTAATATGCAAAATGCTAGAATTATGTACCATTGTCAAACTCCGCCTATGTAAGGGATCACCCTTGTATGGTCGGTCCCAAGCTCAGAAAAAGGAGGAGGGTTGCGTTAGACTTCCGACAACAAGCGTAAAATTTTTTCAGACTTAACATGAATTCTACAAAAAAACAAAGAATCCATGTAGCCAACCCCATCTAGTATGGGAAAAGGCTTAGTTGTAGTAGTGTACCATTGTCACACCAATATCAGTACCGGCTAATCCTAGCCATAGGTGAATATACCAGTACCGGCTAATCCTGACCATAGGTGAAACATATTTTTAACTTTACTCAATCGTTACCCACTTCCTTATCATCCAGTATTCTATGACTTACGGTTCCCATCGTTAATGGCATTGTTGTTGACAGTGATTAGAGCTTTAGCCGTTCATCTTTTTGACATGCTTTAGAGTTAAAAACTGTTGTCAATTGGTAATCTATGCTTCATGTGGAAGATTCTGTGGAGTATTTCAAGTTTACATATCTCAGATAGAGAAAGAAGAAGCATTTGGTTCAACCAATTATTCAAATTAAAGAACAAATTGCATCATAAAGAGAAAAACATATAGCTGAATGAATTACCAGAAATCCTTGTTTGTCAGGAAATGCAGCTACACATCTAGTTTGGTATTTGAGAGGTGATGAGATCCTTTTAAATTCAGTCTACAAAAAATTAAAATTACTTTTTAGTGGAAAACAAGCAAAAAGCAAACATCCATACATGAAAATAAGTAAACCACCAAATCTGTAACATTGAAGATTCTTGATGTTTGTAGCTATGAACATCCAAAAAGAATGGGGATTCCTCAACATAAATGAATCTAAAACTAATTTTCCACATAAGGGATTCATGCAATTAGGAAAGAAAAGTAGAAAACGTGAATTATTGAACAAAATCTAAGAGTTGCATTTTCCTCTAAAATAATGGGAAGTGAGAAAAGAAACTTTTGTATGTTACAACTACTTATTATAAGCCAATGCAATAAAAGCATGAAGTTTCATTTCAGACATGTCGCAATGTGTAACAAACTAGTGACCCCACACCAAAACCCAGAACAGTTCAACAAGCAAAATTAACTATGATCAGGAATAAGTTCTACCATATTCTCAATTCAGGAACATGCAAGCAATTTTCCAAATAAATGTGCATGGTGCTTGGTAAGATTTTACCATATTTCCAACTACTAAGTTCTAGCAAACAAAGACGCCATTGAATGAGTAGAAGCCAATGTCTACCCAAGTTATTCACATGAGATGGTAAAGCAAAATGAATTTATAATTTGCAGTTGAGAAAATTCAAGCATAACAGTTAGTAGCAAAACTGGGGATAGATGGTAAGATTTTAGCAGGTACATGATGAAAGCCAGATAGAAGAAAAACAGTTGTCTACTGTTGTCACTAAAAGGATAACTCCGGTATGTATTTTGAAAAAAGAAAAAGTTTTCAACGTATAACTCTTTTCTATTAAGCTCCAGTTTGTATCATTAATACGTAACTTGAATTACACAAATAAGGATAGCATTTTTAACTAAAAAGAAGATTCAATGGCTTAAAATCTTTAAGAAGGTTTAGAAGGATGGGTGCATAACTGCATATCATAGACAAACATCAAAAAGAACAAAGAGTTCTGAAAATGATGGTATCCGACTTTCCCCAAACAATAGATCCAAGATACACTATTAGAAGGATGGGTGCATAACTGCATATCATGGACAAACATCAAAAAGAACAAAGAGTTCTGAAAATGATGGTATCCGACTTTCCCCAAACAATAGATCCAAGATACACTAGTAGGAAATCAAACTAGAGATGATACTAAAAGCTACTCCTAACATGATGATTCTACATGTTTTCACGACATTATTTTAACTATCTACCAAAAAGACCTTAACTATCAAGTATCAGATAATCACCTGCGGATTTTGTAAGTTGAACACAACAAGATTCCGATCTGCAGTGCCAACAACCATTAAAGGATGCCGAACTGTGATAGAATAGCAGCGGTCTGGAAGCTGTTGAGTGTGCACAGGAGTTGGCTGCCTAGTATCCCAATACCTGATCAACAAGCATCATTATCAAGAATGCAGAAGATGTAGGAACTTGAAACAAATATATTTCCAATCTTGCAGCAATTAAGGACCAAAACAAATTTGAGAGGAAGCATCCATTTGGTAACATGTTGATTTGTAGCTTAAGTAGAATTGAGAAGTATTTCAAGCAAAAGGAAAGAAAAGGAAAACACTAATCAAGCCATGAGTGAGAAAGAAAGAGAGAGAGAGAGAGAGAGTATGCGTGCAACCAAGGAAGAATTATCACATCCAACAACTCGTCAGAGAAGGTTTTAAGTCAGGCATTGGTGCTTGTACACAATCAGCAAATGCATATTTACATTCACAATCAAGTACTCATTATTAAACTTTCTAAGATGAACATAGGAAACACAATTAATGCAACCTATCCATCAACATGGAACATAGGAAAAATAAACACAACAAAACTTTGAACCCATGAGAGAGGGAGTTCAACAAGGTTTGCATGTTCTGTTACCCTAGTTCATTTCAATTATGCCAAAATAATGATATTTGCATTCAGAACTGAAATATCAGATCTAAGTTCCAAGATTTCCATAGATGTATTCCTGAAAAATGTCAACCTAACTGCCCTCCCACAGAACTGAACAGTTGACATTGTTGTAGCTTCTCTTTTTTGGTTACAACAGAGAGGCCAAAGCCAGGTATGCCGTATGCATGCCCTGGGGATCGAAGTCAAGACCTGCTTCTTGTGAGTCAAGTTTTCTGCTAGGTGAGCTAATGCTCTGAGTGCTGAGATTGTTGTATCTTGATGGCGTTTGGAGTTGTTCCCTTACTGAATTAATCAACACACAATTAAAAACATTAAATTCACTTCTTCCTTCTTAGTTCTAATTGAAGTGAGCATAGAAGTACATGCAAAGAGAGATGTGCATAATGAGTTTTGCATGCAAAATTTTGAGCTTGGATATGAAGAGTCAATCTCACTCTCCACATTACATCCACTCTCTACAAATAGTAAACTCTTGATAGGCCTAAACTTTTCCTTGAAAGCCTTATGTCTTACTCTTCCCTTCTAAATTTTGTCAAATCAGTAAATCTCATATTGATTGACGTATTGAAAATTTGAAATGAATCAATTTGGTGTTGCAAATTAATGTTGGTTTATAAGGTTGTCAAAAACTTGGGTAACATTCTTAAAGAATCGGCTAATATGAGCCCAAACAATGTCATGCACTAACCCAAGCAGAATTGCTTATAACATATGAAACAGAATATAACAATTCTTATATGGTAGAATCCCTAAGCATGCTTTACATCGCATGAAGTTATTAAAACTTCTTCCCATGAGTATAGCTGAAGAGTATATAGCAAGAAAAAACAGAAAGATAGGCATAGAATAAGAGATGGACATAGAAGTGAGATGGAAAATTATAGAAACTAAAAGCTTGTCATCTTGCCTGAGAGTCTTGTCCCAGCCACCAGTAACAAGGACATTCATTTCTGGAACCCATGCTATTTCTTTAATAGGAGCATCATGCATGGCAACTGTTGTTGGCTGCCCACCAGCCATCAGTGGCCACATCTTTGCTTGCTTATCACATCCTGCTGAAAATACAGTGGTTCCATCATCTTTCCAAGCTGAGCAAAGCACCTATAACACAGATAATAAAAGAAAATATGTTTTTTATGACTAATTTTATAGGCAAAATGAAAAAGAAAGTGGAAATCATACCGGCTGATCATGTGAGATTGATGCTTTTGGTATACTGCCTCCACTCCCGTTTACCTCCCAGCACCGTACCTGGTAAATAGTCAAGCAAATGAGCTTTAAGTTTAGCACAATAACATAATTTGGAACTGTATCAAAGGTTCAATAATTTGGAACGCAAGCAAGATAATAGAAAAAGCACCTGGTTATCCCAAGACGTAGCAACAAGATAATTGCCTTTAGGACTGAAACAAAGGCTGGAAACACTATCCGTAGGAGGCTGCACTACCTGCAACAGAAAGAATATGCTGCTTTGAACATACAGAATCGATAAAGTGGTATTTGTGTAATCATCCCCAGAGGATAAGTTAAATTCCTGCCACAAAAGGGAGTTATTATCGCAAAGGCAATCCAGAACATTTTTTTTGAAGTACAAAATTGAGTATCTAAACTCCGCCCATGTAAGGGATCACCCTTGCATGCCGGTCCCAAGCCCCAATAAAAGAGGAGGGTTGCATTAGGCTTTCGACAGCCAACGTAAAACTTTATTGGACTTATCTATCATGTTTTCTACAAATTATGATAGGGCTATGTGGGATAGGGCTATGTGGAAACAAAGAATCCATGTAGTTGACCCCATCTAGTATGGGAAAAGACTTAGTTGTCGTTGTACAGAATTGAGTATCTAAGACCTAAGATTTCAGGGCTTCTACTTCAACCGACTAACTTGTATCAGTCTACTTTTCTCTTTTCCCAGGTTTCTCTCTTGCAATGTCCATCACTAAATCCATCCATTGGCAACTCAGTCGCCTAGTATAAGGTAAATAGGTCGAGCAATGCAGTTGTAACCATAACCAGGATACAGAATCCATGGATAAGGTAAAATTTGATGAGGTGCCAGTCAAGGACATCAACATGAAGTACAAATAACTCCATTTTCTAATTTTCCTTACTCTTTACCAACCCTATTAATCTTCTCCATTAAGACCTCAAGACAATTTTCTGCAAATTATTTATTGGAAAAGACCCAAGTTCAGGCACCGTTTTTCTCCTAAAACTCCAAAGTGATGCAGTCTATCCCTCGTACTCTTAATATATCTTCAATATTATCTTCTAAACCTGAACACATAACCAGATCACATCTTGTTGTCACCATCTGCATACCATCATCATCATAGTATCTGACACTACTTATGTAATATACAAGGCTGACAGCATTACCACCTCCAACCTAATTTTGCCTCCAGTCTCTTCTTCTAATTAACATCCATGGTCCTTTGGCTCTTTAAGAGCTATCTTCTCAATCAACCTTGATTGATGTAAGTCTTATCTTGTTCAAGTTCAACACGTATACATTATTACTTCATTTTTACATCAATGAGTCATCGAACTCAACTGACCTTAACTACATGGAATGATGAAAGAAGTCCCATTGTTTATTAGAAGTTCAGAATTGACCGTCATATTCATTGGTCAAATCGCAATCCTTCATCTGCATAAATTCTTTCCTGTTTGGACTAACGATCATCAATATCATTGTAGTTTTTCAGTCAGACAAATTACCCTTTACTATCTTATTATACTGCATGAGAAATGCATAGATGACAGTTTTCCCTGTCACAGGTGCCAAAATTGTAAGTTCATGATTTATTAACCTGAATCACAATGAACAAGCATCTCCAATGCAATTTACTAATATGATGCTTGGAAAGCAGCTTCCATTCTCCATTTGTAAATACAATGTTATGTCCTTCAAGAGGAACATATTATGCCATGCTATCTTGTGATTCCATAGAATCATTCATGTGTTTTCGAACATCTAAATGAAAAAAAATACTTTGGTCTGGTTGTTTAAGGTGCTTGTGAGAAGAATTAATCTCGAAAATCATATCTTTAAGACAGAGGTGTTGTGATGTGGAAGGTCTCCAAAGTCCAACCTCCACATATAGGCCAAGTCAAGTCCTTAATGTCTAGCAGTTATAAACTTGTTCTTTATTTTTTATTTGGTTTATCATTTCTCCACCGATTCTTCTACGCCAAAGGGCTTACTCATTGTCTAGCCACTGGACATTCAACATAAGAAAATACATGCCCATGATATAAGACCATGGCATAAACTACAGATGGAGTCTAGCAATCCAGTATCTAATCATCATCAACTTGAAAACCACAAAGAAATTTTGGTAGTGAGTGCATCGAACCCATATGCCCTTCACAAAGTATTCTCATATATTTCTCAACTGGCTTCAAAGAAAATACAATAATCACATTAAGTCTAAAACAGCCTGACTCACTGTCTCTAATTTATACTTCAATCATGCCGATTGCAACAGCCCCATCGTACATCTTACACCTATACGTCAATCCATTGAATATCAAGATAAACTACGGTTCATCGAGTAAATGAAAATAGCAATAACAGCATATGTAAAGGCGTTCATCGACACATCTTAAATATAGTTGCCATAGTGTTCATCCTTTCTCCTATCAAGCGCCCACTAATCAATGATACCAACACCTTTCTACTACGGTTCGAGAAACTAGCATAAAGATTTAACACTGGAGTTGACTCTTCTTTTCTCTGACATGATTTGAACCGCATGTATAAAAGAAAATCTAATGTCAACAACAACAAAGCGTCACGATACTAGCCGGGTCTGTATACGAGTTTCTATGCATTAAATTAACCATAAGTTAATACACTTGTTGGCCAATGCAACCTAAAATGCAATTAAAAAAACATGGAACATCATCCCCTCACCAGGAATAACTGGAAGAGGGAGGTGGAGAGAGAGAGAGAGAGAGAGAGAGAGAGAGAGAGAGAGAGAGAGAGAAATTCACCTCAAATGACTTGTTAGGATTGCTCGGGTTAGTACCCGCGCCCAATCCTGTAGCCATCTTCAGCAATTCGTCACTCTCCTAGTCAATCAACAAACCTGAAATAAGGAAGCAACACACAGGGCATTCAAGCGAAACATCAAACTAGAAGAAACCAAGTAGTTCGCAACCGCAAACATAAGAAATTCCCTACTCCGTAACAATGACGGTGCTTATATGTCTGTGTAAGTGTGCAGAGAAAGAGACAGAGAGAGCAGGTCCTGTATGTTTCTGCTCTCAGTGACTCCATTCCTAAACCTATCCAAAAGAAAGGGATCTCTGTGTGCTAGAGAGAGAGAGAGAGAGAGAGAGAGAGAGAGAGAGAGAGAGAGAGAGAGAGAGAGAAATCTTGTGCATTTCCCAACGAAAGGAGAAGCAGGTCGTTCATTAAAATGTTCCTCTCAAATATATATCTCGTCACTGCTACCTCGCCGTAAGCTTTGAAGGACGTTGCCAGGATCCGCGGGGGCAAGATTGTTACGAAGCGAAAATTTTCATGCTTCCAACGGGTCGATTCGTGATGAGTCGCTCCCCGAAACCTAGTGTGTGTGTGTGTGAGAGAGAGAGAGAGAGAGAGAGACCTATACAGAAGATTAGTCGCCCGGTTGTGATCGGAAGCCTGAGCGATTCAGCACATGAGAAAGGGGGGAGGGGCAGAAAGAAGAACGCAGTGTTATGAAAGACAATCGAGCGGTCTGGAACTGACGCGAACGCGTTCTTTGAACGCCAAGAACTCCCACTGGCTAGGGATCGACTCACTGGTTTAAGGTTCGAACCGACACGTGCATCTGGATTCGGCCTCCCATCGTATCGATCCCTATTCTGAGCAAATAAATGGAATCCAACTTTGGTGGTAAATGTACCAAGCAGCCCGTAGTTCGGCTCGACTTCCGCTCATTAGAGCGCCGCTGATTGACGTTTTAATCGAATAAAAAGTAAGATCCTCCTCCACCAAGCCGAGGCCCAGGTCCCGTAGCCTCGTAATCAAACACCTCCATAGCAACTCTTTGTTAGAACATGTGAATTCAACGTAACCATATGGACATGACTAGCTTGGTTCTCTTTGTAGAAGCTCACTAAATGACACTTTTTTTTACGTTTAACTGAACCAGGTGATTGCACCACAGTATTTGATGTAGTTTAAGGATAAATTTTAGTTTATTTGAGTAAAGTTCTGTGTACATCTCTTTTCGATACAAAAACGTATGCTCCACACTCAAATAGCACCTGAAATGATGCAAAGAAATTCTTTTCTTCTCCCTCTCTGTACATTCATCACGCTATTCCACTTTTGCAACACCTAAAGAAAAATCTAAAACCCTAAACTCTCTCTCTCTCTCTATCTATCTATCTATCTATATATATATATATACTTAAAAATCAGTATTGTATACATACATACATATATATCATGAAGCAAACGTGAAAATGAGCGACTCAAATTGGAGATGAACACGATTATGATTAGCAAATGCCTGCCTTTTCACGTTTGCTAATCATAACGTGGTATTTTCATCGAGACATTTAGACACATCTGCCAAACTTATACATAACATAGTCAATCACATCTGCCAAACTTATACGAAACAGTTTACAGCATTAAACTCTGCCCAAACGTAGATGATTAAGGAATTGAGATCATAGTTCAAACTCTTCCCAAATGAGAGACGAAGATGTATGAGAACTAAAACGCTTTGGTGGGATCAAAGAGGACTCTAAGCAGTCACTAGATGCATGGTCAACTGGGCCTTCTAATCCCTATGGCAAACTTATCATGATCGACCACGGCCTTTGAAGCTTACTAGATGCTGAGGATCACAGCCAGTAAATTACAGTCGCTTCGGCTTCTTCTTCCTTGCGAGTTTCGAAAGACAATGGGCAAGAAAAGCAAATAAAGCAGATATGCAGTACAGTATCAAACTGAGGAACTCAAGAATCCGGTCCTTCCAGTTTCGATGCGGAGGGTGAGTCCTATCAGCAAAGAGCAAAGCTCTGTAGAGAGCTTCAGTGAGTGCGTAAGCAGAAACAGGGTCAGCTTCCTCGGCCAAAAAGCCCTGCTCTGTCACACATGGAATGTCATAAACACCAGTCATCTCTGAGATCCCCAGGAATTGACATATCTTGATCCGACCGTCGATCCTCTCGTCCGTCGTTAAGAGATCTCCATGTGTCAAAATCAAAATTGGATTTTCATCTACAAACAAAAGAACCAATCAATCTCAGATTCTGTTGATGCAATTACAACCCAAGGAAGCACACAATCGGTTTACAGAAAATGAGACCAACATAGATCTCTAGTTTCCATGTCCAATTCTAGTCGCACCCTGAACTTTCGAGTTGATTACACTTCATGTCAACACAAAATTCAGGCCACATCAACATATTCATGGCAGTTTTAGTCAAAAGGAATTCATCAATCTGAAATTGAATCACAGCATAATGAAACTCTATTAATGCCGCAGAACGAGGATGAGTAAAACTTACTACATTGTCTTAGTGAAGGAGAGCAGAAAAGCTCCTTGGTAGCTTCTAAAGCTTTAGATTGTCCAGCTAACAAGGATTTATACACATGATGCATGTCAACTACCACAATCGCACAATTCACCCTTCGCCTCGCAAATTTTGACGCAGAAAGTCGCAGCGAAGGAAGTCCACCATCAGACGATTCATATTCACGGTCCCTCAAACAATGCAGTCTGTGGTGAACTCCATCTTCCATCCATTCGGACAACTGATCTAGGCCACCGGCTATCTGGTCATAGGCCAACCCTCTTGAGTCATACACGCAGAAGCCATTCCTCATTGATCTCAAAACATTATGCTCTTCCAAGAAGATTGTCTCATAATCTGATGAATTCCCTGCATTAGTTATTCTCTTCATCAGTACGTTTCAAGCAGCAAACCTGTATAAAAATATTTGGCTTTTTGTTTGGACTTTAACAACGTCGGCTGAGGGGTTACGTACCAGCGGTCTGAGCGAAGGGGATCAAGCCGGCGTGGCCGAGAACGCAATACATGAGATTAATGAGCGAGCTCTTTCCGGACCGAGAGAAGCCAACGAGGAGGATGGTGATGATGGGAGGGACGTCCAGATCCTCCTTCCCGATCCCTCCCGTCGGCACCCAGAAATCAGCAGGCCGATAGCTCAGGAGTTTGTGCCGGAGTTCGTCAAGCCCATCCGGCGCCACCAACGCCAGCCTCTCCATCTCTCTCACCACCTTCGGCCTTGACCCTCCTCCTGCATCTTTGGTGTCTCCTCCTCCTTTACTCGACACCAACGTCGTCCTTCTCAAAAAACACTTCAGTTCCTCCGAGGATCTCCATCAGCAGTAGACGCCGGCTTCAGATTCCTCCTCCGGCTCGTACTTGGCCGGATTGTCGGCCATCCTCTCTCCCTCCCTCCGTGTGAGATGAGGATGTGGAAGCAAATGCCAATTTAGATACAGTGACTCAATTTGCCCGTCCACCTTCCCCCAAAACATAATGGAAAAACGTCGGTCCTCTCCAATCTTTTTGAAACTTATGGTTTGATATTTTATTCGACACTTTGGACGTAGTGGGTAAGGGGTGTCTACATTTTTAGACTAACGCATGTGGAAGAAAAGAAGGTAATTGGTGAAAGTAGTAGATATAATGATTGGGAGAAAGATTCACATAGTATTGTATGTTATAACTCACAAAGTGAGTTGAGAAAAAAGAAGGCAATTAGTCAAAGTGAGTAGAGAAAAAAGAAGGCAATTAGTCAAAGTGAAAGAAGGTAATTAGTGAAAGTGGTAGATAGAATGATTCGGAAAAAGATTCACCTCCTATGTTTATAAGAGACAAATGAGTTGGAGAGAAAAAGGAGATTGAGAATACATGTTTTAAATTATGATATTTCAGAAAAAAAATGGATTTTGTATTATTATAAATAAATATTTAAAAGATAGTGTTCTAGACATATGACGATATGGTGATCGAATTATGACGGTGAAGTTAGTGTTAGGAGTAGAGGCTTTGAATATAATTTGTTCTTATGCACCAAAGTAGGATTAAAAGATAGTATGAAGAAGGGGTTTTTTACGAGTTAGACATAAGGTAATTCAAAGAATTCTAGAAAGGAACATGATTTGTTTAGGAGAAGACTTAAATGAATATGTCGGTAAAGATGCATTAAGATATCAAGGTATTCACGAAAACTATGGTTTTGAGGATATAAATGAGGAGGGTAAGGATATTTTAAATTTTACTATGGCTTTTGATATTTTTATGACCAATACTATTTTCAAAAAATGAGATGATTTAATTACTTGTAAGAGTGGCTTATCACAAACATAAATTGATTATTTTTTTATAAGAAAAAAATAGATCGTGCTATAAAGATTGCAAGGTAATTCTAATAGAAAACTTAACTACTCAACATCGACTTTTAGTAATGGATTTGCATGTAAAAAAATTGTCAAAGAAGAATAGAATGCAGAGTTATTCAGACTAAATTATTGAACCTCAAATGTAAGAAAGAAGATATATTTAAACATAAAGTTCTTTAAGGATATGCTTGGAATTATGTAAGTATACCTTATGAAATATGAAACAATATGGCTATACATATTAGAGAAGTGGCACAAGATGTGTTAGATGAATCTTAGGTTATAAGAAAGCAAAGAAGGCATGATACAAATTGCATTATGCTAAAAATACTAATGAAACTTTAGAGGCTTATAAGAAAGCAAAGAAAGAAGTGAAATAGGTCATTCGCAAAGCAAAAACCAAATTTTAGAGGGATTTATATAAAAAAAAACTTAACTCAAAATAAGGTAAAAGGTATATTTTTATGATAGCTAAGGTTAAAGATAAGAAAACTAAGGATCATACTTTTGTTAGATGATCAATGATGAGGATAAGAAGATTCTAGTATTAGTATTAGCTTAGGAGAGTTAGCCAAATTAGAAAAGTATATAAACCATAATTTCTATTGGCATATTAAAAGAATAAAGTTAAAGAAGCTTTTAAATATATGAAGGTTGAAAAATATATAGGACTAAACAATATTCCTATAGAAGTATAGAAAATCCTAGGAGAGATAGAGATCAATTTGCTGAAGACTATTTAATGAAATATAGATAACTCAAAAGATGCTCAGGTAATGGAGAGTGAGTACACTTATTGTCATATACAAGAACAATTAATATATTCAGAATTGTATGAATTATCGAGGTATCAAGTTAATAAGTCATACTATGAAATTATGAGAAAGAATTATCGAATGTAGGTTAAGACAAGTATCGAGTACAACAGTGAATCAATTCGGGTTTATGCCCGACATATCTACTATTGAGGCGATTCACCTATCGAAACGTCTTATTAAACATTTTAGATAAAAAAACCGCCACATAATATTTATTGATCTAGAAAATGCTTATGATAGGGTGTCAAAAGATGTTTTTTGGAGAACCTTGAAAAAGAGAGGTATCCCATTAACATAAATAAATCTTATAAAAGACATGTATGATGGTGCAAAAACTTGTGTGAGTATTGATGAAAGAATGACAGACTCTTTTGAAGTTAATATTGGGCTATATGAGGGATCAATTTTAAGTCCATATTTATTTATATTTGTCATTCATAAGTTAACAAAACATATTCAAGATGTACTACCTTAGTGTATGTTATTTGTAGATGATATTATGTTAGTGGATGAGTCTTAGAAAAAAGTTAATAGGAAATTGTAACTATGTTGAGAAATATTAGAAAGTAAAGGGTTCCTACTTAGTAGAACAAAGACATAATATATAGAATGCAAGTTTGATCATTTAGGTTCTTTAGAGGATATAGAAATTAAGATTGACATATAATGCAACTCTCACAAGGAAAATTTTAAATACTTAGGGTCAATTTTTTAATGTGATGGAGATGTTACACATAAAATTAATGCAGGTTGGTTAAAATGAAGAGGGACATAAGGTATTCTCTATGATAAGAATATACCATTAAAGTTAAAAGGTAAATATTATACACCAACAATTAGACATGCTATATTTTATAGTTGTAAGTGTTGGGCAATTAATCATCAACATGTGCAAAAGATGTCTGTAGCCAAAATGAAGATAAGATGGATAAGTGGTCACACAAGGAAAGACCATATCCATAATAAGGTTATTAGAAACCAATTAAGAGTACCACAAATAGATGATAAAATAAAGAAAAATCATTTAAGATAGTTTGAACATGTAAAAAGACGACCAAAAAATGTTGTTGTAAGAAGATATGAAAACTAGATTGTAAAAATGTTAATAGAGGAAAATGATACTATAAAAGTGTTGTAAACAAACTATAAAAAATGATTTAGTTTATATTGAGTTAACTACTAGCATGACACATAATAGGGTTATATGGAAACAAACAATCCATGTAGTCGACCACATTTAGTATAGGAAAAGGCTTAGTTGTTATTGTTGATTCATATTGTACTTCTTCGTCTTCAACTTTTTGTACATTTACACTAATTTTTGAGTGACACATCACTCGAAGCTTGATTAAATGAATTTGAATATGACCAAAAAAGAATGAAAAAGCTTATTTGAAGAGTTTCAATGATTTAATAAGGTATTTGTTGATTTGATATATTCTTTCTTGTTTTGTTTATTTGGTATATTGATTTTGTTTCTAGTTGGAATGAAAATGAAAAACTATTAACTCATGATGTGTCTATGTCACACCTTTAGTTGGGAACTTAACGTCATTTTTTAATTTTTTATATATTTCTTATTTCCTTTTCTTTTTTCTTTTGTTCTCTTGATTTTTATTGTTCTTATTATTATTGATTTCATTTTTGTATTTTTCTTAATTTTTATTTTTTTTCTTCGGCAAGATTAATAAGAGTATGCATTATCTAGTTGCAATGCACTGAAAAATGAATAAAATATGAGTCATCGGAGTGAAAAGATCTTAAAGAGGCCCTTACTAGAATTGGGTGTAAGAGGAGAGATAAATTATAGAATTTGGTGTCAAAGATGAGAGAATGTGATGAGATGTAATTTTGGTATTTTAGAAAAAAAGGGTGTGGGTAAAGAAGTTAGTCCCACTACATTGCCACCCGAATATAGTGAAAAATTTTCAGAGAGGGTCTCCGCATTTTGATTATGGACGGATGCGGAGGGTAAGGAAGCTAGTCCTAGATAATAAGATTCGTATTGGTTCTTAGAATATCGGAACATTATCGGGTAAGCTAATGGAGGTGGTAGATACTATGATTCGGAGAAAGATTCATATTCTATATTTACAAGAGACAAAATGGGTTGGAGAAAAAGCAAAGGAGATAGAGGATACAGGTTTTAAATTATAGTACTCTAGTAAAGAAAAGGCTCAAAACGGAGTTGGTATTATCATAAATAAAGATTTAAAGGAGAGTGTAGTAGACATACAACGATATGGTGACCGAATCATGACGTTGAAATTAGTATTAGGAGAAGAGGTTTTGAATATAGTTTGTCCTTACGCACCCCAAGTAGGACTAGAAGATAGTATAAAGACAGTTTTTTAGGAAGAGTTAGATAAGGTGTTTCAAAAGATTTCACAAAGGGAGATGATTTGTTTAGGAGGAGATTTAAATGGACATGTCGGTAAAGAGGCATTAGGATATCAAGGGATTCATGGAAACTTTGGTTTTAGGGATATAAACGAGGAAAGTAGGGAGATTTTAAATTTTTCTATGTCATTTGATCTCTTTATAGTCAATACAATCTTTAAAAAACGAGATGAACATTTAATTACTTATAAGAGTGGCTTATCACAAACACAAATTGATTTCTTTATTTGTAGAAAAAAAGATAGAGCGTGTTGTAAAGATCGTAAGGTAATTCTAGGAGAAAGCTAAACCACCCAACATCGACTTTTAGTTATGGATTTACAAATAAAAAAATGGACAAAGAAGAAAAGAGTGCATCGAGCTATTCGGACTAAATGGTGGAACCTCAAAAGCGAGAAAGAAGATATATTTAAACAGAAAGTCCTTCAAGGAGATATTTGGAATTATGTTGGCACACCCTCTGATATGTGGAACAATATGGCTATACATATTAGGAAAGTGGCGAAAGATGTGTTAGGAGTATCTAAGGGAGGTGTACCAGCATAAAAAGAAGCTTGGTGGTAGAGTGAAGTAGTACAAAATAAAATCAAGGCAAAGAGGGCATGTTACAAATTACATTGTGCTAAGAAAACTAGTAAAACTTTAGAAGCTTATAAGAAAGCAAAGAAGGAAGTGAAAAAGGCCGTTAGTGAAACAAAAGCTAAGATTTGGGAGGACTTATATAAAAAACTCAACTCAAAAGAGAGTGAAAGAGATATTTTTAGGATAGCTAGGGCTAGAGATAAGAAAACTAAAGATCTTAATTATGTTAGATGCATAAAAGACGAGGATGAAAAAATTCTAGTGGCACATGATGATATAAGAAATAGATGGAAAAACTATTTTTATAATCTTTTTAATGAAAATAAAGATGTTAGTATTAGTTTAGGAAATTTAGCGAAGTTAGAAAAGTATATAAATCACAATTTCTACCGACGTATTCAAGAGAGTGAAGTCAAAGAGGCTCTTAAACATATAAAGAGTGGTAAATCGGTAGGACCAGATAATATTCCTATAGAAGTTTAGAAAATACTAGGAGAAATAGGAATCACTTGGCTCACAAGACTATTTAATGAAATATGGAAAAACCAAAAGATGCCCGAGGAATGGAGAGCAAGTACACTTATACCCATATATAAGAACAAGGGAGACATTCAAAATTGTGCGAATTATCGAGGTATCAAGTTAATGAGTCATACTATGAAATTATGGGAAAGAATTATCGAACGTAGGTTAAGACAAGTATCAAGTACAACAGAGAACCAATTCGGATTTATGCCAGACATATCTACTATTGAAGCGATTCACCTTTTGAGACGTCTTGTGGAACATTTTAGAGCAAAAAAGAAAGACCTTCACATGATATTTATTGATCTAGAAAAAGCTTATGATAGGGTACCGAGGGAGGTTCTTTAGAGAACTTTGGAAAAAAGAGGTATCCCATTGACATATATTAACCTTATAAGAGACATGCATGATGGTGCAAAAACATGTCTGAGGACTCATGAAGGAACGACAGACTTCTTTAAAGTTAATATTGGGTTATATCAAGGATCAACTTTAAGTCCATACTTATTTATAATGGTGATGGATGAGTTAACAAAACATATTCAAGATGAAGTACCTTGGTGTATGTTATTTGTAGATGACATTGTATTAGTGGAGGAGTCTAAGGAAAAAGTTAATAGAAAATTGGAACTATGGAGAGAAACATTAGAAAGCAAAGGCCTCCGACTTAGTAGAACAAAGATAGAATATATGGAATGTAAGTTTGATCATTTGGCTACTTCAGATGACATAGAAATTAAAATTGGCACACATTGCATTCCCCAAAAGGAAAGTTTTAAATACCTAGGGTCAATTTTTCAAAGTGATGGAAGAATTGATGGAGATGTTACACGTAGAATTAATGCTAGTTGGTTAAAATGTTGAGGAGCAACAGATATTCTTTGTGATAAGAAGATACCATTAAAATTAAAAGGTAAATATTATAGAACAGCAATTAGGTCTGTCATGTTTCATGGTTCTGAGTGTTGGGCAGTTAATCATCAACATGTACAAAAGATGTCTGTGACAGAAATGAAGATGTTGAGATGGATGAGTGGTCATACAAGAAAAGACCATATACATAATGAGGTTATTATAAACAAATTAGGAGTGGCACCAATAGAGGATAAAATGAGAGAACATCGTTTAAGATGGTTTGGACATATAGAAAGAATATCAAAAGAACAACCTGTAAGAAGGTTAGAAAAACTAAATTTAGAAAGTATTAAAATAGGAGGACGATCACAAAAGTGTTGGAAAGAAATAATAAAGAATGATCTAGCTTATTTGGAGTTAACTGCTAACATGACACACGATAGGGATCTGTGGAAATAAAGAATCTATGTGGCCGACCCCGTCTAGTATGGGAAAAGCCTTAGTTGTTGTTGTTGTTGTTGTAGAAAAAAAGGGTGTTTGAATAGTAATCCTCTTATTGAGAAAGTGTTATCGAGTCACTTACCTTTTGGTGAGCACCAGGACTAGTTAACGAGCTGAAGCAACCAAGCAATGGCTTAGCTTGTTAGCCAGCTCATGGTGTAGTTCATGTTTAGCCTGTCAGCCAGTCGATCGAAGTCGAGCCGAGTATGAAGCCAACTCGGGCCACTCTAGATGTGTTGAACAAGGATCTCGTCTCGTTTGGCGGCCGTTGAATTACCTAAACCGAGGCTCGGTTAATAGCCATAGAGTTTAGCTGATGTCCTTAACAGATTTGTTCTTTTTGATAGATGGGCTGGTGTTAAACAAACTGCTACCAGATGCACAGTGGGTATTGAACTCTTGACCCTCTGCCAAAGAGCCAAATCCCTTCTTCAGCGAGCAACGGCCCTGTGAGCAGTACCAAGTTAACATGCTGGGTGGAGTTAAAATTAGTGAGCAAAATGCACAAAGGGCAATAGTTTACCTGCTAAGCGTCGATTCACAAACTCAAGGTCATGAATTTAATAACATGTGAGTACATTTGTTCCAACCTCTTCATCATATAAATAAAAGAAGTATTTACATTGAGAGTGTTAAGTTTAATGTCAAGACATTTTAGGGTCGTTGCTCATAAAGAGTTTGACTTTAAAAAGGTGCATGTGTGGGTGTGGGTGCGGGTGTGGGTGTTAGGGTTAAGTTTCCTGTTGTAACAAAAAAAAGGTGCTTAATGCCTTTACCATACATGGTGAAGGATCCCAGCATTCAAAGACTTGGGAACCCACCCTATTGTTTTCCATTAATGACTAGGGAATGGGGAAAAATGGATTCCACCAATTGTTATAAATGCAAGGTGGAAATTATCAATTCTTTCTTTTTGTAAACCTAGAAGCCTACAAGGACCTCGCCTAATCCGGGTTGACCCACTACCGGGGTTAGCCGGGTGGACCCGCTACTGGGGTAGTTCTCCAAGTCTTGATCTTCTCCATTGGCACGACTCAAATTTGAGACCTTGCTTAAGGGGAACAAGTGGCCAAACCACTTTAACCTACTAAGATTTGGCATTATTGATTTAGTTTTTGGAAAAGAAAAAGTAATATCCATTCCCATTCAGGGTCGCGCACCCGCTGGAACTTGTCATGAGCCCAAGCCGATGGTAGCGCAGCTTGGTTTGGCTCTTCTGGGACTTGCTTGTGTTTGTCCATCGAACCATCCGGGCAGGTCATATGTTGAGCTGGGCTCAGTTAGTGAAAGATCTTAGGTGGTCTTTTTTAAGTTTTACTCAAATCATGCACCCCAAGGTAACTGCATAGCCGGTGGCCATTGCACAATGAGCAATAGCTCACTGGCCACGAGGTCGACTAGTGCTGCTACTCACAAGTTGAAGGTCATGAGTTCAACACCTGGGACACACATTTGGCTTCGGCCTCCACATTCTACCCCAAAAAATAAAAATATTAAATGGTCGTGTTTTTACTTGATCACGAAAAGAATACGTTAGGTGGTACAGATTGGTTCAGCTTGGTTCACAAAACTATGATGAGCCACCCATGAACATGTTCTAACAGAGGCCATTTGATCACATTGGCTCAGCCTTGGTCATGTGAGAAACATGTCAAGAAACGAATTAGGGTCGTCGGGTTCATTCGATCGGCTTAATTAGCAGCCATGGCAAAGAGGCATAGATCCATTTTGAATGATAAAACATCATGTTGATGCATTTACTTAACTAAATCCCGGAGCCAACTACTTCTGCAGGCATGCTTGTCCACTTTTTCATGAATGTTGAACCCTCACTAATTTAAAATCTTCTTATAGATCTTATATTCGAGAAACTATATTTTAAAGCTTAGAAATATTATTACTAATTAAATGCAATAATGTCAAAACCCATTATGGATAAGCATTTGAATTTTTTTTTCAACCTTGTTCTGACCTTGTTAAGTCATTAATACTTATAATGCACGACCCCTTTTAATTATATATCATAGCATTTTGATATATAATTTTGCATTAAGTGGTTCCTTCCAAATCTTGTGAAAAGTTTGGTGGGTGCTCTTGCTTTGGACATGAGCAGCAATTATTAATCGTGGATCTGCATGTAAGAGAGCTTAGACAAGGGGGTTACAACGGTGAGGACAAGTGAGATGCATGCCACGGATATCAAACCTATGACCTTCAACTTGTGAATCAACACCCTAGCCATGTGAGCTATTGCTCTTAGTACAAAGTCATCTAGCTGTGCGGTGGATAGTCACAGGTTCGATCTCTATCCACCTCTCAACATAAACGACAACCAGTGATTAAATGTATCCATATCCATACAAAAGTGAAATTTATTAAATAAATGTCGCACATTTCAGGGGGGGTGATATCTAACATATTTATATTCATATTATCTTACTTTTGCTGACTTATAATTCCCATAACTTATGTATTTATAATTTGCACTATCCACTTTTAAAATTTATCCTCATTTATAGTTGATTGTAATTTTCCAGTACAACAGGGAGGCCAAACCCGATGCACGCCCCAGTATTGAACTCATGGCCTTTACTTGTGAGCCTACTCCCTAGCCGGTGGATCTATCGCTGTTTCCCATTGCATATAGTTGATTATCTTATTTCACAAAATGCTTCTTGAGGATATGAGTGGCATCTTCGATCGATTTTCTTGAGCATATGGATAACATTAATTTATGTATATATGAGATCTGATTCGAAAGGATAAGGATTCACAAAAATAGCAATAGCTAACCTGACTAAGAGGTCAACTCACAAGTTGAAGGTCAAGAGTTTGATACATGATGTGTGCATCAGACTTTGGCTTCTCGTTTAGATATAATCCAATCATGTATTACAAGTGACACTCATGTCAGTTCGTATCATACGATACAGGGGTATATTGATCAATATCACACATACTGCATCCTTATCATAAGTTAACCATATTATATAATAACTTTTTAAATTTACTTTTCTGTTTCTGAAAAAAATTGTTACGACATGCATCAATAGACATCAATGTCTCACAACCATTGAGCTTTTACGGCGAGTCGTGTATCAATACTTGATTTTTTGTTCCTTTCGGCTCTCAATGAGTAGAAACTTTTATATGAAAAGAACAAATGCGAGTGAGCAAGAGATGAACGGTGGATGTACGGAACCTGAAACCAGGAGGCCCGCCTCGGTCTTCTACTAGCCTTAAACCCAGTTTAATGAGAACTGAAGTCACAATAAGTTGTCACTCAGGCTTTAATTTACTGAGCAAATTCAAGTTGAGTTACGCTATGAAGGCCTTACCGAGCATCTAACCTGCCAAAAGTGTTCCTACCTTTCTTTTCTTTTCTTTTCTTTTTCTTCCCTTTACTTTCAAAATGCAATAATGTCATATAACCTGACATAACCCGCCAAGTGCTTTGATCCCAAGGCCAACCCAAAAGAAGTCGGACAGCATTGAACCACAGAACACAACAATTACATAAAACCCAATAGTTGGGATCACATAAATCTCGACTCGACATACAAATAATACCTTCCTTTTCCAATCTATATTGCCTAACATTCTGTAACAGGAACCAGAAAAACTCACTACCATCTCTCATAGAGGGCCACATAAGCTATGGCATGTAGCTATCATGAACTCCCTTGTACAATAGGCAAAATAGGAAGATCAGTAAACCCAAGATAGGAAAACGACCAGATGACACCACTGCCGCCACTAGAACTGCCATGCCAGCACACGACAACCCCCACCCCCACCAAAACTAGACAAAGATAGTCAACACTGAGCAGCAGTCTGTAAAAGGTGATAAGAAGCACCTATTTTTTCACGCTGTGAGATTCCCCCCAAATCACCCACACAACAGAGCCGCCACCCTTATTACCAGAAGACCTCAACGACACCAAGTCCGACCATGACATAACCCCTTTGGACCATTCGACAACCCGTATTCAAATGCCAAAAACCCTGCATCCAATTGAATACAGGTCTCAACAGCATTGGAAAATCCAATATCAAGCAAGAAAACTTAACAGTGAGATCTGAAGTTTAACCTCAAGAGAAATTGAATCTAGCACCCTGGGGCGGAAGTTGAGCCTCCCCAAATCGGAAAGCAGGCTGTGGCTGGTCACCAGAATCCAGCACTTCGTCTTCCTCTTCCAGCCAATAGGTCTCAAGAATTTTTACAGCCTTCTCATAGATCTCAGCATTGTCATGAGACTGCAAGTTTTCAATCTTCTCCAGTCCCTCAGCATCGTCAATAAATTGGGCGAATGCATTAACATCCCCAGTGTTGCCCATGCTCTTTTCCGCTTCCCCAACCTTCAATATGTTCTCTAGTCCTTCAAGACAAACGGTCACAATTCTTGGGTCAGGGCACACCAGAAGATCACACAATGGTTTGATGCAACCCTTAGCCACCAAATACCTGAGATAAGAAAAGCAACAGATATACATATAAATATAGGAAACAAGTCATTGCCTTTCATACTGAAACCCCAGATCACATACTTTATTTGCTCATGTGTACCACCAGAGGTGGCATTCGAGATTGCCCAGGCCGCTTCCTTCTTGATATCAAACTCTGCTGTTTGAAGCAAGTGGATAAGTGGACCAATGATATCTGCATCAATGACAGCCTGCAACCACTATATCAAATTAGAACCAGTGAAGGAGAGAAGCAAAAACCGAAAGCAGGCTTTTTAACACAATAAGAAAGATCAGCTACATGGATTCTTAGTCCCCATTGAGCTCAATTTTGACAAACTCCAGGAAAGCCAGATCATATTTTATCGTTACATGCCCTTCTTTAAAGTGTTCACCATTGAAGATCTGACAGCATCTAACTGACGATTTAGCCTTTCCAAATGTCTAACCACGCCAATCTTCTGAAGAAATTTGAGGGCAAATGGCTGTGTACCTGTATCTGTTGCTTATTGCCAGCAGTGATGTTTGAAATCGTCCAGCAAGTTTCTTTCCTTATGCTCTTTTTATGGTTGTGTGTCAAAAGATTCAGCAGGCAGGGAAGTGATTGGTGATCGATAACATACTGAAACCACAAAATAAAACCAACCGTCATTTTGATTCATAAACTTGGTCAAACGCAACCTAAAACATCAAAAGCAGATATGCATGTCTGATTTCGCCAATGGAAAGGATTAATGTGCGCATAAAGAATTAACTCTCCAGTGAATCCCTTCCAGACCCCTTGAGATTAAACTCAACTCTCCTATAGCTTCTGAAGCTAACGTGGCAGATTTGTATCCTTTTTCACCTTTACTTCAGCTGCCCAACAAATTGATTCAGATTCTAAAAAGCTTGAAGATCCATGTAAAATTCAGTGAAACAAGCATGCCATAGCACATAAGGCGCAGCATTTGCAGCATTCTAGAATAACACTAACAGCAATAGTTCATAAGACTGCAGGAGGCAACACTCAAAATAAAGCAAAAGAATTAACTAATGGATGGCAAATTGTTCTCTTTTAGGAGCCATCTTCTTAATAAGACCAAAAGTGGGACCAAAAGGGCAACACCTGATTGAAGCACATAGGAAAGGTAAACGCATGTATGACAGATACAAAGTGAAAGAGAAGCCAAAAGCAAGATACACATACAGAAAAATCTGCTCCAACCTACAAACTCGTGAAACCCAACCACTGAAAATCTGCTAAACTACTTCAACATGAGAACCACAACTCCCTAACTTCAACTTGTGCAAGATGCATGTGGCAAGCTCGAAAGGTCAATTATAAAAATGCATCTATGTAAAAAGTAACATGACTGGACTCACGTATCAGAGCAAATGATATACTAATGTCACTAAATTCAACCAATGGCGTAAAAAGTGGCCTCTATAAAGTAAAGTTAAACGGAATGCAACTCAAAGTGCTTAGATTACTGTGCACAGGTTACAACCATAAGGTAGCAGTAGGCTTTTGCAGATGTAATAGGAAAACAGAGCACTTGAAGGCTCGTAACTGAGAAGAGTCTACACTATAGGCTCATAGCCTTTCCCATCATCTGCCTGATAGGGGAAGGCCGAAATAGGCATGGGGAGGAAGGAGGGTTCTCCTGGATTCTCTCCCACTGTTCATTCTGGACCACCATCAGGGCAGAAAATCCAACAGAATAATAAAAAAATATATATGACATAACATAGAGCTATATGGACTCGAATAATGACCTCCTTGATAAAACAGATCAAACTAATTCTGATCGAAAAGTTTTGAACTGTTTCAAAGCACCCAACATGCATTTTTCTGCATTGCACTCTTTTACCAACTGATGGATCTCACAGTTAGTCCACCATATTTTCCCCTTATAGGAAGAGAAGGAGGAAGATAAGGAGATAGATTGTGAAAATGTTAAAAAAAGAAGAGGATGACCACAAAAGTGTTGAAAAGAAGCTATAAAGAATGATCTAATTTATACTGAGTTAACTGCTAGCATGACACATAATAGGACTCTGGAAACAAAGAATCCATGTAGCCAACCCCATCTAGTATGAGAAAAGGCTTAGTAGTTGTTGTTGTAGGAAGATAAGGAGATGGTTCCATGTGCACTGGTTATTCATTTCTAGATCCAAGAGCAGTACGAAAGTGTCCCAAAGGATTACCTTGAAGTAGGTTTGACTTAAATCCAAGATCATCCTGGTAAAATATCACTTGAACCTAGAGCTATCTAATTCTCCCTGAAATGCATTGAGGGGCAGCAGTCGAGCGGACATCTAGGGTAAAACACTGTTTAGGTGGGCTACCGTGAGGGATTCTCTTTTCAACTTTGACTCTTCCACTCCAACCTTTTCTTTTCCCCTTTTACTTTGAAAGTATCTACTTCCGATCTAACCACTCGACCTTTTGACATTCCTTTCTATTTTGCATTGAAGCGAGTATGGTCCATATACAAGGTTTCTTAAGCCCCTTCACAATCTCTAAATTGGACTCCCTGACAGCTATTCCAAGCGAGATCTAATTCTTAACAGAATCAGGAGAAACTGCAATGGATTTTAGTGGGTTACTTGTATCATCGCCCGTAAGGAGAAAACCTTTCATAATAAATCCTAACAAGACAAATAAAACGAGCTAAACAATATTCAATATACCAAGTTGCTGGGAAAAATCATCCCAACAAACAAACAATGATACAGCTTATATCCACTCATAAGTTCCAGAGACAAATTTCACCCAAACTGTTACAACTGTGATGCTGTACTCAACTTTTTGCATAAACAAAAAAGTTTAAAAGTAATACTAAACGCAGGCATTCTCCATAGCCAATATTAAGATAAAACTTTTCACCTAGCACTACCAATCAGATAAAAAAACTAAAAAAAACACTCACAAACAAAAGAATCACAGAACAACAGCTATCCAAATTATAACCAAAACCAAGCCTTCTCACAAACCAGGTGACCTAGCTGCATCGGCAGTTAGTCCCTGTTGTGATCAATCTTATGTCATGTGAAAGAACATCTTCTTTTTTCATAGAATTTCTACTTGCATGCTTGAGCAAAGGAAAAGTGGAAGAACCAAGTGAATCTTAAACATAGTCCCCAAAGAAAGATGCTTATGCCATCTTAAACATGGTCAACCAAGAAAACACTTAGGTCACCGCACGAGACACCAAAACATTAAGTACGCTTTACTAAAACACCACCACAAGGAAGATATCACGTGAAACATAATTGCAGCCTATGCATGGGATACCAAGACACCAAACCCACTTTACTATGGGATACCTGGTGGAGATTGATCCAATGGTCATGCATGAGCATCTTCCAAAAGATTCCAGTAATAGCACTTGATCCTTTGACAAAACAACCATGAAGAACGTGTCCAAGAAATATCACAGTACACACAGGAAACCAAAACTTTATCACCTGATGTCTTTTAAAATATTATCTCATTGTGATTTCCAGAAACGTCACTCTGGTGATGGCTGGATGAACAACTCCAGCAATGTCACTACGATGATGGTTAGATGAACATGTCCTAAGACATGGATGATGATGATGCATATGGGTTCAAATCTCTTGAAGTATGCGTTTCACAAATCGTTCCATACAAAATAATAAAGCAGTATCAAGGGGAACATTATAGCTTGTGAAACGGTTATGACATCAAAGCTATGGGCATCCCTGCCCATTATGCTTACAGACCATGTAAATCTCCAGCATTCACTGTTGTTATAGGTATCAGCCGTCAGACATCAGAAGCTTGTTTTGAGATTTTCTACTCAAATCAATTATTGATTATTCAATAAAAAATGAGCAAATGACAAACTTGCACTTAGGACCATACAAAGTCCCAAAAAGGAAGAGGATGTGTAGCTACTTCGTTTGGACAATCAGGAGACAGGACACAAACAAAACAGAAATTTAATGGAGAATTTAAAATGTTTATTATTTATCACGCTTCAGAGCAAGCAACTAGTCATCTACTAGCAGTCAACAAGTATCAGCAGCAAACTAGTTGATAATACGACATAGGTATCAACCTGGGTTTGTTGATCATCCCCAGTAACAATGTTTCCAACCGTACGAAGTGCAGGAATAAGCACTGAAGGTGACGGATGGCTGGAAAAGCAACGAACAATTGTACAAGATAAGATATGCAGTTAACTAAAGCCAACAACCAAAACATCAAAACAAAATGAATACCTGAATGTTTCTGACACCATGGATGGGTTTATATTAAGTTAATAAAACTTTTTTCCCTTCTTGATAGACAAGATGGGGTTAGTCAGACAGCACTAGATGCACACTCGGGTAATGAGATCCTGACTTTCTGTCAGAGAGCCACCCCCCCAGCCAGTGAGCTACACCCCAACGGGGCCATTAAGTTATTAAAACTTGAAAATACATAAAGAAAAGACAACATACAGAAGAAGCTCTACAAGCCTGGAGCAGACTCCAGCGTCAATGACAGCCTGTATTTTGTCATTTGTTCCATCCGACAGATAAGAGAGCGCCCAGCAGGCATCCGTTAGCACCTCCTCATCCGTTGAGTGGATGAGTCTCTGGAGTGCAGGAAGTGCAGGTTTGGTCTGCACCAACAAGGAAGACAACTAACTACAAGGCAATTAAACACAAGGCCAATAAGAAGGGAGTTTCAGATATACGAACCTGCTCAAAGGGAGGTTGTGGCTTTCCCCTGCAAAAGTTCGAGAGAGTCCAGGTTGCATTTCTCAACAAGGAAAGCTTTGCGTGCTCATTTAGTTGGGCCAACAATGGGAGTAAAGCACCATAGCCAAGCACCAAATCTCGACATTTTGGAGAGTCACCCGCGACATTTCCCAATGCCCACACAGCCTAACAACAACCGCATAAACAAGACAAATTCACATCCAAAAACCACAAATCGAGTATGACGGTCTAAAAGATAGTAAGAGAACTACCTGTTCCCTGACATCATCGCTAGGCGACTGAAGCAACTGAACAAAAATGGGAACGGCCCCATGATCAATCACAACTCTGGTATTCTCTGAAGTTCCGGAAGCAATGTTCGTCAGAGCCCACGCTGCCTCGAACTGCAACAGAAAATAGAATTAAATCCCATGAAGAGAGAGTTCTCTCGCATATAAGAACGCATTGCAATCCACCAATAACGAATAAAATAAAACCTGCAGCTGGGGGAAATCTGATCGCGTCAGGAACTGAACAAACCGGGGAACAACACCAGATTGAATAACTTCTTCAATGGGAGGGCTACGCTCTGCTCATCGAGGGACAATAATGGAAAGCATAGGGAGGGAAAGGAAAATTATATACAAGCAACAAACAGCACAAATACAAGAAAAAACACAAAATGACAAAAAGATAAATACCGCACAACCCTAAAAGTACCTATAGATAGAAGCTTCCTGAATTGCGTAGTCGCCTCCAACTGCACACTGCTCTCGTCGGACCACACCCCCGCAACCATAGCAGGAAGAGTCTCCAACTATTGAAAACCAAAACATTCAAGATAAGAAATGAGAAATCCACGAAATATACAAGCTATTGCCGGTAACAGAACTCGGATTCTTAGTATCTCGTTCAAGTAGATTTAATTACACAACGGATCCAAAACAGAATCATAATCAATTCATCCCATAGAACAAATTGAAGCTTTCAAAGGCTTAGGTTACTAGCCCATCAAAATTCCAAAAAGTGGGTCAAATTTCGTCGCAGTCGTGACTTCCAAATGACAAAGTAAGACGCAATCAAGAAAGATAAAGAGCAACAATTCCCGAACAAACAGAAGCAAATACGAAGGGAGCAATCCACCAAAGAATCACCTTCTTCTCCATGGCGGTCGCCTGCAGCGTCGGGACGTAGGCCTGAGACTGCATTCCCTCCCTCCTCTTCTTCAATAGATTTTCTTCCCTCTTGTTCTTCCTGATTTCCACCATATTGTCCTCCCTCTTCCTCCTGGCTTCATCAGCGTCCACAGAAACCTTGTAGCTCTTCTTGCGGACCTCCGTCCGGGCACTCGGCCGCAGAGACATGGTTGACACTCACACCTACCGAAATCACATCCACAAAGTTGAATAGCACAAATCAACAACCGCAAACCCTAAACCCCCAATCAAAAACTCAGAGAAATGGCAAAAAGAAGCCCTAAAACTTTGAGAAGTGAAGAGATCAAGGAGAACAGAAATAACCAACAGGCATACGAGAGATTTCGTACCTAATCGGACGGAAACGAGAGAGAGAGAGAGAGAGAGAGAGAGAGAGAGAGGGTTCTTATGCGAGAGGGAGAGAGAGCGGGGGCAAAAAGAAGCACGAAAATGCCCTTCCCAGCTTATTTTCTTTCTGCAACGTCAACTATTTGAATTTCTGCGTCGCGGACGGAAGTCCCAATTGGTGTGGTCAGTGTGGGGATTGCAATGGGTCGGGTCGGGGACCATATACCTCTACACGGACCCGACCCAAACCTTAATGGGGGCAGATACCGGTTGAAGTTCTCCGACAACATCTCTGATACGGGATAGAAAAGGGACATATTTATATGTATATATAATGCATGATAGACGTTAGCAAATACAAATAAATACCAATATTCAATTTAAAAATAAATAGTTAAGATTTGAATTAAAAATACCAAATTTACTTTTAAGTTAAGTATAATTGAAAAGTCCGAGTTCAAAACTAAAATATTAACCATTCATCTTTTAAATTGGAGGGTAGATATTTGTTTAAATGCATTTGCATGTAATGCTGTTAGCATATACCAAGCTTCCATACTTATATATGAGTTAGGTATCAAGTCATATCACCTTTTCTCTCATGCCTTAATGCAAACTCGTCGAGTATTTCCCATCCTATTCGGGTCAAGGTTGCACAGGTCCGGATAATATTGTGATCTCGGTTCCCTAGGTTAGTGTCAGGGGATCGGGTTTGACCCAATCCAAAACCCATGAAAAAAAGTTTGCGTCTTGAGTCTTAAAGGTGAAGATCATGCAAATATGACTTTCGAAATTTTGCTTCGGATCCGAATTTGGCTCGACTGCTTATTAAGATCCACAAACCTTGGTGGAGGGGCAATGCACCGTGTAGTAAGAGTAGTTATCAACCCTGGAGACCGTCTTAAGGGCGGTGGTATTTGATTGTGCCTCAACCATGCTTGAACAGTTTGATAATCATAGTCGATGATCACATCTTCGGACAGTTGGCTTGATAACACACACACACACACACACACACACACACACACATATTATATATATATATATACATATATACATATATACATATATATATATACATATATATATATATACATATATACATATATACACATATATATATATATATACATATATATATATATGTATATATGTATATATGTATATATGTATATATGTATATATATATATATATATATATATATATATAAAAGTTGGAGGATACAGATTATTCATATCTATCGAAACTAATTTCAACTCTTCGATCAAAGGTTATTATTGATTGGAGGATGTGAATTATTTATATCTATTAAAACTAATTTGAACTATTTAATCAAGGATCACTATTGGTTGACTTCGTTATTAAAACTAATCTCAACTATTCGATCGAGGGCTATTATTGATTGACCCCATTATTCATACCCTCATAGGGAACTTGGGACCTTCAAGTTGAAGGTTCTTCTGAGTTGACAAGTTAGGAGAGTAATAGCTCCTTGAGCTGTTAAATGAAAATTTAGCATCACAAGGAGCAGCAGCTCACCTGGCTACGGGGTCTACTCACAAGTTGAAGGTCAGAACTTCAGTAGCATGCATTCCCTCCCACCGTATCACAAAACAGAAAAAAGAAAAAGAAGAACAAAAGTGTAGCCCTTAAGACCAGCTAAACATGCTTAAACATGTGTTTAAAACGATGCCTTTCCCATGCTAGGTTGGGAAGGCCTTGTTGCGTTGCCATTTCGATCTTTCTTGTCCTGTGGTGCATTTAAATTCAAAGCAGCCCAGCTTCATGCTCTAGCTTTATCTTTCTGATTATAATGCAAAATAAAGATTCATTGGAAGAAAGAGAGGTCAGAAAGTTTCTTGGTTGAGAATTGGAATAATCTTCGTTTTCAATTTTACACAACTAAGAAAATACCCATATGTATATACACATACGTAAAGAGAGAACCCAATATGTGCTTAAGTGCCGAATCTCATCATATTGAATTTTAAATTAAAAAAATTCAAAGTGTATGTGAGAATAAAGTACAGAAAGACATGAATTTTTTGGTTTTTAAAATCAATTTTTTGGTAGTGGATGATTGAATGATGTGAACGGTTGAGATTTACTCTCTCTCTCTCTCTCTCTATATATATATATATATATATATATATATATAAAGGACCTGGATATACGATGTCAACGGCATGGCGACGCAACAAGGTACCGGGGATTGACACACATTAGAAGGTCGTCTTCATTGAGAGATCATAAAGAAGCTATGCAACACCGATCCCACGGGCCACGACCCACTCATCTAATTGATGGCCGTATATGGATCGTTTGCAGTAAAAAGTGCTTATTCTCTGCTTCAAAGCAACGCACCTTCAACAAACTCCATCATTGTGGGATAAAATCTTGGAGATTAGATGTGGCGGAAGGAGTTAAATTTTGTGCCTGGCAGATTGCTCACAGTCGGCTGCCTACTCGCTCTGCAATATTTAAATGGGGAGCGAGTGATTTAATATGCCTGCAGATATGTAACAGCAAACATTAATATGGAACGCAAAAATTACACCTGCGAAAATTGCACTGCTCTAATGGGTACGGAGCACCAAATGATCCTTTTATAAAACATGTTATACACATGGTTTTGAGATATGCTTAGAGTTTTAGTGTGAAAATATACTATAATGATTGTTATGCAGGGAAAAAATTTCAAGTTCGCTTGCAACTTAAAAATGGTATAATTTGAAAACCAAGAAATAGTGGGGGCAAAACCCGTGTATCATAAATTGGCTCGGAGATGTAAGTTATTGATACACTTTTGGCACTAATAACTGAATCCATAAAATATAGGAAGAAGTTCCCTCTTCTCAAATTTCATAAGATGTTTTACATTTTAAAGATAAAAACTTTAAACCAAAATTGTTTTTGCTTTCATAAAGTTGCAAAAATCTCTTACATTTGATATGGTTTTAACGGAAAACACAAAGAGAAAATCACAAGGATGGGAAGTAGGGTATAAATAAACATCTGTATACAACAAAGAAATAGATATACAACGAAAAACAAAAATCATTCATGTTTTAAAACCCTCTGTGGGCAATCGTACTCCCCTTTTTCTTGTTTCTTCTTCCCCAGCAACAAAGTTAGCTATGGTAAATTACATGGAATTAGCCTTAAATGCCCAAAAAATTTGTAGATCCTACTGCTTTAAATGCTTGAGGAGGTTCCGCTCGTAGGTGAGGTCATTGAATCCCTCTAAAATTGTATCACAACATGGAATTTTCTCTCTCTCTCTCTCTCTCTCTCTTAGCATATCTAAAAATTCTTATAAGGTGAGGTGAATAAACCATAGAGCAGTTTAGGATAGGGCGAAGTATGTTTTAAGCTCACAGTATAAGATGTAAGCTATAGTGTTTCTTTTGAACTTTAGATTTTGGATGGGGTGGAGATCTCGTCTTACCTCAATGTTGGTGGAATCAACTTTCTAATCAAGTCATTACCGAAATTTCAAATACCCTAGAGGTTTAATTTAAAAAATTCCTAAAAACTGCAAAAGAGTATAGAAATTTAGTGATTGTTGAGCTTATCTAGAACTCTATGAATTAGTATATATTAAGATGAGCAAAAAATAAGGAATGCAAAACAATATAAAGTATGCTAATTCAGGCTAGGCTCATAACAGTGATTTAAATAGGCCAATTAATTTGATTAGGAGAAGAATGATCACTTTCTCTACCTCTCTCTCTCTATATATATAAAGAGAGAGAGAGAGAGAGAGAGAGAGAGAGAGAGAGAGAGAGAGAGAGAGAGAGAGAGAGAGAGAGAAATTGGATACTTGTTTACTCATGTGCACCATTTGTTTTTTTAGGATAATATGATTATCAATCATATTCTTTCAAAACATTTTTATAACTTTTTAAATTATATTTATTTCTTAAAAAAGTAAAAGGTGAACATGTTAAGTAAAGTATAAAAGTACAATGATACCTTTAATTCAATCTCCATGTTCTCATTGTAAATTAAGAGTTAAAAATTTATTGATTGTCAAACTTATAAAAACTTTCTAAATTACTATAATTTTATGATGAGTAAAAAATAAGGAATGCAAAACAATAGAAAGTATGTTCATTCACGCTAGGTTCATCACAATGATTTGTAATTAATTTGAGTTAGAGAGAGAAGAGTAGTGTTTCTAAGATGTATAATCTTGTATAAACATCTTCATCATTTAATGCATATGATATAATGCATAACAATGATAAAACAAAAATGATTTAATGCATATGATATATTAAATGAGATGTGTCCAAAGTATAATAGTAATTATTTACTTTTTTATTCAATACTTCACTGTCAATCAAATAATGAAAATGTTTATACACCAAAATAAATTATGCATTTAGAACTACCTCTCTCTCTCTCTCTCTCTCTCTCTCTATATATATATATATATATATATATATATATATATATATATATATATATATATATATATATATATATATATATAGAGAGAGAGAGAGAGAGAGAGAGAGAGAGAGAGAGAGAGAATCAGGTGCGGTGGATCAAGCGACAACGGAAAGGTTATCAACTTTGGAGATAAAAGCTCGTTCTTTGTCAATGGCGGATCCACATTTCCTTGAGGTGAGCATCCACCTCATTTTAATTTTGGAAGACAAAAAGGTTATCCCACTTCTTATGAAAATAGTCCACAGTTTCGTGCACCCATAAAAGAGCTCACCTGGCTGGAGAACTTATAAGTTGCAGGTCGTGAGTTCGAAACTTGGGGTATGCATACCCTTCAGCCTTCTCCATGATAACAAAAAGCAAAGTCTACAAGTTTTTCAAACGATAGGCTATTAGCTGAACTTTATCTCACCCAACAAAAGCAGGTCAACCCGAAACACGACTATACGAAACAAAAGAGACCTTCTGGGTCGTTTTCTGTCAGGTTTTGTATTATCCGGAATTGTCAATCATTTCATGCTTTGGGCCATGTTCATGACACATTCAGGTCAATCCAACTCAAACACAACCCAAATTTTCTCATGTCACCCAGGGTGAACACGAAAAGGAATCATGACCCATCATCAAGCCGATACATATAAAAAAACTAGATGCATGTACGGCTCTTTGTATCCTTCTCTGCCTCAAGCTCTTTCCGTCCTCCCTTCTCCCTCCTTATATGCTTATCCACCACCCCCCCCCCCCCCCCCCCCAGCCATGATTCCCCGCTTGGAGGTATGATATCTTCACAACTCGCCACTCATCAATTTCCTACATGTATTGAATGGGATGATGAGAAGGATGCTAGTTACATGAGCTAGTTCACATTGAATTTTGGGCAAATCTAGCACATTTTGCTGAGCTAAATATTTTATTTGTATTAGCTGCATATATTATGGGGACATGAAGCATAGTTTCGTTATAAATCTCTACCACATGATTTTCCAATTCCAATTTTTGCTTTTTAATGAGGGACTTCATTCTAAAGTTACAATGGATCATTGGATTGCCAGTTGCGGTTTGTCACTATGATTGAATATTTAGACAAGATGATCAGTCAGAATTGATCGTTTTCTTCTTCAACTATTTATAGAAAATCTAATGCAAATGGTTGCTTCTCATCAAAACTGTGATGATAGTTTATGCTCACGAATGAATTTTACATGCATAATTTTATATAAATTTTACATGGTTCCTTCTCTATCAAACTATGATCCTAAGATTAAAAATGTACAGAGCAAATATCTCAATTTATCTTTCAACCTTTTACTTAAATTTCGAGAATATTGAAGTGAGCTAAGCTTTTACAGTTTGCTTCTGAACCTGCATGAGTTTCATACTTCCACCTTACACCAAAAGGAGGAAAAGACTGAACTCTGAAAACCTGTAACTTGACACAAATGCCAAGGCCTCGAGTTCAAATCTTGTGAATGGAGAAAACCAGCCATTGGAGATGCCTTTAAAGCTCACGCGTCAAATATAGTTATGAGTCATGCATGGAGATGCTTCACGACTCATGCGTCGAATATAATTTTCATTTGGAGTATAACTAAAGGTATATTTGTCCCAATCGTTCTTTTAAAGGAGTTTTTTTTCCCCGAATTATTTCATCTATAATCTCTATATATAGAGTGAGAGCGAGAGAGTGTGGTTCGTGCTCAATCGAGCAGTTTGATCGTCAAGTGGTTGGATTGGTGAAACTATGCAAACTATCCTATTGAGCACTGTGATCAATTGAACAGGTCTCTCAACGGGAGTTCGAATTTGATAAGATTTGGGGACAGTGGGCTATCTAACTAGCTTGACTAGGTAAAATATTTACTAGATTCCATGATATCTTCAAGATTTTCTAGATGCAACTTCATCCTTATCTGACGGTTGCATGACTGGAATTCGGGAGTGGTAATGGATCGAAGAAATGGTATTCCGAACCAAATTACAATCAGAAGGTTTAACAAAATTCACATCAAGCCACGTTCTCACAAATCTAGTACCTACCTTCCCCTATTCATTTCTTCCTCTTTCTTCAGTTGCAGCCATGGACGCTCAGATCTCAATGGCCGCCAAGGAGCAAAACAACGATTGCATGAGTCCTACAAGATCGAAAAGTCCCATTGAAACCATCGACTCCGACTGCGTCTTCAAATCGGTCGTGTCCCTTAGCCGCAAGAAATTCTCTCAAAATGATCAGAACGTACTGATAGATGATGATAGAGACGTCAACACCAACAACGGAAGCAATGCGTTATATGAAAAGGAGGACGCAAAATTAGTGACCGATGAAGATGCTATTACGACCAACAATGCCGAAATATCAATCCAAAGTGAAGGAGACAGCAGCAACAACGTAACATCTGAGCCGTCTATCATTCTGTCTATCAACGGTAAAGGAGTCACCAACAACGATGAAGGAGTTATCACAAACAATGGAAAAGCAGAATCTTCTTCAATCACCATCTTTAAGTTTCCACTTTCAACGAAGTTTAAGTTCCTTCATCTCAGGAAAATGAGGATGAGATCCAGTGACGCAAACGGTAATGCTGGTGCATTGATCAAGTATATGACACCTTCATTTCTCCCCACAAAGCTTGGTTTCAGAAAATTTATTGGGGGTTCCAACACAGAGAACAGATCAACAAGCAACAATGATCTCAAAAACAGATTGAAGTCTTCATTTAGTTCTTTTAGCTCGGCCAGTAAGTCAAAATATTCCTCCTTTATGAAGAACTTTAATGGAAACAAGACTCAAAAAGAAGGCTCCTCATCTCGTGTTAGTTTCTCTCAGAAGTTTTCCTTGGATTATTTGCTTAGTGGTGTCAATAACCGAAGATTTCGGCCTTGTGGTGCTTCTCACTCCAAAAGGACTGGTGTGGCTCCTACCACGGAACCCAACGACGATGACTGTGTTGAGAATAACAAGAATACAGCACCACCAAGTAATGTGATTGGTGATGATGATGGTTGTGGGAGAAGTTTTCATGACAATAGTTTTGCAATGCAGCTGAATAGAGAATACAACGAAGAGAGTGACGAGGAAAGTGAAAGAGTGGAGTTGTGGAAGGCTAGGATTTTGATGGGGAAGAAGTGTAAACCGTTGGATTTAGATGAAGATGAGATCAACTATGATATAAATGGCAATCTCACAGCTGAAGGACGCAATGCAAGTTGTTGTGATTCATCTGTTCCCTCTATCAACTATGATTTAAGTGGCAATCTGATCGTCGACGAAAACCATCATACGGATTCTGAATCATCTGTGACTTCCCTCGAAAATTTTTAGGAAATCAGTGAGGACCACAGAGATCTGCTTTAATATGTTATGATGTGAGTGACGATAACCATGGTGGAAGCCATCGTAGTGATTCTCCTTCGTCTGTTACTTCTCATGAAGATTCTGATCAGGATATCAAACAGGACTTAGATGCTGCTATTGGTTCGGATTAGAGACTCCTGCAATTAATGAATGGCGTCGTCATGCATGCAATGTTCATCTGCATCATAATATGGTATAAATTTGCTTAGGTGTGTGTGTCTTGCTCTCCTGTACATTTGGTGTCTCTAGGTTTATGAAGTCTCCTGCTTAAATCTTTGGTTTACTTCTTCCTCTTTTTTCAAGTCTTTTATCAGTTACATATCGTGATCTCTCTCTCTCTCTCTCTAAACGGTTAAGATCCCAGCGAAATGTGATACGAACCAATCTCGATTAACAAGATTTTTGTTGGAAATTCTAAAAAAAAGCAGATGAAGAATAGCAATATTAAAGTAACACACTTGATGCTTTATATCGAGAAAGGCAGGATCGTAAAAAATGCACCTAAATGAAAAACACATAAAGGTGATTTTCCAGGGTTTATCAAGAATATCCATCGGCTAACCTCCGAACTGGCATGGGAAATGAATGTCGATCGGCTAATGGGAAATGACATCATTATATATGAATTGCATGAAGCCTTTGTGTTTCAGGCGCTCTAAATTTAGCTGGATTCAAGATTAGATATGCATCTGAATAGCGGACCCACTTTAGAACAAGGTGAGGCATGGACTGAAATCTCAAAAGTTTTTTGATCTGCCACTATATATCTATATAGTGGGAAATGCAAGTGTTTTGTAAATGTAAAATACAACACAAGTTTATCTCATCCAAAAAAGCTTCTGCACCACCTTATGACGCTCATGGACCAGGCAAAGAAGATCCTCATCTCTATGTGCTCCTTGTTATATAAAATGCCTTTCTCTGAAGATTACTCATACCTTATGAATATCAGCAAATCGTTATGTCTAAATGTCCGAGAAACCTTATCAGTATAATAACATGGTTGTCTTATGCTGATGATGCATTACTATTTTTCAAGGCCCAGTTTGGAACGTTCTAATAAAGCTTACTTGCCAGAGTTTAAAAGGTTATAGGACAACAATGAAGTTAGTCTTTGAATGTTTGGGCCGGACGACTGTATGATGTCTAATTATATATAGCCACAATTTTGTATGAACTAAAACTATGCGCCCGAGGGGGTTAGTGCAAGCGTAAGAGCCTTTCTGCTGATAGACATGCAGAGTCATGTGTTCGATCCCTACAGCCGTCACTACCCGTGTAAGTGAACCCAACTTGTGAATTTTATACTTGGCCCTTCTCTCAAAATGTGGTTTCCCCAAGTGAATAGAATGGCTATTTGGGAAGGAGTATGAGCTAATGGCATTAGAAAATTAATCTGCAGGAAGAATCTGTCCCTAAAAGGAGTCGACACCTATTATATTTCATGTGTTTGTCTCGTCTCTAGGAAAAAGCTTGCTCCTTTGCTTCGTCTTTGCAGTCTAGACTTATTGGATCTGCATTCAGCATTTATGCTTCACATCCGAATCCAAAGCCCATCAGACGAGATCCAGTTATATATTTATTATTAGATCTGATTGTATCAAAACCCGTTTTCATCGATCTCAACTCCCAAGAGATTGTCAAGTAGAATATCCTATCATTCTTATCCAATAGGTGAATTTATTTTTTACATGAAACAGGCGAGGTGAGAGTTTGGCTTGGCTCTTTTTCTTTTGGTTACAAAATGAGACCGAAGCCTCACACACACACATGCACCCTTTGAGAGTCGAACACCCCACCACCAGCAATGGAGCTAGAGCGCCCTGCACATTCACCTTTTGGGGGTTGAACTCCCCACCAGCAGCAACGGTGCGCGTTGCCATTGAGCTAACGCTCTAGGTGCTGGCTTGGCTCTGTTTGTGTACACAAAATAGTTGCATTTGTATATGGTAGAAAACACCTTATCCAGGGTATAAATATTTACTCAACGGGCCGACAGTTATTTTTGTAATGAAGGCTCTGTTAGTAAATAACTTTAACTTAAAAACAAGCAAGATCTGCTGCATGGCATTACCTATACACTTCTACATCACCAGGAGGAAATTGTCTACCCAAAAGATATATTGCCACAGCTAAAAAGGGATTCCTCGGGATGAAAGTAAAAAGGGGTTCCTCAGGATGGCGGATAAAAATCTATAAATCCAACGATTTCACCAAATAGAACGTTAAAAGGACCCATATCTACACATGAAAAGACACCACAGAACACGCTCTCGATGCTGGAATGAATGAGCCACATCATTAACAAAGGAATTAACACTGGAATTTATAGATCGTGCGTTTCAGTAAATGACAGGAGGACGATAATTTACATGAACAGGGACTGGAAACAAAATGCCAATATACCAATAAACAATTATACACTTAAGACAAGTTAATGAACCCTGACGCTTTCCCTAAACAAATTCAGCCTTTCCAGTTACTAGAAAAGGTTGCTACTATTGTACAAAGGATATGTCAATGGTGCAGATGCATTAGAAAGGAGCACCAGAAATATGGTATCATCATCTTGAGGCCTGCTCGGAAGCCGGGTTACTCAAGATGAAGCAACCAATCCACCAGTTGATGGCCCGTTGTCAAGAGGAGCTGGTGTACCCCATTTTCCCTCGGATCCAGATGGCTCTATCACTTTCACAGACCCATCCGTCATCCCTATAGCAAATTGATTAGACTCAAAAGGAGGTGTAGCAACGGCGAAGGGGTACGCTGTTGAGCTGCAAAAAAAATCACTTAGTTTGAGGTACAGTCATGCAGAAAACTTATTTTAAAAGACGCTGAGATGTACCGGTATAAGTGCATTTGTATGTGCAATTGCACAAAAGGAGGTGGAAATTTTCAACAACTATGAGGTTTGCAGATATATACACACACTAAACACCTGTCATTGACAAGGGGATTACATCAGCCGATTGGTTGAAAGAATTTCGATGACAATGTAGAAGGCCTGGCGTATATCCCTGTTATCCGCTATATCATAGTATCCAACAATAGAGGCAAGCTTTCACCATTTTTTGGTGAGAAGAAATTATTTTTTCTTGTTTTCCCACTTTCTTCTTCTCCTTTTGCAACCCTTTTTGGTGTGAAACACTCATGTTTTCCTCCTTTCCAGCTTTGTTCTTCTCTTTCTTTCTCTTCTGCATTCTTTTTATTACTTACCTTTTCTCTTCTTTCTTCTTTTCCCACCTTCATTTCTTCTTTTCACTTCTTTCTCTTCCTTTATATATTTCCTTTTTAATTCATGCATTTGTTCTACTTATTGACATTGTATTTGTTCCTTAATGAAATATCTCTCTCTAGTAAATTGTTAATGACTAAGTTAGTCTTATCTGAAATTAATTATGCTTTAAATTTACAAGTATACTCATTAATTAAGTTTTTCTAAATATGTTCATTAGATGGACTGACGTTTATAATAAATGTGTTGTATATATGCTTTTTTGTTATTATTTAAGTTATATATTGTTATACGTTGATTTTATGGTGGAAGAATTGATGGAGATGTTACACATAGAATTAATGCTGGTTGGTTAAAATGAAGAAGAGCATTAGGTATTATTTGTGATAAGAAGATATCATTAAAGTTAAAAGGTAAATATTATAGAGCAGCAATTAGGCCTGCCATGTTTTATGGTTCTGAGTGTCGGGCAGTTAATCATCAACATGTACAAAAGATGTCTGTGACAGAAATAAAGATGTTGAGATGCATGAGTGGTCATACAAGAAAAGACCGTATACATAATGAGGTTATTAGAAACAAACTAGGAGTGACACCAATAGAGGATAAAATGAGAGAATATCATTTAAGATGGTTTGGACATATAGAAAGAAGATCAAAAGAACTAGTAAGAAGATATGAAAAACTAAGTTTGGAAAGTATTAAAAGAGCTAGAGGACGACCACAAAAGTGTTGGAAAGAAACAATAAAGAATGATCTAGCTTATTATGAGTTACCTGCTAACATGGCACACGATAGGAATTTGTGGAAACAAAGAATCCATGTAGCCGACCCCATCTAGTATGGGAAAAGGCTTTGTTGTTGTTGTTGTATTGTTATACGTTGATTAATGTTAGTGACCACTATATTCCAATATATGACAGCAACGCTAACCACTATTATAACATAGCTAAACACAATGAGCATCAAGCACACATGCTCGCATACATGAAGCTGGGTAAGGAAAGACATCCCTCAAAGAAAACCAATGTTGTAAAACTCTAGTTTATCGTATATCGTAGGGCAATATGATACGGTACATGATACCGTATCGTGCTCTACGATCTATCGAGCCATATCGTGTGATACGGGTAAGATAAGACCCATCACTCAAAGAAAACCAATGTTGTAAGACTCGTACAGTTTATTGTATATCGTAGGGTAACTGTGATTTATCGGGCCATATCGTTACAAGTCAATGTTGATTTGTATGATATAAAACTCAAAAAACTTGGGAGTTTTTCTCCCAAACATTTTTCATACCTTTCATTTACTCAAATTCGCGAAAAAATCACTTGCTCTCTAACCATTGAAAATCCATAAGGTTTTTCTCAAATCCGTGACATACTCTCTTTTTCATCCCTACTCTATTGTAACCAGATTTTTCACTTGAAAATTTTGAGGTTATCATAGATTTTGAGATTTTCCATCTTCGTAAAGCCTTGCCCTTACTGGCTCGGCTTGACGATGTCAAAACGAGGCAATCCAACGTAGAAGTATTATTGTTCAAAGTCTTTTTGTACAAAAAAAAATGCATTGAAAAAGATGTTTCCATATGATAAATGGGGCTTTATAAGTTGGTCGAGAAAGAGAGAGGTTTATTGTACTAGATGTTATTTTTAATGCTAACTTTTAAGAGAAATGTAATAATTTTTTAGGATGATTGTGTCTTTAGTAAGGTAATGAGAATGACAGAGAGTCAATATAGGCCTGCTACAAGCAAACCTTGACCACAAGTGGTCATGGTCACGGTCACTTCTAAAGAAGGTTTAGAAGATAATTGATGCACGTTGGAATTAGCAAATGCATCATGTTTTGCATGCTAGAACGAAGAAGTTAAGAAAGAAATATTGAATGTAATTGACCTTGTAAAAGATTCATCTACTAGGTGAAGTATTCAATTAAAGCTATGTAAGTATATAGATAACATTGGAGATTTTGAAAGGTCAATTGCAATACAACTTTGCTCCCAGATGCGACCAGGTATGATTTGTTTTTTTCATAAATTATTATTACTTCTTCGTTCTTATGACTTGTGTTGCTTCTTAAGACTTAATCCTTTTATTTATTATGTTTTATTTTAGATAAATGGTGGGCTCGATTTGGTATAGATACACCGAATTTGACAAGGTTTGTTCCACACATATTAAGCCAATCACATAGTTCGAGTGGTTGTGAGAAGAATTCAAGTTTTTTTTTAACTCATTCACACAAAGAAGAGAAACATATTAGAGCATGCTTGTCTTCATGATTTGGTACATATTGCATATAATATGAAGTTAAGACAAAGGTAAAAAGATATTTTTGCTATATCTTCGTGATTAGAGCATTCTTATAATATTTTTACAAAAATATATTGTAAGTTGTAATTCATAAGTAAGGATATTTTCTAACTTCTAAGTAAATTGTATTCTTTCTTTTGTTTTCTTTATAGACAAATGCAAAGAGATGCAAGAAAGGCAAGGAATGTGCCATATGACGTACTTTGCTACGAAAATGTTGATATTCTTGATGATTGGGTCGAAGAAGAGCTTCCTATTATTTTAGAGGATGTAAATTGGAGAGCAATAGAAGCAGAAGCTGAGATTGGAGATGACAATGTACAAGGTGCAGGATTGGATTACCCAATTTTGGAGGAAGAGGAGGGAGATATGGTGGTGATAAGATGATGGTGGTGACCGGATTATAATGCTTATGATGCATTTGTTGATTATGATCCACGTTTTGTGGAATGAGACAATGAAATTGAATTGTTGTAGTTTATAATTGTATATTTGTGTTATGTAATAAACTGTAATCTTACTCTAATAGGCTTGTATACTCATGGTATTAGTTTATTGATCATGAAAATGTTATTTTTAGTTGTATTTTGATTGTGTTCTCTAGCAGTTACCTTCTATTTTTTAATTGCATTTTTTCATATTTTTTGGATTTTTTACAAATTTTACAAAAATAATTCAATTTTTAATACGTCGTATCGTACAATATCGTATGATCCAGCACGATTATCGCGTATTGGTGCCCTATACGATACGGGCACCAATACGCTAATTACAACATTGAAGAAAACCACTTCTTGGGTCAATTTTGTAGACAAGTTTGACGTGCACAACTTAAACAGATCAGACTTGCTTGGTAGCGCTCCTAAGACCTAATGATAGCACCTAGTGTATCAAGTTTGGCATGTGTGACCCCTCTAGAAATGCCCATGTTACATTAATCAACACGGAAATGCTAGCCAGAAGTTGATACTCTAAGCAATTGAGGCAAATAGCATTTTCAGCTAAATGGACCAGGATCCTTCAAACTAACCTCAAAAAATAGTTGCAACTTTGTTCTTAAGTGCGAAGCTTAAATTTTACCTGTTTGTGGCTGTGGAAGGCAAGTATGCAGAAGGAGATATCCGGCACCTTAATCTCAAGTTATCAGCATCGAAAACACCAATATTCCCATCACGAAAGGAAGCAAAAACAAGTTGGTTATTATTTGAATATGCAGCACAAGAAATGGGAGCAGATAGCGGATCCTGTGGTACCCACTGAGAAAAAAGCCAAGAACAAGAATTATAATAGCAACAACCAAAGCATTGAAAAAGGAAACATTTTATACTACCCAACCTGTCGGATACGCTCTAACTTGGAAGCATCATATATTGCAAGCTGAGTCTCATGGACAACTAACAAACGGATCTGATCAGGGTGGAACTGAACCCGTGTGTCCCCACCAGATGCCTTTCCAACTGCCATTTGAATCGTGACAGACTTTCGTTTCTCCCATGTATCAGTGTTCCAAGCACAAAGCTGCAAAGAGAATTAATCAAGTTTTTCATTGCATTGCTGGTTCTCCTCATTAGAAGGGCCCACTAAAAGGCACACAAAGTGACTTGAAGAAACAAACTTTTCAATGACGACTTGGGTTATTTACAGCCGGGACTTGACAAAAGACAAAAAAACTAATCCCCCACCGGAAGTACAGAAAGAACGACAGGCAAGCTGCAAAGAGAACATATCAGCTTGAAGGCGTTCAGAACAGGGCCTAAAGAACCAGCTATAATTTGATGAACAGAGGAGACTTGGCTGCAAAGGCCAGCCTCTCATGCTCATATAATATCTGTTTCATAGAAAATGTCTGAACACAATTGAGAGGCAATGTATCAAAAAACCCTCCTCCCTCCTTTCCACTCTTATCCCAAAGAATTTTACAATATTGTAAAAGAGTGTGTGAACTCTGAAGAATCAAAGGCAAAAGTACTCAAAGAAGTATATGAAAAGACACACAATCAAGCAGCGGAACGGACAAAAATCACCATGAACATGATACACAGATAAAAGGCAAAAGGAACAAAACAAACTATAATTAGAAGAGCATAAAGACCTTGACAGAAATGGTCAAACATGTCAAATTCAGAGAACATGGAAGCTGTGATTCACAGAACATGACAGTAGAGCATAACTGAAAGGCAACGTATATAATCCTTTCCTCAAATATATCCAAGTTTTTGGAAGACACGTATAAGAACTAGAGATCGTAACAGCTTTTTCAGTACAATCAGTACTGCAACTCTAAGTACATCTACTACAACAACAACTAAGCCTTTTCCCATACTAGACGGGGTCGGCATATTAAACGGGGTCGGCTACATGAATTCTTTGTTTCCACATAACCCTATCATGTGCCATGTTCGCAGTTAACTCAACATAAGCCAGATCATTCTTTATTGTTTCTTTCCAACACTTTTGTGGTTGTCCCCTACCTCTTTTAATACTTTCAAAATCTAGTTTTTCGTACTTTCTTAAAGCGCTTCTTTTGATCTTCTTTCTATATGTCCGACCATCTTAAACGATATTCTCTCATTTTATCCTCTATTGGTGTCACTCCCAAATTATTTCTAATAACATCATTATATATAGTCTTTCCTTATATGACCATTCATCCATCTCAACATTTTCATTTCTGCCAAAGACATCTTTTGTACATGTTGATGATTAATTGTCAAATACTCGTAACCATAAAATATGGCAGGTCCAATTGTTGCTTTATAATATTTACCTTTTAACTTTAATGATATCTTCTTGTCACAAAGAATATCTGATGTTCCTCTCTATTTTAACCAACTTGCATTAATTATATGCGTAACATCTCCATAAATTCTTCCATCACTTTTAAAAATTTACCGTAAGTATTTAATAATTTACAATATGCACATGAGATACAAAATAAACAACACAAAGAAGAACAAAAGAAGCTAGTGCTGGCTGGCTCCAATGGCTACTAGCCGTTGGGACTCCCAACGATAATGGCCAGGGCCCTGGCCCTGCCTCAAACTGGGACTGCATTGGCCCTAATGGCCAATGCCCCTATTACATTAACACCTCCTCTCAAACTTACTGGGTATACACTGAAAGTTTGTCTAACAAGAATTGAAAATGAGTAGCCGAAAGAGATTTAGTGAAAAAATCTGCTGACTGCATCTCAGATGTGACATAACATAGTGTAATCTTCTTGTTCAGGCATTCTTCACGAACAAAATGGCAATATCTCGATATGATTTGTCCTTTAATGGCGCTTTACAAAGTAACTCCCATATCTACTAGAATAGTTGTGATTCAAGAGATCTTCGCAGCAATAGCCATGACTCGATATTCAGCTTCAATGGATGAGAGGAACACTTTCTGTTGCTTTTTGTACTTCCAAGAAATGAGAGATTCACCTAGAAAAACACAAATAACAGTCGTAGAGTGTCTATCGTTGACATCTCCACCCCAATTAGCATCTGTATATACAGATAAATCAAAAGGCGAAGAAGAAGTTAAGAGAACCCCCTTGTTAGAAGTATTTCTAACATATCGAATAATGCGTAAAACAGTACTCATATGAACAGAAGTTGGTGCCTGCTGAAATTGACTTGTTGTGTGGACTAAATGAGAAATCTCTGGTCTGGTAATAGTAAGATATGTAAGGGCACCTATGAGCTGTCGATATGAGGTGGGATCAACTAATTTCTCACCATCAGTGGATCTTAACTTGATACCTAGAACTTCTGCTGTGTCAACTATTTTGGTATATGTAAAACCAGATCTTTCAATGATATCATTAACAAATTTTGTTTGAGACATAAAGTACCCACAATTGTTTTTAGTTATTTCGATGCCTAAAAAGTAATTTAGAAGGCCTAAGTCTTTCATGCCAAATTCTTTATGAAGATTACGTTTAACTTCTGTAATTCCTACTTCATCACTCCCTGTGATGATCATATCATTCACATACAAAAGTAAAATAACAATTCATGATTCGGTTTTATGTACAAACAAGGCAATGTCAGTATAGCAAGTTGTAAAATTATGCAAATACATGAATTTTTCAAATCGATCAAACCAAGTCTTAGGAGCATGTTTCAAACCATTCAAGGCTTTTCGCAATTTAAGAGCATGACCAGGAGGAACATTAAAACCAGGAGGAAGACTCATATAAACTTCTTCATTCAGATAACCATTCAGAAAAGCATTCTTAACATCAAGTTGATATATATATATTCCATTTCCTAATTGCACTAAGGGTTACGAGAATTCTAATTGTGGTCATCCTAGCTATCGGGGCAAATGTTTCATTATAATTCTTGGTCATAACCTTTTGCAACTAGTATAGTTTTATATCTCTCAATGTGACCATTGCTATGAGTTTGGATTTTGTAGACCCATGAACATCCAATGACTTTCTTATCCTTTGGTATAGGTGCAACTATCCATGTTTGAGCTCTATCTAGGGTGTTGAGTTCATCTTTCATAGCATCTTCCCATTCTTGAATACATTTAGCTTGATGATAGAACCTGGGTTCTTTAACTTGACGAAGAGTGGCAATAAGTTTTTTCGTTGTGGTTCGAACGATTCATAGAAAACAAATCGTTGTGGAGGTTTTGAGACCCTAGGTTCCAAACATATATTATCAGGTTCTATACGGGTATCATTGGCTTCTCTAGGGCGTCTTATATAATATAAGGGAAAGGATTCAACAATGGATTGGGTATCACCAGTAAACTGTCACAGGTCAAATTTTTGACTTGAAATTTTTTCTAAGTCAGTTCGTGCCTGTGATGGCTAGAATCACCCTACGATTCTATCAACCCTCAAACCACTCACTTACCCCTGCTTACTACCTTCACGGTGTGGCTGGGATGCAAGATCGTGCTCCTTCAGATCTCCATGCTAAGACACTGCAGAAACAATACTGAGCAAACGTATTAAAACCACTTTGAAACTTAACACAATGTTTTCTTTTGAAACAGGTATAACCAGGGTTTCCAAAAGGGTCACGCCTCACTGGATGTCCAAGAGAGGTTTACACAAACCGATACACGCCCAAAGGACTTGGTCGTCTACTGCAAGGGTCTCTTGTTGTGGATGGATGGGTGCACAGGCTTGTGCCCTGAAGAGAGGGCGTTGGTCGGCACCTGGAAGAGGAGTTGTCTCCGGCTGGCACTGGGGACTGGTGCTAGCGCTAAGAAGAACGGCGGGGCTAGGGTGCGCGCGCTGCTACATTGGCTGTTGATACCAAGGTCCGCTACAAGTTCTGCATGTACCCTGAACTGGCACAGGTTCGCGGCTCGTGCACTGCTGCTGCAAGTCTTTCTCACTAGACGACGACACGGGTTGCTGCTGCTACAAGGCTCTTCTGCAAGGGTGCTAGCACTCCGACACAGGGGTTCTGCACGGCATCACTACGGCGACGTCTGGTAGCAAAGGGCGTTGTCCGGCTCGGTCTTCCTCCTTCCTCTTCACTCTCTCACAGCACTTGATTCCACTCGGTTGGAATGTCTCTCACTTTACTCAGATTTCAAAAACCCAACAGAAGGGGGCGGGCCTTTGCTTTATAGGCAGGGCCCTCGGGTGGTTGTTGTAACCGTTCCCTCCAATTGACCCCCCCAGGCCACCACCTGTCCTAGGGGGTTCTAACTGCACTTAATTGGACCATGACCTGCCCTAACCAACTAGGACCCAGGTCAACCCGACACGGCTGGACCAAACCCAAATATGGGTTGACCCGACCCGAACCCATTCTTGGGTCAACCCGACCCAGTTTTGCAAGGATCCAAGACCCGATCCAATATCCGATCTAAACCCAAGTTCGGACCCAACTAGACCTAGGGCTAACACGACTCAACCTAGACCTAGACTTGGTTGACCTAGCCCGAGTTTATAAACCTACTCGGACCATTACAAAGGACTTATATACATGGACTAGTGTGCATATCAACATGGTGAAGCCTTCCGGATGATGGGTGCCCGCGGGTGCACGCGCCACAAACTCAGGTTCGTGACAACTAAATCCGAAGTATCACTATCTTCAAAAGAGTTGTCTTGATGATCTTCTGAATCACAATCATTATCTTCTTCTAGATCAAAAAGGTCTTGAGATATGGAAGATTCAGAATTTTCTAAGGGTTTAGACTTATAATAAGCATCGTTCTCAAAAAAAATTACATCCTTAGAAACATATAATTTATCTTTTATGGGATCAAAGCACCTATAACCCTTCTTGTCTATGTCATAACTAAGAAATACACATTCAATTGCCCTAGGAGACAGTTTATCATTTGTATTTGTATACACAAAGCATCTACATCCAAAAACTCTAAGTCATTCATAATATGGAAGGATATTATATAATTTTTCAAAAGGTGAAATATTTTTATGAAGGCATTCTATTTATAAGATAAACCGCAGTAAGAATAACTTCAGCCCATAAACATTTAGGACCCTACTAGTAATTAACATAGTTTGACATATTTCAATAATATGTCTATGTTTTCTTTCAGCTAGACCATTTTATTGGGGTGTTTTAGTGCATGATTTTTGATGAAGAATTCCATTTAATTCAACAAATTTCTGAAATTCATTTGACATATATTCTCCTCCTGAATCTGATCTAAAGATCTTAATGGTGGCTCCAAATTGATTTTTGATTATATTGCAAAAGATTTAGTTGTTGTTGTATTGCAAAAGACTACAAATTTTTCAAAGACTTCATATTTATGTTTCAAGAGATATATCCAGGTAAAGCGAGTAAAGTCAGCAACAAAAATCACATAGTATTGAACTCCTTTAGAAACAACGGGCACGGGGCCCCAAACATCCGAATGTATTAAATCAAAAGCTTTGTTTGGAACATAGTTTCTTTCTCCAAAAGGAAGATGATGCATTTTTCCAAGAATACAATCTTTACATTCAAACTTTTTCTCTCTAATTTTTTTCACCAAGGGAATGTTACATAATTTTTGTGAATCCAAGTGTCAAAGTCTTTTATGCCAAAGAGTAGCATCTTAAGCTACATTACAAAACTCAGAGTTTGGCATAAGAAGATAATCCATTTTGTATAGTCTACTTTATTTATCGCCTAGACCAATCACCTTCCTCGATAGGTGATCCTGCACCACACAATGTTTGGACGAGAAAGTGACTATACAATTGTTATCACATATTTGAGTAACCGAAAGTAGGTTCAAATTAAGTTTAGGTATAAAACTTATATTTTGAATTAAAAAAAATCAAAATTTCCTATTTTCTTGATTTGAAGTTTTGTCCCATCGACCGTAAACACATGTTTTCCAATGGTTTCACAAGAATCAATCAAATAATTTTCACTATGTGTCATGAAAAGATGCACCCGAATCTAAAAACCAAGGCATACCTTGAGAAGTGGATAGAGCATTCCAGGAGATACTTGCGTTTTCTTTGAAAATTTCTTCTATGTATGCCTTGATGTTGTTAGGCCAGACTCCTTCTACAACTCTCACATTTCCAATCTTTTTTCGGAGAAGAGGGCAAGTGATTTTGATGTGCCCATTTTCCTTGCAATAGTAGCAAATGGTGTCCTTGTTAGGCCATGGTCCCATGGGCTTCTTTGACGTGCCTTCGATATTCTTAGCATGTGGGGACTTGTAAATCTTCAAGTTAGCTCTCGGTTTGGATGCGACAAGAACGACTTCTTTGACGACATTCATATTTTTCAATCTTGTTTCTTTCATAACAAGATCGGCCAAAAAGGAATCTCCTCTATGTCTAGGTTTTCTATGTATCAAGTTTGATCGAATGTTTTTGAATTCGTCTCTTAACCCACGCATAAACAAAAAGAAATATTGGTTGTCCAAGAATTCTTGAAATTCATCTAGTTTGTGAAGATTACCAAATTTATCAAAGCTTCTTAATTGGGTCCATAATTCAGAAAACTCGTTATGGTAATCTCTAATGCTTAAATTTCCTTGTTTAAGCATTATCATCCTTTCCATCAAGTCAATTTGGAAAACAAAATCATCTTGAGAATGAAGTTTCTTTAAATATTCCCAAGTTTCAAATGCATTTTCGAAAGCACTAATTCTATTTCTAAGGTAGTCATAAACATTTTGACAAATAATTCATGTAATTTTTGCATTCATTTTCTCCCATACTTTCAAATCTTACTTGTATTTTTCATGAGCTTTGATGATTTCATTATCATTCAAACCATCAATATTCAAAATAGGTTCTTTTATGGTCCCATCGATGTAGTCTCAAAAATCTTTTGACAAAAAATATTTTTTCATAGTCCTAACCCAACTTTGATAACATTTTGGGTTAAAGATACATTTAAACATCTCATTTTTACCTTTCATTTCATGCAAAATCAAAAGTTTTGAACTAACCTCAAGTTTGATATGTTTCTTCAAAATTTGCACCCATGGCATGTTTCCCAATACACTCGATTTCTTCAATCTGAGGCTCTAATACTATGTAAATACTTGTTGATATTCAAAAGTTTATGCTCACAAAGCAAATCCAATGAATCGCCAAGAATCCAAAGTCATCTAAGTATGGATGCTAAATCTCAAATATGTCGAACAAGAGAGCGGAAGCATACAAAACACAAGTCAAAAGTTGTGCCAAGACAACATACTTTATTCATAGTGTGATAGGGTATTTATAGGCTTTACACTATGTACATGAGATACAAAATAAACACAAAGGAGAACAAAAGAAGCTAGTGTTGGCCGGCCAGCACTAGCCGTTGTCGTTGGGGCTCCCAACGGTAATGGTCGGCCCTACGGTAATGGTCGGCCCTGCCTCAAACTGGGACTGCACTGGCCCTAATGGCCCGTGCCCCTATTACATTAATAGCAATGTGTCCCAATTTTAATTTATATGTCCTCTGAAGTAACCAAATGATCAAACTTACATTCCATATAGTTTGTCTTTGTTCTACTAAGTCAGAAGCCTTTACTTTCTAATGTTTCTCTCCATAGTTCTAATTTTCTATTACCTTTTTCCTTAGACTCCTCCACTAACACAATATCATCTGCAAATAACACTCACGAAGGTAATTCATCTTGAATGTATTTTGTTAACTATCAATCACCATTATAAATAAGTATGGACTTAAAGTTGATCCTTGATGTAACCCAATATTAACTTCAAAGTTTGTCATTCCTTCATGAGTCCTCACACATGTTTTTGCACCATCGTACATGTATCTTAAGGTTTATGTATGTCAATGGGATGGATACCTCTTTTTTCCAAAGTTCTCCAAAGAACATCCCTTGGTACCATATCGTAAGCTTTTTCTAAATCAATAAATATCATGTGAAGGTCTTTCTTTTTTGCTCTAAAATGTTCCATAAGACGTCTCAAAAGGTGAATCTCTTTAATAGTATATATGCCTAGCATGAATCCAAATTGGTTCTCTCTTGTACTCGATACTTGTTTTAACCTACATTCGATAATTCTTTCCTATAATTTCATAGTATGACTCATTAACTTGATACCCCGATAATTCACACAATTCTGAATGTCTCCCTTATTCTTGTATATAGGTATAAGTGTACTCACTCTCCATTTCTCGGGCATTTTTAGTTTCTCCATATTTCATTAAATAGTCTTGTGAGCCAAGTGATTCTTGTCTTTCCTAGGATTTTCCAAACTTCTATAAAAATATTGTCAGGACCTAGAGATATATCAATCTTCATATATTTAAGAGCCTCTTTGACTTCATTCTTTTGAATAGAAATTATGGTTTATATACTTTTTTGATTTTGCTAACTCTCTTAAGCTAATACTAAGATCCTTATTTTCATTAAAAAACTTATTTTTAGTTTTTGCTTCATTGATGGCCGTTTTTGCTTTCTTATAAGCCTCTAAAGTTTCACTAGTCTTCTTACCATAATGTAATTTGTAGCATGCCCTCTTCGCCTTGATTTTATATTGCACCACTTCACTCCACCAAGCTTATTTTTATGCCGATACACCTCCCTTAGATTCACCTAACACATCTTTCACCACTTTCTTAATATGTATAGCCATATTGTTCCACATATCACAAGGTGTACCAACATAATTCCAAGCATCTCCTTGAAGGACTTTCTGTTTAAATATACCTTCTTTCTCGCTTTTGAGGTTCTCCCATTTAGTCTGAATAGCACGATGCACTCTTTTCTTCTTTGTCTAATTTTTTATTTGTAAATTCATAACTAAAAGTCGATGTTGAGTGGTTAAACTTTCTCCTGGAATTACCTTGCAATCTTTACAACACAATCTATCTTTTTTTCTACAAATAAAATAATCAATTTGTGCTTGTGATAAGCTTCCCTTATAAGTAATTAAATGTTCATCTCATTTTTTCAAGATTGTATTGACTATAAAGAGATCAAATGCTATTGCAAAATTTAAAATCTTCCTACCTTCCTCATTTATATCCCTAAAACCATAGTTTCCATGAATACCTTGGTATCCTAATGCCTCTTTACCGACATGTCCATTTAAGCCTCTCCTCTTAAACAAATCATCTCCCTTTGTGTAATTCTTTAAATCACCTTATCTAACTCCTCCCCAAAAGTTGTCTTTATACTATCTTATAATCTTACTTGGGGGGTGCGTAAGCACAAACTATATTCAAAACCTTTCCTTCTAGCACTAATTTCAATATCATGATTCGGTCACCATATCGTTGTATATCTACTACACTATCTTTTAAATCTTTATTTATGATAATACCAACTCCTTTTCAAGCATTTTCCTTTCCTGAGTACCATAATTTAAAACTTGTATTCTCAATCTCCTTTGCTTTTTCTCTAACCCACTTTATCTCTTATAAACATAGAATATGAATCTTTCTCTGAATCATAGTATCTACCACTTTCATTAGCTTACTGGACAATATTCCGATATTCCAAGAATCAATACGAATCTTATTATCTAGGACTAGCTTCTTTGCCCCCCCATTCGTCCATGCTGAAAATGTGGATACCATATCTACAATTTGTTCACTACATTCGAGCGACGATGTAATGGGACTAACTTCTTTACCTGCACCCGTCCATAATATGGGAACCCTCTCTACAATTGATTCACTATATTCGAGCAAAAATGTAGAGGTCCTTGCTTATTTTTCAATACATTCAGGCTTTGTAGTTCGTCGTTAAGAGGGGACGCCCCAACGCAATGATAATAATTTGTATAATCCATGGTATAAAAATCCGACAAAGTTTTTCGTTGGATGTCGAAAGCCTAACGCAACCCTCCTCCTTTATCCGGGCTTGAGACCGACCATGCAAGGGTGATCCCTTACATGGGCAGAGTTCGTATGTACATCTACTATCGAGACAAATCCCCAAGAAAAGGTTTCTACCCTTGATACAAAACTCGCTAAAACCAAAACCAAACCAAGAGTTTCCCAAGCTAAATGGGGTTGATAAATGGATTCTCTTAGCTGCCATTGTGCTCGATATCATATCATATTAGCATTTAACCCCAACAAAGAAGATATGTCGTTTCCTTGACATTTTTTAGGCTTTCCTCTTCTTCTTCACCATCTAATACAGCACTAATGATAATATTCAAGCAATAACAGGAAGCAACAAAGACTTGTTTCCTATAATACACTTGCTCTAAACAAACAAACAACAAACAACAACTAAGCCTTTTCCCATACTAGGGGTCGGCTACTATAATACACTTGCTCGATCATATAATACACAAACACCTCTATTCATGTGCAGTACCAGCATATGAAATTTTCATCCCTATATGAGTTTGAGACAACTTCCAAGTACAGCATGACGTGGTTGAAATGTGACTAAGAAATGACAATTTCAAGACTCTTCCTCACTGCCTTCACAGTTCTCCTTGACTAGCCAGGAACCGATTATTTTCAAAAGCACACAACTATTTTTCATGCAACAAGAAATTAAGCAACAACAACAACTAAGCCTTTTCCCATACTAGACGGGGTCGGCTACATGGATTCTTTGTTTCCACAGATCCCTATCGTGTGCCATGTTAGCAGTTAACTCCCAATAAGCTAGATCATTCTTTATTGTTTCTTTCCAACACTTTTGTGGTCGTCCTCTACCTCTTTTAATACTTTCCAAATTTAATTTTTCTAACCTTCTTACAGGTTCTTCTTTTGATCTTCTTTCTATATGTCCAAACCATCTTAAACGATGTTCTCTCATTTTATCCTCTATTGGTGCCACTCCTAATTTGTTTCTAATAACCTCATTATGTATACGGTCTTTGCAACAAGAAATTAAGCATATGAAAAAATTATGAAATATCACACAACTCACTTGTGCATCAGCACCCGAAGAAATAAGGACATTAAGGTTGTTGGAGAAAGCCAATCCCGTTATGCGCTTCTGGTGGCCCTTCAATTTGGTTTTAACCTAAACAAACCAAAAGAGCATCAAACACCTTATCTTACCATTGGATCTAAATATGCATGCTATCTGCTGATTGTCCGATAAATCCTACCTCGTCTACACGGACATTGTAGATATGAACAGTTGAATCTTCCATGCCAATAGCTACTATGTTATTGTCTACCGGGTGAAATGCTAAAAATGTGGATGATGGAGAGGGTGGCATGAAAGTTGTCATCACCTGTTGAAAGAAATTAAATATAAGTTGCAACCTACATTGTAATAGGTAATCTCCAAAAATAGATGTGGTTTTTTGCTTTTACCTTAAATGTCATCATGTTAAAAAGTGAAATTTTCCCTCCTGAAGCTGACATTACGTACGAGTCATTCTTAGAGAGTGCTATACATGGAACTACTTCTTCAGCATTTGAATCTGGGACATCATTTTTCATCAGAAGACCGCTGCTCGGCTGCCAATGTTGAGGAGCAATGCTGGCAGTGGCCTGTTTACAATCGTCACACTCAGATAAATTTTCTTAAAGAACAATGACAGAAAATCACCTAGAAATCCAGTGAAAAAACAAGAATGAAAATTTAACAGCAGCAGGTACCTTCCCACTTGGGTTTTGCTCAGATCGGCTCCACTTCCAGAGTTTCTGGACTCCATTTGATCCTAGTGCTAACAGGCCAACACCAGAGTTTGTGTAAAGAAGTCTTGATACCTAACAAAATCTTGTCTATCAGGTACCGCTTGATGAGCTACATGTCAAGTACTAGAGAAACAAAATAAGGTATAAGAGCAGAACCTTGCTAGGAGGATCGGTGTTGTCTGGCATAGTAACAACCCGACACTGTGCAGGGTCAACAACCTCGGTCAATTCCCAGGGTTTAGTTTTATCAGCAACATCATCCAAAACCCTAGGCTTCTCAGTGCTCCTTACTGCAGGCTCAATGCCATTCTGCATTTCAAACAAGTTAGAGACAAGAGTACACTTTACAATTCATCAAAAGAGCACAAGCATGATCCACTGTTCCACGAGCTGAAACAAGTACAACAATTGGTGAAAACAATTTCAAAACAGAAGGAAGCACCTAACTCTAGAGGAACATGATCCCTTAAGGAAAGGAGATATAAGAAAACATTGAAGACCAATGAGGAAAAATAGTACACTTGCACTTAGTATCAGGCATTACAGGCACCTGTTTTAGACATCATACTGCAATGATGCGGTAGATTAGCAGACTAAACTGACAGACTTGCATACCCAAGTTACCAGAAGGCAATTGAAAGTACTTCCGTAATCCAAAATTATGTTTGCTTTGGTGATGACTGATTATCATCACATGCACTAACTAATTAACCAAAACCATAGTGATGCCTTCTCCCACAATAATGAAGTCACTACATGGATTCTTAGTAGCCTCTGGGGCCTCTTCTGTTATATTATCATTTAACTCCTCAAATTCAAGAACTATCACTCCTTGCAACACTTTTGAGTTGGGTTCCTCTGTCTACGTTTACCGTTTAATTTTTCTCATTTCTCACCAGAGTCCAGACCTCCATATGGCCACCTCTTCAAATGTTCAAACACACCTTAAGTGTGGATATCTCTTATTTTATCTTATATCAGTGACACGTCAACTTTATCTCTACTAGCACAACAAATCTCTAATAGCACACCAACTTTATCTCTAATAGCTTTTATCAGTCTCCGTCCTTTCTCTTAATTTTGTGGCACTCGTCTTCATCATAAAGCATTATTGATTTTCCTGCTGCTTTACAAAATTTACCCTTTTGTGACACCAATTTAACATTAAGAGTGGGGGGAGAACACATGCATGACATAGGCAATGCAAGACGGGTTAATTTCGTCTAAATACAAATAACAAGCCAGTTACTAAAGGAAGGATTCAAGTTGTTTCTCCTAAAACTCACTGAAAGAAAATTTTATTATAATTCCACCATGAGTAACCAAACAATTTTCTTTTTATTAACTGAAAACCTTTATGAACACCAAACAATGAGCATAACCACATTAGATTAGATCATTATTGCTTGTCTCTTCAATATGAAATGGAGAAGAAAAAGAAAAAAGGACCATATAGTGTAGGAAGACATATAAGTTTTTGAATAGTGTAAACACCCCGAAAGTATGTTAGATGCTAGAATCGATGGCATTAATTTCGAGAAGAAAGCAATTGTTATCATCTATTTATTCAACAAATGTTAATAAGAACACGTGACAGTGACTGATCACAATTTATCCCTGCCTAGCCATGTAGCAGTCCAAATATATCACCTGACCACCTACTTGAAATATTGAGGATTACCTTAATTACTTATTTCAACTCCGCCCATAAGGGATCACCCTTGCATGGCCGGTCCCAAGCCCAGATAAAGGATGTGGGTTGTGTTAGGATTCCAACAGCCACTGTAAAACTTTGTCGGACTTATTTACCATGGATTCTACAAATTATGATAGGGTTCTGTGGAAACAAAGAATCCATGTAGCCGACCCCATCTAGTATGGGAAAAGGCTTAGTTGTAGTTGTAGTACCTTAATTATTTATTTCAATGACCACTAGCATCTAAAAGTTGAAACCATGTCAGGAATTCAAAGAACATAGTAACATAAGTTTCAGTATTAAAGTAACATTTGAACAACTCTTTTTCCATATTTCAAACACATACAAGCACAGCAAGAGGCCAAGAAGGAGAATTCCCATCAAGACGATCCACCCTGTTAACTGCTGGGCTAATGCTTGCAGCTACAGCTGTGACAACAGCAGGTACCTGCTGAGGAGACACCAGATAAGCAACATATTTTTCCTAAATTGCAGATATAAATAATGAAACGAGTATAACTATAACCTTCATCAAAGGAGAATCAACAGGTGTCCTATTTGCTTCTAAAGAGCGGCTTTCAATTGACTGCAAGTACCGGTTGCCATCTGCATTAGCAAGAATTTTAAATCCATTGTCTGCTGTAGTAACAGCTAGAAGACTTCCACCTTTGTTGAACCTCAACCGAGGCAAAGTCTGAACCAAGTAACCAATGTTAAAACATGATAGGAGGAAAGAAGGACATAATTAGAAAGATGAAATTCTTACAGAAAGTCCACCATCAGCATCTGATGTTGTAAGGATACTGACACTGTCCATATCCCAAAATTTTATTTGATGATCATCACCAACCACCAAAAAGCGATTTTGTGTAGTATCAAATTGCACAACACCAGCAGACTTCTTTCTGAATCCAGCATATGTCCTCTTAATGGCACCTTCACTCTCATTCCACTCAACCAGATATGAGTCCCCATCTTTACTTGTTCCGCAAGAGAACAATCTAAGTAGCAGCAATGAAGCAAGAAGAATTCATGAGAATTACATTCAACGTAATTGGATACGTAGACTGCAAAGAAACCTATCTGCAAGGCAACCTAAAGTACTTTGGAATTTGGGCTTCACTTACCTACTACCATCAGCACTGTACATCATTGTCGTACGCCAGTGCCCAGGAGCATCATAGTCTACTCTCGACCCCAAATTGTCATATAACCATGCCTTTATTTTCCCATCAAGGGCAGTCGAAAAGATAAACTGAACATCCACATAGAATAATTAATATCTCGAACTCATTTTGTTCAATTCATCTACTCTCCGTCCCTATTTTCTAACTCTAGCATGTGGACTCTTCTAAATGGTCTGCCACAAAGACTATGTCACATAGACACTTCTGTAAGGTGAGGTGTCGACCCAAACATGGGTATGACACTGACACCAACACCTTGCATGGGAAAAACGATAGCCAAATGTTTCAGAAACGGTCAACGTGTCGAGGCCCTTTTTAACCAAAATAGCACAAGGTCAACGTGTCTTAACCTTCAAAATTGTGAAAAACGTGAAGATACAGATGACAAAAAATGGTTACTGCTGAAAGCCGCTTCCCGTCCCCACCCTTGTTCCTCCCAGAGTCATCGCAAGCCCGACAATGCATTCGGAGAAGAGAAGAGGAGGGAAGGGAAGAGAGGGTGAATGGAAAGGGGAGGAAGAATTAAGAGAAGGAGGGCCCAGGGGGAGGCTTGGGACAGGGAGTAACGGGGGCATTCACTGAGAGAGAGATGGGGTGGCGTCGGTATTCGTACGCGACAGAGTGTCAAAGAGGGAGGCGGGTGTAGTGCGTTGATAAGGGACATGTCGAGAGAGAGAGAGAGACTCTGGTGCAATTAGGGTGGAGGAAGAATTAAGAGAAGGAGGGCCCATGGGGAGGCTTGGGACAGGGAGTGACGGGGGTATTCACTGAGAGAGAGATGGGGAGTGGCGTCGGTATTCGTATGCGACAGAGTGTCAAAGAGGGAGGCGGGTGTAGTGCGTTGATAAGGGACATGTCGAGAGAGAGAGAGAGACTCTGGTGCAATTAGGGTAAGTATAGTTTTATATAAATATAAATCATAAAATATATTAAAATTATATACTAAACATTTTTTGTATATAATTCTTATTATACGTAACTATATGTAAAGTATTTATCTAATCCTATAAAATATTTTGTGTCTAATTTCTGGTATTTATGTTTTAATAATTTATATTGAATCACATGGTATTTATGTTTGAATCACATAAAATATTTTATAGAACTTTTATATAATATACGTTATATATATAACCCCCAATGTCGCCCCAGCCAAAACATTTTGGATTTACCGTGTCCCGCACCTGCACTAGTGTCCATGTGACATAGCACAAAGAGCATTCATGAATTGTGTGCATGAAAAACCAATCTTCAACAAGAATCTTCATTATCTGAGATATAATCTGCAACCATTGTATCATTTTCTCACCATTTTTTCCAAAATGATTGAAGGACACATGCTTTGCAGTATTACTATGAGAAATCCATCAAGTAATCGGATCTTCTTGAGAAAAGGAATATAAAAACACTAAAGGCTGTATTTAGCAATAGAAATCTTGAGCTTCCTGAACAATAGGGGTATTTAAGAAATTCACCAAGAAATTATGCAGCAAAGACCTGAAATCAGGTACTACAAAGAACAGAAAACTACAGACAAATGCTAGAAACTTACAGTTAGGGAATATGTGATATTTAATACATATTAAAGGCACAAATTCAACAAGATTTTCCTTAATATAAACTAACTTTTCACACAACGTGCAAATGCTAGAAACTTACAGCTAGACAAGTTACCTGAATATTTTCTTTATGGTGCGGACAGACAGAATATACAGGTGCCTCATGTCCTTCAAAAGTATACAGTTTTCTTCCATTTAGATCCCAAACCTGCATGCACAGAGCATTGGCACTTAGAGAGAGCACAGCACCTGACGTTTTTGTCCAACCAAGATATTTTATGTTGCATCTCACACCTTTATCAATTTATCATCTCCACAAGTTACAAAGCAAAGTTGCTTGTTCGGATGAGAAAATGCTAAATCATTCACTCCACCATTATGGGCATCAACCTGAAAAAGAAGTAACTTTAAGAATCACTTCCTAATTTCATATAAATGGCAGAGCAAATTACCCTACAAAGTACAAACCTCTAAATGATGCCGCAAATCAGCATCACCCTGATAGGCATATAAATGAACCAAGTGCTTTGTAAAGGCGATCCCTGCAACCATGAAAATGAATTTTTAGTAGAACAGATAATGGATCAAAAACAACCACATGAAAGAAGGGAACGCACCCAGCAAACTGCCGTCAGGACTCCATGCTACTTTATTGATGGATGTAGAGAAATCTTTAGTCATTGCAGCCTGTGGACACAAGCAGACATAATAGCATTTTACACACTAGACGCCACTGAGTCAAACCCATGTAATCAACGGAAAACAATAACATGTACTGAGATTCATGAATATAACAAAGACGATGAGAAGAAACATTAAATTTTAGAACAGCCTAAAAGGTTTCCATATACTCCACTCCTCCACATGTTTGTTTCATCTAGAACCGAAAATCTACAAAGTTCCTTTGAAATAAGTATCAGGCGAACAAACAATTCACCTTCCCCATACTGGTTCAGATATTTAAGAGAGAGAGAGAGAGCACCTTTTGGTCATTCTGTACTCATCTCAAGAAATAAAGAACAGGCTTCTGCTCACAAACTTATAAAGCTTGCAATTGTAAATTATAATAAAATTATGCCTTTTTTCCTTTTCATTTTAATTGTAATTAACTGTTAGAATATGTACAGCGGCTAGTTAGCAAGCCATTTGACTGTTTGGGCCAATCTTGGCCCTGTTGTATGCTTGTTACTGCCTATAAATATTATGGCATCCCCCTTGTACTATCTCAAGCTTGATACATAAATGAAATAGATATATTTTCATGTGCTATGAGTTCACCCTCCGAGAGTGATTGCATCTTGGTGAAAGCTAAATATTTGAGCTTTATAAATGTTCTTGGAGGTTCAAGTGAAGAATACACTTGAGGACTTCGTATTGTTCTTAGAAAATTCATTACACTAAAATATTTCAACTGTACTATTTTAGTTCAACCTATTACTTCTAACAAGCATAACTACATAATAACATGGTATTAATGGATTACCATAAGACTTATGGTAAAAGTTAAATAGCAGAATGCAGTACTTCCATTTGTGAGGGATATAATAGCATGATGAACGTGTCAACCACCGACAAGTAATAGTGTCTGCACGCGGGCATGCTGAGGCATTCATGACTGTTGTGTAGTATATATGAAAACAAAAACTTGATCTTCCTAGTTGTGACCAACAAGGAAGGTTTTTTCCACTATTAAGCATTTCCAAAAAGCGAAATCACTTATTTCCAGATGTATTATAAGAACCTGGAATGGTAACGAGCATGCAGCCATATCTCTTATCTTGAACGGTTTGCTTAACAGCCTTTCCCTAGAACCAACTTCCCATAAGGTCACTTCACCGTTACTAGAACCAACTGTCGAAAGACCAACCAAATGAAACATTAAAATTATCAAACACCACAGCACAAAATATTAAACAATGCTATGTTCATTTACCAAGAAGCAACGTTTGATGTGTAGGGTGGAAATCCATGCTTGTGACTGCAGAGCCTTGGTTAAAAGTACGAGCAACTGTTCTGGGGAGATCCTCCAGTGACCAAGTCGATTGTGAAACTGGACTTGGATATGTTACCTGCACAAAACAGAAGAAAACACAAGAATGTCATAAAGCATTAGATTGATGAACCGATATGAGAAAGAAAAGTGTAGGTCAATACAATGTGAGACCAACCTCATCCACAGTTTGAGATGTGGAGCGGAGACGCTTCATAAGTTGTTCAGAGTCAGTACTTTGGTACTCCATACTTAAAGCATTTGGGGGAGTTCGAGGACGTTTCAAAAGAGAGACTGTCAAAACCAAAAGAAGGATGTCATAACCTTTCATTCGAAGAATATAAAGAGTTGCTTCCCTTAGACGTCAATGAGTATTAAGATCACATCATCGACAACTTTTCTTGGATGCATGTACTCAAAAGATGCACTTTTCTCCCTATATAGGAAAGAAGAGAAGAAAATACAGTTGTGCAAAAAGCTGCAACTGCATTTGTGCTGCAAAAGGAGAGTCTTCCGTAAAGAAAAAGCTTTTCTCTTATCCTGTCTAATCAGTAAGTTGGCCATAGTGTAAGAACGTATCACTAAAAGGAGATCCCAATAAGAACAACCCCAGACCGCTTTCAGCAGGAATGTGATATCAACCTTGGTTTGGTGGAACTGGAATTGCACTCGGAGCAACTACAGCTGACTGGACAGTAGAAGAAGCGCTAGCATTTGCCATCCAACCAGTTAAAGTATTTGCATTGGCTGCTGGCGCTGTTGGAGGGAAAGGCTGCAGGCATCAAAGATTATGGAAAAAAATATAGTCAAAATCATAGGCACAGATGCTGTATTTTGTTTTATTTATCACATAATATCATGAAAAATACTCATGCTACAATTTCTTACTTAAATCCAGTACTTTGCATTAAAAAAATATTTCCTGAACCTTGTTCAGTTCCAGAATATGATATATGGGAAAACACCATACACAGTAAGCTCGAAAACCATACCCCATGAGCACTGAGTGCTGTATAGGCAGGAGCCTTCAGCCCAGCTGCAATTGGAACAGTGACAGGTGTTGGGATTCGGGCTCCATTTGGAGGCTGACATGAATGATCAGTGAACAACGTCTTGATATCTGGGTTTGGTCTGGGATTCTTACAGAGTTGATGCTGCCAGTTCAAACTGTAGGGGGAAAATAACATAAGTACACCAACTGAAAAGAAAAAAGATGATCAAAGTCAGATATCATAGTAACAAACAAAAGGTGATCCATACATCAGCAATAAGATAAAATTAGCTCACATAATCCCATGTAAGCTATCACCCTTGCATGACCGGTCTCAAGCCCAAATAAAGAAAGAGGGTTACGTTAGGCTTTAGACAATCAACATAAAACTTTATTGGATTTATCTACAGAATCCAAATTATGTGTTTCCACATCATGATAGTTATGCTACATTGTCACTCGAATATAGTGAACAAATTGTAGAGAGCATAGACGGATGCGAGAGGTAAGGAAGTTAGTGCTAGATAATAAGATTTGTATTGGTACTTGAAATATCGGAACATTGACCGGCAAACTAATAGAGGTGGTAGATACTATGATTAAGAGAAAGATTAATATTCTATGTTTAAAAGAAACAAAGTACATTGGAGAAAAGCAAAGAAGATTGAGAATATAAGTTTTAAAAATAGGTACTTAAGAAAAGAAAAGACTTGAAATGGAGTTGGTACTATTATAAATAAAGATTTAAAGAATAGTGTAGTAGATATACAATGATACGGGAACTGAATTATGATTGTGAAATTAGTGCTAGGGATAAAGGCTTTGAATATAGTTTGTGCATATGCACCGTAAATAGGACTAGAAGATAGTATAAAGAAAGTATTTTGAGAGGAGTTAGATAAGTTAATTCAACAAATTTCACAAAGAGAGATGATTTGTTTGGAAGGAGACTTAAATGGACATGTCGGTAAAGAGGCATTAGGATATAAAGGTATTCATGAAAAGTATGGTTTTGGGGATTTAAATGAGGAAGGTAGGGAGATTTTAAATTTTGTTATGGCATATGATCTCTTTATAGCCAACACAATCTTCAAAAAACGATACGAATATTTAATTATTTATAAGAGTGGTTTGTTACAAACACAAATTGATTATTTTGTTTGTAGAAAAAAAATAGATTGTGTTGTAAAGATTGTAAGGTAATTCTTGGAGAAAGCTTAATTATCTAATATCGACTTTTAATTAAGGATTTTGTGGTAAAATGTGCATAGAGAAAAAAAGGGTACATAAAGACTAAATTGTGGAACTTCAAAAGTGAGAGAAGATACATTTGAACAAAAAATTCACCTTTTGATATGTGGAACAATATGGCTATGCATATTAGAAAAGTGACAAAAAATATATTAGGTGAATCTAAGGGAGGTGTACTGACACAAAAGAAAGCTTGGTGGTGGAGTGAAGTAGTGTAAGATAAAATTAAGCACAATACAAATTGCATTATGCTAAGAAGACCAATAAAACTTATGAGGCTTATAAGAAAGTAAAGAAAAAGGCGAAAAAGTTCATTAGTGAAGCAAAAATATTTGAGAGGATTTATGTAAAAGCTTAACTCAAAAGAAGGTAAAAGAGATATTTTTAGGATAATTAAGATTAGGCATCAAAAACTAAGGATTTTACTTTTGTTAGATGTATCAAAGATGAGGATGATAAGATTCTAGTGGGAAATGATGATATAAAAAATAGATGAAAAAATTATTTCTATAAGCCTTTTAACGAAAATACATATGTTAGTATTAGTTTAAGAGAGTTAAACAAATTAGAAAAGTATATAAACTGTAATTTATACCGACATATTAAAAATAGTGAAGTCAAAGAGGCTCTTAAACATATGAAAGTTGGTAAATCTATTAGACCAGACAATATTCCTATAGAAGTATAAAATATTCTAAGAGAGACTTTGAAATTAATATTGGGTTACATCAAGGATTTGCTTTAAGTCCATATTTATTTATATTATTCCTTGATGAGTTAACAAAATATATTTAAGATGAAGTACCTTGACGTATGTTATTTACAAATGGCATTGGATTAGTGGATGAGTCTATGAAAAAAGTTAATAGGAAATTAGAACAATATAGAGAAATATTAGAAAGTAAAGGCTTCTGACTTAGTAGAACGAAGACAAAATATATGGAATGCAAGTTTGATCCTTTGATTACTTCAGAGGCTATAAAAATTAAGATTAACATATTGCATCCCTCACAAGGAAAGTTTTAAATACCTAGGATTAATTTTTCAGAGTGATGGAAAAAATGATGGAGATATTACACATAAAATTAATGCTGGTATTCTATGTTATTTTTATGGTTTTGAATGTTGGGCACTTAATCATTAACATGTACAAAATATGTTTGTGGCATAAATGAAGATATTGAAATGGATGAGTGGTCATACAAGAAAAGACCGTATACATAACGAGGTTATTATAAACTAATTGGGAGTAGTACCAATAGAAGATAAAATGAGGGGAAATTGTTTAAGATGGTTTGGAACGTAGAAAAATGACCAAAAGAAACTCTAGTAAGAAGGTATGAAAAACTAGATTGTGAAATGTTAAAAGAGGAAGAGAAATACCACAAAAGTGTTAGAAAGAAACAATAAAAAATGATCTAGTTCATGTTGAGTTAACTGCCAGCATGACATGATAGGGCTCGATGGAAACGAAGAATACATATAGCCGACCCCATCTAGTATGGGAAAAGGCTTGGTTGTTGTTTGTTAGCTCCCATAATCTACTAAAAAAAAGAACTATCCAAGAAAATAATTAGAAGTTAAATAGCTTTCTTGAGAAGCCATTAAGGATAACTTAGATTATGTACAGACATCCATAATACATACCTCTGATTGATTAGAGTTCTCAACCTTGAAGCTTTTAAAGTGGGAAAGGCTAGCTTCTCTCGAAACAATGGGTTTGCCTCTATGAGCTTTTTAAGTTCTACTAGCATAATGCTTCTAGCCGACTTTGTATCTCCATACTTTGACAATTGTTCATTTTCCCTGCATGTAGAACATGGAAAACCAGTTCAAGTAGGTACAGTTTATGAACAGAGCTACAGGCTTCCACACAGATTCTAGTAATGATTTCTTGAAAAGAAGAAACAGAATTCACATGATCATATCTATGCCCACAAAAACATTCAAGGGATCCAAAATAGACCTCCACATTATATTTGATACACCAAAAAAGGCCATGAATAGTCAAATGGAGTGGAATGAAATGTTCAAAAATAATCAAATCAACTCTCTTCACATCAACATAGCGTAGAGGCAATTCAGAGGTTAGACTATCTAGAGACATTGATAATATTAAGGTTAGAATAAGTTATCATACTTGAGTCTAGAAACGATAAGGTCATTTTGTCAAAAAACTGAATTCACCTCAAAACCACGGATGAATTACCATTTCTGAAATCGTGGTTTGCACTTTTTCACAAAGCAGACCAACTTGCCCATTGTCTGCAAAGTATAAGCAAAATAAACAGATACTTCAAACCAATTTGTGAAGATTATTTGCAAAACTTTCGCAGATTGACAACATGCAAAACTTTCCCATCATGTCAACAGGTTTTAGCACATAGGTCCGCTTATAGATCAACTTCTCCTAAATTATGAGATGAATTGACACATGTACTACCTCAAATACATCTCAGCAGAAAAGAAAAATAAATCGAAGTCCAGATAGGAGAACTACATGGAAAGATGAGAATGTTATCTTTTACACATACACACACAATTATTTATTTATCTATATCAGGCACTGTTGTGATAACTTCTAATCTGAGGTTGATATCTGGACAATTTTGGCAAGTTGCGGTTGTCCCTGTGATACACCAACTTTCTCAATTAGGATTTCAAGCACAAGACCACCCTATCTCGGTGAAAGGACTTAAAGAAGAATTTCCAGGAAATATCGTTTTGAGATTCACCACTTGTCAGTGACCAGACCCTGAAACTTGCGATTACTGTAATCTACTAAACAGGTATGATGACCCATCACGCCTGTGACCAAACCGAAGTGGCTGTTTGTTTATTGGAGCCACGCTTTACCAAAATTGCAAGCATTTATTACATTTCCAAAATAGTTCAGCATCTACAACCGTATACCATATTGACTGCATTCTGTACATGTGCTTCTAATCCCATCTTATGTGGAATCCGACAAGAGTATCCTGAAGAGCTATTCCAACATTAGCAGAAAAGTGCATGATTCTTCCAGCACGTTGAAAACTTGTAGCATGTTTTCCTGCATCTTTAACCTTAATCAAGCTTCTTTCAAGGTGGGTCCAACTAGAGGGAAGAACAGAGGATGAGGACTTCCTAGAATATCACCCATCCTAGTATAATTTTAGCCCAAGATGATTAATAATGTGAATTTCTCACGGGATCCAGTACATTAGTACTGCAAATATCGCACACCCTTATGAACATCCAACAAAATCACATGCTGATTGTTGGCTGCCGATTGCAACCCTCCTCCATACCTAGGTTGATAGGCGGACACCTCCTTCAAAACATGAGAAAGTCCAAATGAAAAAGTATACAAGCAATCCTAGTTTTCTTAAAAGGTATATATACTGCCTCACCTAAATTCGCCCAAGTTAACTTCACCTTACCACAGAATGTTTTCTAGTTCCGCATTGGGACTGACTATGTGAGGGTAAACCCTCAAAATGATGCACATCATGTATTCCTGTGTACATACAGAATTTCTTGTTTACCATCATCTTCCCCATGGTCGTCATGTGTAATTAGCTCATATCACCAAATTTAAGGCCACATACATTGATCGCAATCATATGCGCCAGCAAACCAAGACAGGAACTTTTGGGTTTCTGATAAATCTTGGGGAAAATAATTGGTAGTTGAAGAATGTGAAATAACATTAAACAAATGTAATACAGGAAATATTGTCTGTGACAACTCATATAGTCCTGCAAGTCTTTCTAATTTCTAAATTTTTGAAAATAAATTAACAAATAATAAACAGAAAAATCAAAATATTGTATGATAATGTTGCATGATAAGGTATAACACGCACTGATAAATGGTGCAAATGACAGAGGCACCTGGATCATATTAGTCTAGATACCCATATACAATTTTATTGCATTGTGTCATACAACAGGATAATGCCTAAATTGATTATCAGAACACATACATAAATGAAAACAACGATGTGTTTAAATGTTCTTGTATGTGACTGAGTGTTTTACTTCACAGTCACTGTTGAAGTCCCTCGACAATTTTCAGCCTGAGCTCTAGTAAATTCCCTATTGAAGTCTTTCAAAAAGTAGTCACCCGAAGGACCTATACTCTAAAAAATGAACAGCATCCCGACCTTGTGAAAGTGCACACACTTCAATACATCCACATCAAACTTCTAATCTAAATTCAATTTAAACTGTTCATCAAGATCATAAACTACATAGAAACTGCCAAGGATGGTAGCCTAGAAAATGAAAATAGTGGTACCACTTGGCTCTTTCCAGTCTATCTTCATTTGATGACACCTCCCCCAAACCTCGAGATGAGAACAATGATACCGACTTGTATAACCTGACATTCGCAACTTATCCAAGTCTAGACATGGATGCCTAGATGAAAGCCACAGGCACACAAATGAATAACTCATCGAGCACCCTTAGTGACATGGACACTTCAAAGGACACTAGACATGTCACTTTTATACTTTTGATAAATCCTTGGGAGATTAATAAGGTATTTAGAGTTAGCAGTAAACGATGGGAGATCTTTCCTGAATCCTGCCCACAAGTTAATTCTAGGAATATCAAAATCAAGCTAGACGATCCTAACAAGATATATAGACAAAGTGAAATTGCTTATATAATCACTGACCAAAAAGTGGAATGGTGAGAGTGAGACATTGTCTAGTATGGGAAAAGGCTTAGTTGTTGTTGTTGGTGGTGGTGGTGAGAGTGAGACATTGATTGACATTGCAGACGTAAATAGCAGAAGAGGCTAACTACACTAAAAGCCTATACTTGGTATTTATAGAGATTCACAATGATAAAATTCATAGAGTGGATCTCTATGCTTTGTAATTTATATGATGAACCACAGGCTGAATGGATATACAGAAACCCATGAACAACAATAAAGCTTGATGAACTAAATGAATGGCAATAGTTAGTTATTTAGGCTTTATCCTTCACAATAATCATCTATGATGTAGACACGGACTTTACTGATGGACAACAGCAGGGAAGACAAGGGCACCTGAAGTTCTCCAACGTCAGAAGTTGGGTGATCTCCTTGTACAGGTCTTCATTGAAAGTAGAAAACACTTTCAAATCCTTCACCAAAATCTCCACTGCTTTTGCCCGGTCCTGCCTGCACACGGGTTCAAAAGAGAAGTGGAATTAGTGAAAAAGAAAATATTTGAACAAACGGTCAGAAACAACAGCAACCCTTATTGAATTCAATGAATCAGAAACACCGCCAAAATTTTGTACCTATCCAATGCTTCCAGATATTTCTGTTTTCTGATCTCGAAGAATATCTTCATTGAGTATCGGTTGTCGTCAACCTTCGTGAATCCCGAAAGGTACCGCTCGACCTCATCCCACTCACCTGCCTGCGCTTTGTCCTCAAAGTACTTCATGTTGAAGAAGAAACCGGATTCCTGTTCAAGCCTGAGCATCACACAATCAGCCCACCTCTCTTCAGAAATGCCTCCAATTTCATAAAGCCGGAAAGCGGTAAATAATCAAAAACTCATCCCTTTAAGCGAAAATTACAACTCACCTGTGAACGGAATCCTTGAATTTCTCCTCATCGAGAAATTGCAGTATGAGGAACACCAATTCTCTGCTTAACGACGTCATCTCCAGAAATTTCCAATTTGGCAAAAGCTTTAAATCAGAAACCGGAGAGGAACAAGTTCTCAGCCACCGACCGTCATTCCCTGTTCAATCAACAAACAGAAAATAAATACAGATCAATTCTGAAACGGTAGAGAAAAATAATTAATGAGGAAACACGACGAAGCAAGCAAATCTAACCAAGTTCGGAGACTAACTTCAATAATCAAACGAGAAGCCCTAAATTACCACTCTTAGAACGGCTCCACCCCGCCGAAAACCGGCGAAAACATAGACCCTCTGATAGACCTAAACAACTCCATCAAACAACTCGGAGTGTTAGGGTTTTCGAAACTTCCTGCATCACGGAAAAAAAATTCGACATCCCGTTCCCAATAAAACAGAGCACTAGGTAAACCAGAAACTTAAATCTCAAAAGAAGGTCAAACAAGACGAAATTCCCCAGGTTGATCGACGAGAGAAACCACCCAAAAAAACGCGGGAAAGACAAAAAAAAAAAAGACAAGCCCAACAAGCATTTCAGGAGAAGCAACAAAACAAAGAACCAAGAGGCGCTACTAACAAGGAACCGAAACAATCACACCAAACAAGAAAACGAGAAACTCAATTCTCGTAGAGAGCAAGGGCGAACGCCTCCCTCCCACCTCATCAATGGCGGTCGTCGAGGAGAGAGAGAGAGATTACCTTCTCTCGCGTTCTTCGATGCAATTGCTGCGCCCACCGACTTATAAATTGATAAGCGGCGCTACTTATCGTATAGGCCAGCTTAATTATCAGTGAAAAGCAGCGTTGGCGGATTCGAAGGCGGAAACTCAAATCCGTTGAATATTCTGGGACAGGTCCACCACTGCCCTCTCATGGGGGCTTCATTCTGTCGGGTGCTGACATGGCGACTCTTAACCCGCATCCACTAACCATGGTTAAGTTATCTGCGGTGTGGGGCCCGCGTGGAAAGTGTGGTCAACACGTGACCCTAACGCTTCCCCTGAACGCAGTTTCCTATTTTACCCTGTTGTTTTTCTGGTAGGTCAAACGTGCTCTTTGGGACTTGGAATGGCCGTAAACGGGTCTCATATGGATTTGATGATAGTGGATCCATATCCAATTATGGTTCCACATACCCGTTTTATATGTACCACAAATTCCCCTGCATTGCATGTTCCCAATTGGATATGGATCCACTATGTTGATGGGTGTCTACGAGTCATGTTCGGTGCAAACTTAGTCTATGCACAATGCATGGAGATCACGGTTGGGTAAGGATTTGATATGTATCGACACCGTGTTTTGTAATTCAAATAATGTACGGGTATGGTTTATTAAGAGTATACCAAGCCTTGATTCAACTAGAATTTCAATGTAGAAACATGATTAGGTTGTGACCCAAGTTCATACCCGTAAGAAGGTATGAAAAATATATTTTGAAAGTATTAAAAGAGGAAGAGAACGACCCAAAAAGTGTTGGGAAGAAAAATAAAGAATTATTCTAACTTATTAATATGGCACATGATAGGGCTTTGTGGAAACAAAGAATCCATGTAGTCTACTCTGTCTAGTATGAGAAAAGGCTTAGTTGTTGTTGTTGTTGTTTGGATTTTCCTTTGGGATCAGGTATTGTTTTAGAGATCCTAAGACATAGAGTGTGGACTCTGGCAATAGAATCCAAATGTAGGATCTGGGTCTAAACAAGGTGAGATCAATCAACAGGTCCATATACATTATTATTCGAGTCTGGATCTAATCTGAAAACGCAATTTCTGTTTTTCTCATGGAAGAATTCGGATTTAACTCCAGATGGATTTCTCCCTGGATCGAAACCACAAACAAGCTTTCAATGCAAATTTCTGTAACATGGTGTAAAGGAGGTTCCGTTTTGGCATTTCTTCATAAATCGAGGATCCAAGAGGCAAGGAACGAATCATTAGATACTCTTACATCTGGCGTGCGCCCAACAACTGCAACGGTAACGTACGGTTGATTCACGTCCTACGATTCATTCTGAATGACTCTATCCATGAAAATGTCATTGATCATGCTCATGTTTTATGAATTTCCAAACTTGGCCTTGTATTGAAGCGTTCCAAAAATCTGATGTCAGCAATATCGGCACGATTCATAGGACCCGATACAACCCGATTCGAATGGGCCAGGTATTACCCGCTTTTACCGGGTTCGGATACGGGAATTGCGTTGGACGGTATGGAGTGGGTATATGATAACATGAATACGGCACATACTTGGTCTCGTACATACATATGGACATGACCGGTTCAAATCAAAACCGAATCGGTCAGAATCAGATTTGAAACTGTAACCAAAACTGGGAGCCTATGATTCGGGTACGGTTCCATGTTTTCAAAAACTGAACTGAAACCATAATCCGAACCGCCTTGACCGGGGCCCAATCCATTTGGGCATCAAGGCCCTTCCGGTTCCACTCCTCCACTCCCTTTTCGGTTCTCGCCCGTTGTCAGCCTCCCCGTGATGGAGGCTATTGTTCAGCCTCGTGATAATAGAGCTTTTGCCATCAATAAACTGACACCTATTATTATTACTATATATATTATATATTCCTTAAGATTTCAAGTTTAGAATTTTATACATAATGGTTTCGAACCATTTTGGATTCAAATTGGAATCACCTTGGAGCCGATGGTTCTCAGAACCAGAATCCGGTTCAAGGTTTCGAGGAAATCAAAACTGCATATATATATATGTATATTGTTTTGCTTAGAAGATTGAGGTTTCATAACGATATTGAATTTCTTGTTTTTTAACTACCTAATCATAACATTTTTTTTCCGGTATTGTTAAAGGTAGGAATATTTTGATTTTAACTGATATACGTTTAATTTGTAACGATGTTATTAGGGACAGAAATGGAGTATAGGGAACTATGTTGCCCACTGAGAGAAAAAGGCCAAGACCCAAACCCATACCCGCCATGTATGGGGTTAGGTCGCACCGGGCACATGGACGAGGTTCGGATATGAGGCAGGTATAGGTATACCGGTCTTCGACCCGCCCCATTGCACAACTAGCAGGGACACTCGACGAGCACTTCCGAGTATTTTATTAGTTAAACATAAATAATTTAATATTTTTACTGATAGAATGCCTATCGAAACTGTATCCCTCGATCAAACTAGTATTGCTGATGGGAGGACTTTTTCCAGTTTTTGGATCTATGGAACCCGACCCGACTTTTTTTCCTCAAAGGTTGCTTTGGGTTGCTCAGGACCAGACCAGTGTGTATTTGGGTGGGGTTCAAGATCACCATGAGTATGAAGTTCTTTTCAGTTGAATTGTCTTCATGACTTGCGTGGTTGGGCAAGTCATAATCAAAGCCAACAAGATCGAAAGGCATGTTGCCCACAAGAGAATGTCCCTAAGCAATCATCCTCATAATGGATCGTCATTAACTACTGCGTATTTATTTGGACGCAATAATGCACCGGCGATATTCTGAATATTAGAAGCTCACCTAATCTCGTTCACGGTTTATTCGCCAACTTATCCGAGCAGTACCACTGTAGTTGCATTGCATGAAAAATGATACGTTTGGTATGTAGTTGAATCAAATATCCAGTTTGACTCTCTCTCTCTCTCTCTCTCTCTCTCTCTCTCTCTCTCTCTCTCTCTCTCTCTCTCTCTATATATATATATATATATATATATATATATATATATATATATATGTGTGTGTGTGTGTGTGTGTGTGTGTGTGTAAATGATTGGATCTTGTCCACACTCATACCTACTCACTCGTGTTCATTTATTATTTTTGGGTAGCATGAGTGTAATAAAAATATCCTTTGAACTTTTAAAAATTTTAAAATTATACTCATGCTACTTAAAAGTAATGAGAAGATAGAATCTAGTTTCTCTCTCTCTCTCTCTCTCTATATATATATATATATATATATATATATATTATTATTTAATTTATATAAACAAAACATGTTCACATTATTTACCTCTCTATGTGTATGCATTGTCAAAGTTGTGTTACAATAAGACTCTCTACTAACATCATACTATCCTTGTAAGAATACTAGAAATCTTATACTACTAAATTTAAGTGCATATATAATCCACAACATAAAAAAAATATAAGTTTCACTATAATAAATTTTGTAAAGTGATAGGCTCCAATGCATTTAAGTGCACGATTTTTTTTCGACTATTACAATATGCATTGAGTATACAACAACAACTAGGCCTTTTCCCATACTAGACGGGGCCCTACAATATGCATTGAGTATAAGTGACCATTTTATTATATATATTATATTCGTACCATTTGAAACTTATATTGAATCAAGGTCTGTGGAGATGCTTTTCAGCCACTCTTGTCTTCCATGTTGAATCGTGGACCTTCCTTTTTGTTAGACAAATGGCAGGAACCTGAGCGTCCTGGGTTTGGATGACTTAGGCTTAGGTTCGAACTCCTGATTCACGCACAATATGCAGTAGAGGTGCAAGCGCAATGTGTCGATGACTATATTCCACAAAAACAGGTCAGGTCAAGTATTATCGATTATTTTGATTTTCAAGCCAATATTTTCGCCAAACTTATAAGGGCTACATAACGGAACTCTACAACTGAATGTTTTGAACAATTAATTGCTTTCTGCCTACCAACTTAGTTCACTTTAATATATACAGCAACAACAACTAAACCTTTTCCCATGGTAGACGGGGTTGGCTACATGGATTCTTTGTTTCCATAGAGCCCTATCATGTGTCATGTTAGCAGTTAACTCACAATAAGTTATATCATTCTTTATTGTTTCTTTCCAACACTTTTGTGGTTGTCCTCTAGATTTTTGTACATTTTTATAGGTTCTTCTTTTGATCTTCTTTCTATATGTTCAAACCATCTTAAACGATATTCTCTCATTTTATCTTCTATCGTGTCACTCCTAATTTGTTTCTAATAACATCATTTTGTATACGGTCTTTCCTTGTATGGCAACTCATCCCTCTCAACATCTTTATTTCTGTCACCCAGTGGCAGATCTACATTGAGCTGAGGTGGGGTGCTCATCCCACCCAAAAATTCGAAAGTCTGTAAACCATAGTGGGATCCATGAGCTATAATGCAAAGCTTGCCCCAACCTAAAAACTATTCTAAAGGCTAATGGCTCCACCGCAAAAGAATTTCTAGATCCACCACTGCATGCACCTAACTAACTAATGCATGGCAAGCCAGCCCAAGAGATGGTGTGCCTGTCCAAATACTTAAGCTTAACGAGGCTCGTCGAGTTCAGTTCATGAGATTACAAACCTAACACGGGTCAGCTTCACGAACCAAACTACGCCGAACAACGAGGGGTCGGTCATTTACCAGCCCTGGCTATCAATGGCATGGGTCTGGGTTTAGATATCTGATCAAACCAAACTCCTTTCTTCAAACTTAGTGTCCAAATCGTGATTCCACTAACAACTGGATTTGGATATAAAGTTTAATATTTTCATACTTCCATCTCCAATTAGGGTTGGAAATTTCAGTCCAAATCGCCTCACTCTCTCCCTCTCTCCCTCTTTCTTCCTCCCATCGATGGTCCAAATATTTCAGGAATGAAACCCAGTCTAACAAATAAATAAACGTATACCTAGATTGCATGACTATTAATTTCATAAGTTAGTTCTGAATTCATTTTTCAGTGCAAAGGCATCAATAAATATAAAACTTTGGCATTGCATTAATTTGTGTCTCGATGTGGTTGGTGGCTTTGAAGGATTAATTGCAATATTTTTTCTGAGTTCTTTTCCGGTTATACCTAGATTGCATGACTATTAGTTTCATAAGTTAGTTCTTGTTAGCTGCGCATGGTTTGCTGCTTGTAGACATCAGAGATCAGCACTCTTGCATGATGGATTCTTAGTAAAGTTAAAACATCTAATCTGAAGCTGAAGCTGAGTTGTTGAAAATGTCAACTTGCATCTTCTTTTAACTGAATTAAGGTTCAAAATGTTTTCAGGTTATGAGAAATCATTTGGCAATCACTGTAGGTGGTTCTAATGGTCACTTTGAGCTCAATGTGTACAAGCCATTGATTGCTAGTGCACTTCTTCGGGTATGAACTAGACGGTTTGCTGGGAAATACTTTTGGCATCTGGAGCACATCCATTTCTTTAACTTGCCGTCATGTGGAACTACTGTGCTTTATCCCCACAAATAAACGGAATCTCTACTTGCAGTCGTTGCAGCTACTTGGTGATGCAGCAGTCTCTTTTGAAAAGAACTGTGTAAGAGTCATTCAGGCTAACAAGCAAAGGATCTCTAAGCTTTTACTTGAGGTATACAATTGATTAGTTAAGTACACAGTTTTTGTTTTATTTGCACAAAAGTCCTTTTAATTCAGAATGGAATGAACGTTCTTCCCACAACTGATTGGCTTGGTCTTAACGCAGTCTTTGATGCTTGTTACAGCTCTGAATCCTGTAAGTTTCTTCCCAACCTGCTTCCTTTTATATGTTTTGTTTCCATGCAATCCCAGTCCTCGGTTGCGAAGAAGGCTCAGAAGGAGGGTACCACCCTTAAGGTATACTCTCTTGAAACAAAGACTTTTGCTAACCTGTTTTAGCTCGTTGTAATTTCCTTCAACTAAATGCTGCTCTTGACCTCATCCGAGCTGGTTATTTTGTCCGCAGGAAGCGGCACTGGCGCTGAACGTCTTGACCTCCGAAGAGTTCGATGAATCGGTTGTACCGGAGAAGATGATTGGTTCGTCTGATTAGTCTATGACTCATGCGTGGTATTTTTAACTTTCAGGTAATTGTTCTGAGTCGTTGCTCTGGAGTTTCCCATTTTTGCTCTTCAAGAGTCCTGCGTAGTGTATAGCAGCAAATAGTGATAGCAATAAAAGCCTTAAATGTAATCCTTACGCCTCCTATTATTAAGTTTGTCATTTCTGGGGCAGTGGATATTGTAATTTTACATAAATGAGGTTCTTGTGTCGTTGGGCTAAAGGTTTTCTCTCTGCCAATAGATCATGGAAATGTAAGCATGAATGTTAATGCACGTAATACCACAAGAAGCAAATTTTCGATGAGGGCTGTCTAATCGGTCAAACAAGCCGATCTGGTGTTGTTCATGAGTAGTTCTTTAGCTAAAACAATGTTTGTCATTTAGCTTGTTTGCTTGTTTGAGCTGAACCAAGCTAGACAACGTATGACCCGTAGCTTGGATGAGCAGAGTATGAACTTGCCGGTTCTGAGTCAGCTTAGTTTTTAAAACATATGATTTCTCTAGGAAATGAAGGTAAGTTCAAAGTATAAGATTTTGGCAAGATAAATTGAAACTCCTGATGGTCAGGTATCCTTCTATAAAAGCATAAACGATGCACTCAGAGCGTTTGCTCATGACAGAGAACTTGTCTCACAAGATCAAGGTCATGAGTTCGATACCTGGCACATGCATTCCTGGCTTTGACTTATCTCACAAGATGAAGGTAGTGAATTGGATACCTGGCTTCGTCCTCTCCATTGTAGCAACTGAAAAAAAAAGAACGTAAAAGGATTTCAAACCAATAAAGTAAAATTATAGGATGATGTAACACATTGCAAAAGGAAAGGATAGTTATGAACACTTCCTGATGGGTCATGGTTCTACGCAAGTGAAGAATAGGTTTTGGAACTGCCATGGCTTACTTCTCCTTGGTTAAATAAAATACAGGAGATATGTTGAAGATGACATGTTGCATTGTCTTACATTGGGATGTAGATCAAGTTTCAGTTTGTTGTTAAAGGGTTGTAGTAAGGTATTCAATCTCAATGTCTCATTCTTGTAGTATTTTTTCTTTGAGTCTTACTTGTTGCAGCTAACAAGGTATTTGCATAATACTTGGTTTTCCGATCAATTGCCTATTTCCTTTTTCTCACTTGAATTTGAGGCCGAAGCCAGATACACACCGCAGGTATTGAACTCACAACCTTTATCTTGTGAGCCAAACCCCTAGCCCAGTGACCTATCGCTTGATGTGCAATTAAAATTTGGATGGCATGTGCATTATGGATCATTTAATCGAGTACCATAGAGATACTTTTCATATGAACTAAACTCTGTGCCATCCAATCCAATTTACATTAGAGAAGTAACCACTTAATCCTGTTGTCAGCCGAGGGGTTTCAGTTTTAGGTATAGAAAAGCGTGATATATGTAACAAATCGTTGTCTGTGATGTGAACCTAACTGTGTTATGTGAGGAGTTCAATACTCAACATCTGCATGTAGCAAGGGCAATTATAAACTCATCTGCACATGACCCCATCAAGGAAAGAGTCTAAGCCTCAGGTTTCTTGGCAGGTGGTTCTTCCTTTGGCACCTTCCGAAGGTGATGCCTAAGGATTATTAGCAAAAAATGCCCCAAGATTTAGGAACATTCAAAACTTTTGCACAAGGAGCCACAACTCTCGACGCCTGGCTTAGGGGTCAACTCAAAAGAACTTCCAAGTCGAAGGTCTAGAGTTCGACACACGAAGGCGTGTTCATATCTGGTAGGAGTCTGCCTAATTGCGTCAAGCACCTCATCTTCGCCTCGTTCCCAGCTTCCAGGAAAAAAATGGAGGGTCCCTTATCAGAAAAGAGAAATCTGTTAGGGATCATATCAGCGTCATATGCATATGTGCATGACAGTTACAAATGTGTGAAACAAACCGTTACATTCTGGGGCAACGTCTTTCTACCCCTTCTTGTACACACCAACAGCCACAAACAAGAAAGAGACCACGTCAAACACAGTTCAATGGAGTAGCGCATTATGTGCACCCACAAGGTCCATAACACCTCAAGCCAACTATTAAAAATACCCCAAAGTTAGCATGCAACAGAAATTTGATAAATTTAAACCAGCCATATATGAACTCATTTGCTGAAGGCCCAGCTTACAAATAGGCAACCATAGGGAACAAGCCATCTGAGAACAAAGATGGCCAAATTTCATCTCCTCCTCTCCTCTGTTCTCCTTGTTCTATCTTATACTGTCACAATTTCTGAATCTCAATCCAACGACGACACTGACTTGCTTCATCAGGTCTGCAACCACACCATCTATCGCGATATATGCCTCTCTACCCTGGGCTCAGACTCAACCAGCAAGACCGCAGACCTCACCAACCTTGCCATTCTATCTGTTAAGGTGAGCTCGGATCATGCTAAGGATACTTACATGCACGTCAACCACTTACAGAACTCGACTGCGGATCCGGTTTTGCAACAGTGCTTCAGCGACTGTGCAGAGGAGTACCAGGATGTGGTCGATCAGCTAACTGATTCCATTGCCGCATTCAGTTCCAAACAATACAGCAATATCAACACTTGGGTGACTGCAGCAATGGCTGATATTCAGACGTGCGAGAACGGATTCAAGGATAAAAAGATAAGCTCTCCATTAGAGCACAGAAACGCGGTGTTGTCCAAGATGTGTAGTAACGCACTAGCCATCACTAAGCTTCTTGGTTGAACTCATCAAAAGTACTTTCCTTTATATGGTTTATGTGGATTTGTCTTCTGTGCTCAAGGTTGTACAATGTGTCCTGTAACTGAACTCTGAAAGGGTTGATGTAACAATTTCATGACAATCATGAACACTTTTCTTTGGGCAAGAAAATCAAGAAATAACTAAGATTAACAAGTTATGTTATCAGTTTCAATAGTACAACAAATTGTTCTCGCATTAGATAAGTTAGACAGGCTCAGTCAATCTTGTTAACCGATTTCTGCGTCTTCTCTTGCCTTCCGGCGTACATCTGATGCCCCATTTTTTCCCAGATTTAGAAAGCTTGCCACTAGGAGATAATTTGCTTGGGGATGTTAGTAACGTTGACGGAATCTCATTCTCCAGCTGACACTGATCATCTACAATTTTCTTCGGAGAACTTGTTCTTTTCTTCATTGTGTGGCATTTTCCACCCAGTGAAGGGGCTCTATACTTCAACATTTCTTCATGCCTTCTGTTGTTAGAGATAAGGTTCACATAAAAAGGATTTGTTTCCGTGAAACAATTAGGTTCACTGCCTGACTTTCCTCTATCTAGAGAAACATTGCCATTGTTCACCTGAAAAGGAATAAGTCACATTAACACCAAAACAAAAATTATAGCAATAAACAAGTTAAAGATTATGTTATTAATGTGCTTAGCATAAGGGAATTACCAACTGAAGGAGTGCAGAGAATGTTCGAGCAACTTCGTACTTTGGTTGACCGCCTACCAAGTCACTGAAGGACGACCTGCTGCCCCTGCAATCTGTTTCCAGCGACAATTTGACCATGATGCGCTCACCATATTCATGAATGTCAAACGGAGGGTGTTTGTCCTGTTTGCCAAAGAGAAAGCATCACCAAATATCATACTTTGAACAAGGTTTGATTAAAACAAGGACGCCGACATATAGGAAAAATACCTGCTCTTCCAAACTATGTTCTATTCTCTGTTTCCATGTAGAAACATTGGCAGCTAATTCTGTCTGCTTTTCAGCTTCAGCCAAGGTGGCCAGGAGAGCATCCTTCATACAAAATGAAACAAATTGTTAGTCGACATCCTTAAATAGAAAAACTATGAAAGCACGTCAAAATAGAAGTTTAAAACAAAGAACCGAACCAAAGATGAAGCTTAAATCTTATGCTGCTGGAATATCATTCCAAGAAAAAGATGATTGTGACCACTTATGATAATGGTTTTGCTATCATGCTATGCCCATCAATACGTCTCTGTGTTTCCGCATAGCACAAAGTATTGTATTGAGACCACAGCTTGGCGACAGCACAAAATCAAAGTGCTAAAAGCTGATCCATGAATCTTTTAAAAGTTTGTGTCTTATCAAGATTATGTTAAAACATGTAATAGGACCAGGGCCAATAGGGGCCCTGTTAGTGTGCTGGGACCAGGCCACAAGGGACAGGACTGCCAGGGCCATTGCTGGCCCTGGCACTCCAACGGCTAGTATTACTAGCCATTGGACAGTCTCCCAACTAGTGGTTGGGGACAGACAGCCAGCCCAATGGGTGGCTGTTTACTGCTCCTGTTTTGCTGCTCTCTCTCAAATGTGTCCCTCTATAAAAGCAAATTATTGCTGTGTAATAAGTATGGCTTTTGAGGCTACTATGAAGAAATAAAGCTGTGTTTTTCAGTTGTGTTGTGTTTCTCATTTGTGGACTGAATTGTGAAGTGTTAGAGATACTTTGTGGGAACCATCAAGGTCATTGTGAAGCAATTCAAGCATTAATTTAATTATATGGTATGAGAGCCAAATGAAGGGAGTTGTACTGTCTCGGGAAGCATGCCAAGGAAGCTTGGATTTAGTGAACTGCTCTTCATTACTAGTAAGAGTGTTTGTTGATTTTTTTAATTTCTTGACATGGAAAGAAACAATAAAGAATGATATAGCTTATTGTGAGTTAGCTGCTAACATGGCACATGATAGGGCTATGTGGAAACAAAGAATCCATGTAGCTGACTCCATCTAGTATGGGAAAAGGTTTAGTTGTTGTTGTTGTTGTGGAAGACAAAGGTTTTAGTTTCCGTCTAACGAATTAAAACTAAACATGGGCTCAAACTAAGAAAAATTATCTATACTTTAAAAAATTATGGGTTATGTTTGTAAATATTTGTTGATGCTTGAATGTTGAATCGGCCAAGTCGCAAAACGTCGATATGTTGGTGAAATCGTCAAGATATAAAGGCATCCAGATATGGATATCTGAAGTCAAGAATACAACAAGAGTCAAGAGTCAAGAGTCAAGAGAGAGAGTCAAATCATGAATCAAAAGGTTGTGCAAGACAACTTATGTGTTTATTAATTGAGGCTCTATTTATAGATCAATTTAGTTGAATGCCTTGTTGGGGAGCATATCTCTCCAATGGCTATATTAACTAGCCGTTGGGGAATAGGGCTCTCCAACGGTTAACTGGATGGCCAGGGCAGGACCTAACCAAGGGCTAACGTGGGTCGGGCAACTTGATATGTATCCCTTTCAATTTGATGGACATTTATCAAGGTCTATAAACTATACCAACTTGATATGTATGTATACATGGATGGGTATCAGAACTTTTCTTGTTTGCAAGACATGCATTCTTTTTCCTTAGGTTCTTAAGGTTCCATGTGCTAACCAAGAAAAGCTTACAAGGTAAACAGATCATAGATATGGATAAGTAGAAAGGCTAATGTTATCATTTATCCAAACGCAAGATGTACTCAAGAATACTGTTTATACCTGAAAAAGGAGACATCAGACTAGTTGAGATATTAGATATTAAAAGTACTGCATTTCAGCATATGACTGTCAACTACCATTGTGGGATATGGCAACAGTAGGCACTACCCTATTACCCGAACACATTTGTCCAAACAAATGTTCAAGCTTACCAGATGAGATTGGCACAGTCGTTCAAGGTCTGTAGTGACATTTTGATCTTCATTAACGTTGACATCATTATGGTTTGTCCCACCAGTATCATCCTAGAATACGTTACAAAGCAAATTAGTGCTCATAGGTACACATCATTTGGCAAATCAAGTTTCAGCAAGCTCACCGCTCCAGAAAATGCAGGAGGATCCATATCCATATAATTGTCATGAAACAAACCAGCACAATCCTCCTCAAAATCATTCAGATCATTGACACAATCATAATCTTCATTGCTGTTACTAGGATCAGCAACACAACCATGTGTACCAGAAAGAAGAGACTGTCTAAGCTGCAACAAGCAAGCAATATACCACTGTCAATAAACCCTGGAAGAGTAAACTACAAGCATAAGTAGTAGCCCAAGGCAGACCTTCTGATAAGGGAGAAGAGATTGAGTTGTCCGCATTCTTTCCACAGCATCTATTGCATCTGCAAACTCTGGACTTACCATTACATGCAATCTCGCAGGAGGAAAACGTGCAAAAGCAGTATTTTGCTTTGGACAGGACTTCAATCGTGACCTGAAGTTCACTGGAGAGCAATGCAAGTTGCAGGTTCAAGATCCAATGTCATGTAAGATATAGCAAGAGAGCATTTATATTAAAGATCAGGATGTAAGGGCACCTCTTTTGAACGGTTTGATTTTCAATGTTCCTGACTCATGGGGATTCAATGGAGCCCATGGATCATCATCTGAATCTTCTTCTAACTCAAAACCACCTACTGATATGTTTTCTTCAGCATGTGTATCATCAGGAAGATCATGACTAGGTTCGGGTTCAGGTCCAATATTGTTATGCATTTCAAAATTACAGTTGCCTTCCATAGCACTTATCGTCTCACCATCCTGACATTTTCCAAGCCCTGATTTCTGTGCTGTCCCAGATCTTGCTGATGGAGATTGAAAGAAACTTCTGTGTAACTTGGACCTTGTTGAGCTACCTCGTTGATTCAAAACTTGTGCACTCAGACATACATTAGCCTTCAGAAAATCATCGACAGCCTCTGCATCACAAGGATCCAGTAGAAGAAAATCCCGATGAAGACTGCTGGTGACCATCTGCAACCAAGTTTAAACTACTTAAGTTGTAAAGTTAAGAACAACTCCCAAGCACAAAATCAAACTACCTGATAAGATGCCAACTCTCCTGTGTCACCTGTAGCATCCAAACAATCCCCTTCCAACACAAGCAAGCTGGCTGGTGGCTTGGCTGAACGACTAAATGAAATATCATCTTTGTTTAAGTCATCATCCAAGTCAATGTTGGCTTCAACTGCCAAATGTGAAATATCAAGCCATATTGGATTTAACAAAAGGAAAAAGGGAAATTCTCAACTGGCATAAGGCACTTACCCTCTATGTCATCCAAGCTCAAAAAATCTTCATGATCATCATCAACTATTGCATCAGCATCAGTTCCATCAGGCTGAATTGAACTCTTTTCTTGAATATCTTGACTGTGCAGAAATCCAAAAAAATAAGATGCCATCAACAATTGAAATATACTTACCCAACATACTCCAACTACCTCACAATCTGCTAACTCAGTTCACTTAAAATGTCGCAAGATGAAGCATAAGCATGAAAAAAGATTTACACAAACCTCTTTTCGCAATAAAGTAACCTATGACTCACAAGCACATGTTTAGGATCACACCTCATGTTGACATGAAAAAAACACGACCACCGAAGAAAAGGGCAAGAGCATGAGGAACCACAGTGGAAACAATGTGGAAGTGGGAAAAGTGCACTTCCCTTCAAGAGGATTGCTTCCTGATACACACTAAATTAGAGTTGCATCTTGCTTCAGAGGTGTGTTTCTCCATGTCAACAAATGACTCCAGAAATGCTGGTTTAATTGTTTATCCTATCAATTAGTGTCTCCCTTATTTAAAGAATGATCCAAAAAAATCATTCATAGTTTACATAGTAAGTTATACATACATACATACATACATACATATATGTATATATAAACCACCATCCTTTGTGGATTATTAGACATTACCCCCTTTATGTAATGAAATGATCAAGAGCATTCATTCAGGTAGTAGCTTAGATTGTAAGTTAATGTTATCAACCACAAAGGAGGATTGTAAGTTAATGTTATAAACCACAAAAATCATTCATAAGTTTGTTGTTGCTTCTCTCTCTCTCTACACACACATACAGAGCTTGGGATGCTATTCCATCAACTCAAGTGGTAAGAGTTCTATGTTAGCAACCCATCTTTGTTTGTTTGTTTGGATCATTGGCCATCCACTGGGAGTACTGGTTTTAATACCTATCTTAAACAACAAACTTAAATCTATGTGCTTGCTGATCTGTTTCAACTCCTGATGAATTTCTAGGATTTCAAGTGGCAAATTTGCAATTCTTTCTACTTCTAGAGGTATAATGACACCAACACAGTGCACGCTGTTTCTACTTTCCCCAGTTTTACGGTTTTACCACTTATATAGTCTATGCTATTTCTAGTTTTGCACAAACTCTTGAATTGTATCAATGGAACTACATATGAATGGCCAACATAATCTTAACAATTTAAGCTCAAGCTACTTGAATGTCACAATTACATGACATGAGCTATCTTTTTAGCTTAGGCATCTCAAAAAATAGCATGAGCTGCTTTCAAATTGACAATGTTCGGGGAGTGCATCGTTAAGGTTCGAGGAACAAGGGTAACTCAAAAATTTAAAGAACTAATGTTTTTGGTAAATGCACACGTCCTGAATCCAAAAAAACAGAACAAGAGACTATCTTCCACACCATGGGGAATCAACCCAGCTGCAATAGATTCCACGTTGTTGCACAAAAGGAAACATTATATTGATGGTAGCATGTAAAATATATCATTCATAACTTTAACAAGCACCATGATTCTAACAAAAGAAGAAGAAAGTAAAGCAGCAGGATTTAAATCTAACGCAAAAGTGGTACTAAATCGGTCGAGTTTCAACCATCAGAATGAGCGAAACAAAAATAACAAGAAAGAACATAAAGAGATGATTGACCTCTTCTGGGAAATGAATTCGAGTGCTTGTAGAACAAGCGTATATAGGAACTCCACCTTCCTGCTGTATATTTGGGTCGAACCTTGCACAAGCAAAGCAGCTGCAAAAGAAACCGCCATCAATTCTTAAGACCATACCTGAGAAGAAACAAATCACAAAAATATAAATCACAGCGAAAAGAACCAAACGAGTCCCAACCTTCAGCAAAGTTGATGGCCGGTGGGCCACCATCACCCGCCTTGCCGGAGGAACAGATCTCGAGTAGATACTTTTCTAGTTGCTTCGCAACGTCAAGGGCCCAATTCGACTCGAGATCGCGGCTGGGTTGGAGGATATGGAACCGACCCTCGTTCTTTTCTCTCTCGTTCATCGCTGCTGCCCTTAATCGCTATCTTCCCGCCACGCAAATCAAAGTGAAATCCGAGGTCGAATGAATATAGAAGGGAGGAAGTAAACCCCAAAGTCGGTGCCCTAAGCTAAAACGATAGCAGAGAAGAGGAAACCGAAAAAAAATCGACGCACTATAGCAAAATGATAGCAGAAAGAAGGGGAAATCTACAAAAATCGAAGCCAAAAGGCTACGAGAAAAGAGATCTTGAAACCTTAGGGAGCATGGAGGGGAGGAACGCTCTTACGGAAGAAGACGCGCTGACGCAGACCGTTGGATGTGCGTGCGTGTGCAACGAGGGAGAGAGAGAGAGGTTCGAAACGCGAAATTCATATTGACTTTGTGAGCGTTTTCCCGCTTTGCAGTGAGTGCCAACGGGTTGGATCCTAGTATTACTGAATCCAGCTTAACCGCATCCGGATAAGCAAAATCTACACTAGGACTCATGTCTAAATTCAATCGGTCAACAATTTGTACTTTTCCATCCCCTTTGAAATTTTGGTAGTCATTGAGCATTTATAACAACAAGCATTTCAACAACTATAACTGTTGACCATTCAAAAATATAATTAAAACTTATAATAAATAAATCAACCTTTAAAAAAAATACACTTCATTTGTGCTTCTCTTTTCTAAAAAAATTGTCATAGTATTCTCTTATCCAAAGGCAATTCTAACTTACAAAAGAACTACAATATATAGATATCATTTAAAGAAGATTAATACAATATGTTAAAAGCATCTTGTAAGTCCACAATAACTTTAAAAATAAAATCAATTACAACTACAATTTTAAGTTAAATATAAAATCATTCAAAAAGTATCAACCATTATATCATGTTAAGCCTTCATATCTGATTGATATCTTTCCTATATCAAACCGTTTAATAGAAAAGTTAGTAATAAAGAAGAAAAAATCAAAATAATATCAAACAATATAAAAGTAGCACAACAAATATAATTATTGTAATTAAACACACAACATTCAAGTGCATTGATACAATCAATTGTCTCTATATCATATTCTCATAATTGACCACACCATGAGCCGGATGGTCCTTGTAAACAATTTGAGATATCAAAATTAGTTTAACAATATAAATAAGAAAAAAATGATAATATTGGAATTCATAATTAATATTTTAGTGAATGAGTGGAATGTAATTAACATATCGAATGACTATGGTAGAATTCACCTTCAAATACATAACAAAGTTGTATTTGGATGGTTGTATTGGACTCTCAATAATACAAGAGCGCACTACAACTTTGAGCGAAACACTCAATAACGACTACATATGTTATTGGAATAAATTTGTTGCAGATAGATACACGTAGAATCTTACAATGAGAATGTATTGAACTTGTTATCTTAGTTGATGAAAGAAAAAGGTAGCAAATATTTAATCTTAGAATGATAAAAGTTTTTTTTGCAATTGAAGATATCATATAAAACCCAACACAAACTATTTCAAGCAATTCATTGAATATATAAAATGCATAAAATGAAATACATTTAAAAAAATGACTAAGTAGAGGAAGGAAAGAAGAAAAAAATGAAGAAGAGGGATAAGAGAAATAGAGAAGGAAGAAGAAGAAAACATAAAATTGAGGGTTGACGATGAAAAATAAAATAAAAAAATAAATGAGAATGCGATAAAAAAATAAATGAGAATGCGAGAGATGAGGAAGAAAAAGAGGAAGAGAAGCCATTACTTGTACATTGCATGCATGAATGATGGACGAAACACGAGAAGACAACTGACTAGAGAAGAGAACATTGAGATGAGAGTGTCACGAGAGAAAGAGGAGTTCGGACAATCGAGAGATAGAGAGCGGTTTCAAGTTTAAACTCTATAGGCCCACCCCTTGACATGAGTCAATTTTTTTAAGTGAAATCTACCCCATGGGACTGTAGTTCCATGTCTCTTTCGTGTTCTTTGTTTGATTCAAAATATGGACCTGGTACCATAGTTCCTAAAATCAAGGGTCCGACTCACATGATATCGTGAATCAAATACTCCTAATTTTAAACCGAGCCACCCGCTTAGCTGATAATAGGGATGAGGATCTACCCACCTCACACGGACCCATCCCGTCCCTTCTATACATGAGACAAATTCTCAAAGGAAAAAAAAGGTTTGGCAAAAAAAAAAGGCAGGAAATGCGAGGCATGGTGGCCTGAGGTAGGGTTTAAGGTAAACCAAACCATTACTTCATTTCAGCTGCTGATATATATATATATATATGTGTGTGTGTGTGTGTGTGTGTGTTTATGTCTTGTATACATATTAAGTATATATTTTATGTAGATACATACACATAGTGTGTGTGATTTATAATCACTTCTAGTTTAATAAAACGAAATATCATATACTAGATTTTATATAAGATATATGATACTAACTGATTTTTCTTAAAAAAATTACATCTTGTAGGTTGAATTGAGATGGGTTTGTACGTGAGTGGGTGGGGTCATGTGTGAGGTTTGATCCCCAAGACTTGTGGGATGAGATGGGGTAGCGAAGGGTCTACAAACAGGTTTCTAGCACGAAGGGTGAAAAACTGTCTCATCCACGCAAATACCATTACTCATTAAGGTTGTTCTTTATATTCTTCTTTTTCCTTCTTAATCTTTCCATCAGGTTCACTATCAACAGATCGGATTTGGTCGCAGAATTGTAACTAAATCCAAATACAATTGTTAATCGGATTTAGATTTTTTAAGGTTCATTTATGATTCCGACCCGTTGACATCCCTACTCTAGGGATGGGAATGGGACTGGGACTCGACGGACTCCGGCAAGGAGTGGGCCAAGCATGTCGCTTGCAATCGGAAGACGCTTTTCTTTTGGGTACAATAGGGAGGCCGAAGCCAGATGCATACCCTGGGTATTGAACTCATGACCTTAAACGTGTATGTCGACGCCTAGCAAGGAAATCATTACTGTTTGTGCTACTCTGCCTTTCTTTTGTTCGCCCCTGTTTTTCCCTCCCTCCTTCCGCGAATACTGCCACTCCTTCCCTATCGTGATTTTCTACCTGTTCGTCTCCGATTTTCCAAGACTACCATTGCAAGGCAGCGACGCTGTTGAGCTTGAAGAGTGCTCTTGCCTCAAGTGGTCTTCTCTTTTGCTTTATTTTACTCCAATCTCTGAAATTGTGAAAATCTTGCAAAGGCTGTCCCTATTATTCTCCCCTTTTTGAAATCTAACAACCACAAATTGTTTCGCGTTGGGGCCATCAGAGTTCTTCCTCAAGTGTTTGGTTACATGATTGGTGAATCTGAGATGTGAAGGCTGAAGCTTGTAAGATTTCAAGTACGCATGTTTTGGTTGTTTTATATACTTGGATTAAAAGGACAACCCAGAAGGACAACCAATAGATTTTGTAGAATTTCCCATCTGTGTCTGCGTTGAGCTTTTGCAAAATTGGGGATGTCTCGAAACATCTGCTGAACGTTCGAGGAAGTTATCCCCCACATTGATGTGATATTTGTGTTTTTTTTCTCTATTCGTGCACATTCTTAATTCATCTTCAAATGAACTTGCTCAACGTGACTGTCAATCGGTAACCAAGTTGTGCATTTGCAGGAAATGTTTCACAGCCACAGCCTCCCAATGAAAAAAAAGGGACTATTTGCTTTTGTCTTCAATTATTTCGTTCTGATACATGGTAGGTAGCGTTCACAAAAGAGAGAAAATACATAGTTTGACGAACAATTCAGGCGTGGTACGCCGCCTGCAACTTTCATTTTCTTTGATGCCAATCTCACTCTTCAAAACGACTTCCTCCTGCTTCTCTTCCTCATTGTTCTCAAAGAGGGCCACCAGAGGGTTGGAATGCAAGAGAGATGATGAATGGAATGAGGCATGGGAGACGTCCTGGCTGCCGGAGGAGGTGGTGGCGCAAAGCAGAGCTCCGTGGGAGGTCGACGTTCACTGCGACCAAGCCGAGAATCCATTGGTCGTATTCTCCTCACAGCTTGACCCCGACACCAAGGCGTTCGTTGAGGAGATGAATGACAATTGGGACCAACGGCGTGGCTCCAGGAACATTCCCCCTGATTGGCAACCCACTTTGCCGGCCTGTCGCAGCCGGCGACAGAAAGGGACACGGCGGGAGAATACAGAGTCAGGAAGCAGATGATTCACGCTGGCCTCGGGATGAAGGAGATTGAGAAGGAGGCTGAGGCGAAGCTTGTTGAGCACTCTGACCACCACGACATTGACTGCCTGCTCGATAGCTGCTCCGATTGAGTTTGCTCCTTCCTTCTTCGCTGCTTCATGTTTTGCACCTCCTCTCATGGTTGATTGATTTGGGGTCTACTGAAATTAATGCATTTTCTTGATCAGATTGGTGAAGGATGCTGTCCTTTTGTATTTTATGCTTTGCTTGCATTTTATGTTTTTTAGAAGTCTGTCTTGTTTTAAGTTTTGTTATGTGTTATCCATTTGGAGTTCTCTGTGTTGTTGCTTAGACTTCAAAAACCATTTTACGACAAGAGTGATTAAGGTACAAAGATAATTGGAGGCTTTTGACAGATATATATGAAACTTCATGATGATACTGAAGTCTATCGCGTGAAAAGATATGGAGAGGAATTTCTTGGAGATTATTTGTTGTAAAGTATGTTGCACTAAATTAGTTATAGTGTTTTTCTTGTAGAATATTAGTTGTAGTGTTTTTCTTGGGGAGTATTAGTTATAATGTTTCCCTACGTCGGTACAAATTACGACTTATATACTTTTTTGATTTGGTTAACTCTCCTAATCTAATACTCACATATGTGCTTTTATTAAAAAGCTTATAGAAATGTTTTTTCATCTATTTTTTTATCGTCATTTTCCACTACCCGTCTTTGATACATCTAATGAAAGTAAGATCCTTAGTTTTCTTATCTTTAATCTTAGCTATCCTAAAAATAATTCTTTCACCTTTTTTTGAGTTAAACTTTTTAAATAAATTCTCCCAAATTTTTCCTTTTGCTTCACTAACGGACTTTTTCACTTCTTTCTTTACTTTCTTATAATTCTCACAAGTTTTACTAATCTTTTTAGCATAATACAATTTGTAACATGCTTAATTTTATCTTAGACTACTTCACTCCACCACCAAGCTTCCTTTTGTGCCGTAATGACTCTCTTAGATTCACCTAACACAACTTTTGTCACTTTCCTAATATGCATAATCATATTATTCTACATATTAGAAGGTGTACCTACGTACTTTCAAGCATCTCTTTAAAGAACTTTTTGTTCAAATGTATATTCGTTCTCACTGTTGAGGTTCTACTATGCACCCTTGTCTTCTGTGTTCACTTTTTTACCACAAAATCCATAATTAAAAGTCGATATTGGATAGTTAAGCTTTTTCTAGGAATTACCTTACAATCTTTACAACACAATCTATTTTTTTCCTACAAACAAAATAATCAATTTATGTTTGTGACAAACCACTCTTATAAGTAATTAAATATTCATATAATTTTTTGTAGATTGTGTTGGTTTTAAAGAGATCATATGCCATAGCAAAATTTAAAATCTTCCTACCTTCCTTATTTAAATCCTCAAAACTATACTTTTGATGAATACCTCTATATCCTATGCCCCTTTACCGACATGTTCATTTAAGTCTCCTTGTAAACAAATCATCTCTTTTTGGAGAATTTGTTGAATTACCTTATTTAACTCATGTCAAAATGCTTTCTTTATACTATCTTCTAGTCTCACTTAGGGTACATATGCACAAACTTTATTCAAAGCCTCTACTCCTAATACTAATTTCACATCATAATTCGGTCCCCATATTGTTTTATATCCATTACACTATCCTTTAAATCTTTATTTATAATAATACCACTTTCATTTAGAGTATTTTCTTTTCTTAAGTACCATAATTTAAAACCTATATTCTCAATCTCATTTGTTTTTTCTCCAACCTATTTTGTGTAAACATAGAAATAAAATCTTTCTCCTAATCATAGTACTTACCACCTCGATTAGCTTGCCGGTCAACGTTATGATATTCCAAGTACCAATACAAATCTTATTATCTAAGACTAGCTTTCTTACCCTCACATCTGTTCATACTGAAAATGTGGAGACCCTCTCTGCGATTTGTTTACTAAATTCGGATGACAATGTAGTAGGACTAACTTCTTTACTCACACTCGTCCATAATGTGAGAACCCTTTCTACAATTGATTCACTACATCCTACGACGAACTTCTTTACTCAAACTCATCCATGATGTGAGAACCCTCTCTACAATTGATTCAGTATATCCAGGTGAGGATGTAGATGCCCTTGCTTACTTTTCATTGCATTTGGGCTCTGTCATGTATCGCTAAGAAGGGATGCCCCAATGCATATAATTTGTAGAATCTATGGCAGATAAATCCGACAAAGTTTTATATTGGCTGTCAAAAGCCTAGTGCAACCCTCCTCTTTTATCTGAGCTTGGGACCAACCATGCAAGGGTGATCCTTTACATGGGCGGAGTTCACAATTAGGGTAAGTCATGAGAGAATAATAGAAGGTAGCAATTGACAACCTAGCATAATTAGAATGAAGATGGTCAGCTGCTAAACCTAAAACAGCCAAAAAATGATAATATTCCTTCATGGTGCATTAGCTTGATGTGGGGGGAAATTTTCAATTCCACAAGAAGGTTTGCATTGGGTGTTTGGTTTGGATGAATTTTTTCAAAACTTTGCTACGGAAAGCTATATACCTAGAACTTCACTCGTAAGACAGAAGATACTACATCAAGCATAATAAATTGAATTGCGAGATAAAAAAGAGAAAACGTTAAAAGGAAGAACAAGAACTAGTTCTTTGTGTCCCTTGCAGGTATTGTTCAGCAATACAACAATAACAACAACAACAACTAAGCCTTTTCCCATACTAGATGGGGTCGGCTACATGGATTCTTTGTTTCCACATATCCCTATCGTGTGCCATGTTAGCAGTGAACTCACAATAAGTTAGATCATTCTTTATTGTTTCTTTCCAACACTTTTGTGGTCGTCCTCTACCTCTTTTGATACTTTCCAAATTTAGTTTTTCTAACCTTCTTACAGGTTCTTCTTTTGATCTTCTTTCTATATGTCCAAACCATCTTAAACGATATTCTCTCATTTTATCCTCTATTGGTGTCACTCCTAATTTGTTTCTAATAACCTCATTATGTATACGGTCTTTTCTTGTATGACCACTCATCCATCTCAACATCTTCATTTCTGCCACAGATATCTTTTGTACATGTTGACGATTAACTGCCCAACACTCAGAATCATAAAACATGGCAGGCCTAATTGCTGCTCTATAATATTTACCTTTTAACTTTAATGGTATCTTCTTATCACAAAGAATACCTGATGCTCCTCTCCATTTTAACCAACCAGCATTAATTCTATGCGTAAGGTATTGTTTAGCAATAACAACCATAAATAGTGTTGAAACAGAGAGAAGAAATAGTTGTTAATCTGTCACCTCTGAAAATAGTCCTTAAGTGTTCGTTGATTTGCAAGCATTATTTTGCCAGTTCTAATACATTATGGTCCTAAGACATCCAAACTTACAACTAACAGTGCATAAGCAGTAAACAGTCCTCCTACCACACCTCCCGAGCAGCACTATAACAAATAATTATTTGTTCCAGTTGCACTATGGAAGGGTTAAGAAAATAATTTTCTAATTTCCATGTGACCACGACATAGGTTTAGACTGAAGAATTTATTGGTCTCGATAGCCATGATCTTACAGAGGCACACCCTAAGATGGGCAAAACTAAACAAGCTAAGTGCCACACAGGAAGCAAGCTGGCAATATAGAACATTTCCAATCATTCCATCATGATAAGGCAAGTCAAGGATAACACCTATCCAAATGATCATGGTACAGGTCATTTGAGATCCATGCTGCAAAGGTTGGTTATAGCAATGCAAAATCTTCGTTTGCACTTGAGGTAACTCTCCAACTGATAGCAAAAGGTGGCATGGCTATCATGGCTAGGGTGCCAAGTAGAAGGACCCTTCAAGTAAAGGCTACCAGGTTTACCTGTAGGTATGCGAGTTGGAGGTGGTTTGCTCACTAAACCCAGCTTGCAACATACAACCGATGCAAATAAAGGCAACAGATATTAACAGAAGATTGCTTGTATTCTCCTAAGGAAGGTAACACATATCAGATATCAAAAGAAGATGCTACAACCGAGAACAAATTTGTTGTACAAGCAATGGTTTCCATGGCATTGCACAACCTCCTCCTTTGACACTTAAGACATAACGAAGTCAAAGATGCTCTTAAACATATCGAGGTTGGTAAATCTGTTGTACCATACAATATTTTTATAGAAGTATGAAAAATTATAGGAGAGGCGAGGATAACTCAAGACTATTTAATGAAATACGAAAAAACAAAAAGATGCATGAGAAATGGAGAGCGAGTACACCTATACCCATATAGAAAAACAAGAGAGACATTCATAATTGTGCTAATTATTGGGGTATCAAGTTAATGAATTATAGTATGAAATTATGGAAAAGAATTATTGAACATAGGTTAAGACAATTATCAAGTAGAACAAAGAACCAATTTGGATTCATGTCAGGCATGTCTACCATTGAAGCGATTCACCTATTGATACACCTTATGAAACATTTTAGAGCAAAAAAGAAAACCTTCACATGGTATTTATTGATCTACAAAAAACTTATGATAGGGTGCAAAGAGATGTTCTTTGGAGAACCTTGAAAAAAAGAAGTATCCTATTAACATATATAAATCTTATAAGAGACATGTATGATGGTGCACAAACATGTGGGGACTCAAGAAAGAATGACAAACGTCTTTGAAGTTAATATTGGGTTACATCAAGGATCCACTTTAAGTCCATATTTATTTATATTATTCCTTGATGTGTTAACAAAACATATTCAAAATGAAGTACCTTGGTGTATGTTATTTGCATATTGCATTATAGTGGATGAATCTATGGAAAAAGTTAATAAGAAATTGTAATTATGGAGAGAAATATTAGAAAGTAAAGGCTTCCGACTTAATAGAACAAATAAATACTATATGGAATGTAATTTTGATCATTTGGTTACTTTAGAGAATATAGAAATTAAGATTAACATACATTGCATCCTTCAGAGTGAAAATTTTGAATACTTAAAGGTTAGTTTTTTAGAGTGATGGAAAAATTGATGAAGATGTTACACATAGAATTAATGCATGTTTGTTAAAATGGAGAGGGGCATAAAGTATTTTATGTGATAAGAAGATACCATTAAAGTTGAAAGGTAAGTATTATAGCGCAACAATTAGACCTATTATGTTTTATGGTTCTGAGTGTTGGGGAGTTAATCGTCAACATGTACAAAAGATGTTCGTAGTAGAAATCAAGATGTTGAGATGGATGAGTCGTCACACAAGGAAAGACCGTATACATAATAAGGTTATTAGAAATAAATTGGGAGTGACACAAATAGAGGATAAAATGAGGGAAAATTGTTTAAGATGGTTTGCACATGTAGAAAAATGACCAAAGAAAGTTTCGATAAGAAGGTATGGAAACTAGATTTTGAAAATGTTAAAAGAGGAAGAGGAAGACCACAAAAGTGTTGGAAAGAAACAATAAAGAATGATCTAGCTCACGATGAGTTAACTGTCAACATGGCACATGATAGGGCTCGGTGAAAATAAAGAGTCAATGTAGCTGACCCCATCTAGTATGGGAAAAGGCTTAGTTGTTGTTGTACTTAACCTTACTGTGAACATGGATTCGGTCTACTCCCAATTAACTGCAATTATCACAGTTAGGTATGTCAACTCAGGTTTCCTTATAGGTTCCTTTGACATATCTTAATTTTGTTATCCATTGTGTGAATCGAGTGGTTCATGCATGGAAGGTCATGGGTAATGTTGGATCATATGAACATGCTCTCCTACTGTTGTGGTCCTTCACTGAGAGCAAGGTTTTCCAGCATTAGGTTCATTAGTGTCAACCTTTATATTATTGTAGCAACATATTTGGGCGCCACTATTTTTGTGGTCTCTATGGCTTTTATCGTAATTTGGAGAGCATTTCTAAGCATGCCCTTCGTTCATTTTTATAATAAGTAGGCTTAAGTTCCTGAAACGAAATGGCGGTGGATGGGATGGTGAGTATGGATTTTCCTTGAGTCTTCTTCTTTTAGATGTAGTGCCTGAAGGGTTTGAAGATCAGAACAGTCTGTCTTACTTAGGGTAGATAAAATTATAGATAACCGTATTTGATGAAAATATCTAAAAAATGTAATATGCATACTATGGTGTGGCATGAGTCTGGGATGAGAAGCAAAGAATTTTCATGCTAAGTTAACCAACAATTTTAATAGCTAATATATGTTTGAGAAGATGAACTTTATATTGAACAATTGCCTGCCAATCTTGACCAGTATAACAATCTCTTAACATGTTTTTCTGTTGGACCTGAAAGCTACTTCGCTCATAAAAGGATATGTTACACGCCAATTCTATTTCAGCCATCGTTTTGATGCCATTGGCATAACTGGTTAAAAGTTTCAGGAAAATGGTCATACCAGATTATCTGCAGTCATATGTATGTCTACTTGTCTACTACATGGTAGATGTGAACCCACTTTTTTCCCCCCTTTTTTGGCGGTGGCAACCTTGCTACTTCAGTGTTCTAATCTTATATCTTAATGATTGACCAAGAAAACCTATCCAGGATATTTGAAAATGGGGGCAATGAACTCGATGACTGCAAGGTTCCCAGCACTTCCGACTTCAAGACTAAGCCTGAAGGCTGGGAAACCACTTCAAAACCCCAAGATGGTAACGTATGGAATCTGACACAGGGAAGAAGATATTCTCCTCCAAGAATTTGAGAGAAGAATTGCATATACCAAATTCCAGGTCTTGGTCTTCTCTTATACTAACATATTCTTGTCCCTTTTTCTTTTATTTCTTATGTTACTGC